>OY731404.1:56014107-56060016 GCA_963425845.1 Sphenostylis stenocarpa
TCACCCCCTCTTGAACTCAACCATTAATTCTTACATTAGCTTCCCCACGACGCCCCTTTCGGGTTCCCGATGATGGACTGTTTATTGTAAAGAAATAAGAACTTTAAAATTATGCTTTTACCCTTATTTATTCATTGCAAAATTTAAATTATTGACTACATGGCCCTAATAACTAATCCACAGAGATGGTAATTAATAAAAGCGATAATAATAAAGTAAGGGATATAGAGGAACCTTCGAAGCAAGATTTTATAAATGTTCTTGTAAAAGGGAACTTTTTGGCAAACCCCACGCTCTATAATGCCGCTCACTCTTCTCTCAAAAGACTCTGGAATGTCTAAAGAGAACCTTAAAACTCCGAAAATGCTTCAGAGGGATTCTAGAAGAGTATATGAAGGTATCTTCTGTAAGAATTAATGGTCGAGTTCAAGTGGGGGGGGTGAATTGAAATTTGAAACCTTTTTGAAAAATGCTTTCTTTGTGGAAGAATGATTAATCTTTAATCAATCTTTTATTAGGCAGATTTGGTTTTTAACAAAGCAAGAATATAAAATAGAAATGAAAGAGAGAAATGTAGAAATACAACACAAGAGTTTTTATACTGGTTCACTCTTTCCAAGAGCTACATCCAGTTCTTGACAAACCTGTCAAGTTCCACTAAAACCAAGTGAAAATATAAACCAGTAGATACAAACCAATCTACCCCAAGATCTACCTTACAACACCACAAGATAGACACTTGAAAACCACCCAGCAACCAAACCCAGTCGCTGTAACCAGTGCAGATTCAAACCCAATCTACACAATCAAAATTCGTACAAGTATTGGAAAAGATAAACCTGGATAGTAGCTTTTGAAATACAAAAGTCCAGAAGCAATTTTCCTAACACAGAACTTCCTCTCTTGAAGATCTTTCAACAATCTTGATCAAAGTGCCTTATGATATGGATGTGTATGAATGCTCAGAAAAACACACAAATATGAGAGCTCAAATATTGCTTTTAATTGATTTCCAAATTGTGTGTTTTAAAAGAGAAATCAAAACTGTATTTATACAGTAAAAGAGAAAAACTGACAGTTTTAATTGATTAAAATGATGCTTTAATCAATTGATTTCATTTAAAACTATTTTAATTGGTTAATTCGAGCTTTTAATGGATTAAAACTGCTAGAAGGAAAAATGGTAGCTCTTTGTTTTAACGGATTAAAACTCATTTTAACAGATTAAAAAATCTGAGGTACTTAAAACATGAATTATGACTTAGAATATTTTAATCTATTGATTTATCAATTTACAGATTAATACTGCGAAACCCTTAACATGAAAAAACCATCAAGAACATTTTTATCTGTTGATTTTACGGCTTAATCAATTAATATATCGGCTGTATATATACATTTCCTATTTTAAGTGATTTTAACATATTAAAACTACATTTTAACAAATTAAAAAAACTCAATTTGTTCTTTCAAAGCTTAAAGGTTGGGTTTTCATGAAGTATGATAAATTCTATGAAATGCAATAGTTATAGGCGCTATCACAAGATATATTCTAATTATCAAGAGATTAAATTTTGTACCTAAAACCTATCTACTTACACACCCACAAACGAAATAATGAAACTTTATATGTCTTCATCAAATCCAACAAGTGCTTCAATCTCCCCCTATTTGATGGAGGCAAATATCCACTACACCTGCATAAAAAATAGCAACAGACATATGTTTGTGATGTGTGTGTGAAGTGACAGTGTTATATCATTCTTCTCCCCCTATTTGACTTCATCAAATAGATAAAAGTGTTCATATATAGACCATAAGTACCATTCAAGTACCAAAAAACAAACAAAACAATATTACACAAGTAGGATAAAGCTATCAAAAAGAGATTTTATTCATCACCATCTCAAGGACCCGATTGAATTGGAGGTCTCCAATTCTATTGTAGATATCCTCCAACTGATTGTCAATATGCTGAAACCTGGCAATGGAATCCTCATAAAGCCGATGCTGGTGGGCTTGCAAAGCATATGTCATCTCCATGTGGCGCCTTTGATTAGTTTGAATTTCATTCATTTGGTGTAGCATAGTCCTTTCAAACTGTGAAAGACGGGTGTCACGGTCAGGTGGAGTCACATATGGAATCATGTCTAATGGAGACTGCTGAGCCATAACATCTTCCATGGGATCTTCTTGTCTTGGTTCAGTAGTACTTGGAGCACCAATGTCTTCATCCTCTTCCTCTTCTTCTTCTTTTGTATCATCATCCTCTTCATCTCTCCCGGCTTCCTCTTTGGAAATCCAGTCACCATCAATTTTTATGAACCCCATTTTATGAAGGATGGAATTGTTAATCTCATTTGTGGAGAGTGCAACTTCAGACAATTCCATTTCTAGATCAACACCAAAGTGAGTGAGAAATTTAGAATTTAAAATAGCATAGGGATACCTAAAGTCACTTAGCCTCTTTGCTTTGAGCATATGGTCTTTGAAAACAAATACCCAATTTACTCTGATTCTGTGATGGATACAGTATATAAGAACCAGGTCACCTTCATTCAGCATTGCATGATTGCTCCCCCTGGGAGTAAGCTGCCAGGACACTATGAATGCAAGCAACCTTTCTTCAAGTTTAAGCTTCCTAGTATTGAAGGAACTCACAGAGTCATGCTTATTCTTTAGGCAGGAACGAAAATACTGAACTTTGTTGAAATCTTCTACGACAGTAGTATAACCTTTAGTGACTTTGACCCCTTCATTCTTGAGACCAACAACATTTTTCCAAATAGTGGGAGTAACTTCAATATCCACTCCTATGACTTGAGTTTTAAGAGTAGAACCTTCAAATGACAAGCTAGTAAAGAAAACTTTGATAAGGTCAGGATAAATTCTACCATTGAGCTCTAAGAAGCTCTGAAGTTTCTGGTGTTGCACTAGTTTTCGCACCCTTCAGCATCCAACCACGATAATTTCAGTATTTTGGGGATATTGATCTGTTTCCTGCTCATTTCATGAATGAACAACCCCATTTTATCTTAGTTCCCATTGAACCAAGTTTCAATGAGCCCTCCTCCTGATATTTCTTGAGCAACAGTTGAGGATTCACCTCTGCTGAACTTCTTTCTTCCAGATTTGGAGTGCTTGAACATTGTGTGAGAAGTAAACTAAATACCTTGCCAAGAGTGAACACTGGGTTTTCGAACAACTAATGAATAATAAGAGGAATGTGAGGATTCTAACTCTTCAGCTACTTTGAATAGTCAAATTTGTTGTGTAGTAGGTTACATCAGCTTGTTCCCTGTGCCAGAAACTGAAAAGACAATAAAGAAACAATGGGTACAACAATTTAATCCTTTACCTGCATCAATTGAAATTTTCAAAATTTCTTCACTTTTGATCTCCAATCACAGGTTGCCAACGTGAATTACTGATGTAATTAGATAGATATTACATTTAAGAGGGTAGCTGAAGCGGTAAAAGAATTTTGTAGTTGTAAATGCACTTAATTCAACCTACAATAAACAATCAGAAGCCTACAATACTAACCCTAGAAAATTAATTGATTGTTTTACCATATAATCAATTAATTTTACTTAATGTGATAAAAGCAAATCTCAAAAGTAAAATGAATCGATTAAATCGAAGATTTAATCAATTAATTCAAAAGAAACATATGCAGAGCGAGAAAAATTTAATGAAATAAATTGATTAAAAACATATTTAATCAATTAATCTGGCAATGGAACAAGAACAGATATTGAGAACCAGAAAATTTACAAATTATTTCACAAGTTTAATCAATTAAAAAGCACATAGTTCGAAAATATTCCAAAGTTTTTAGAAAAAGAATCGATTAACCATACTATTCACCTATTAAAAAGTACAGAACCATAATAGAGAATCAATTATACAATACTAGATAGATCTAAAATTCCTAATTCAGTTCTAAGCATATTAAGTCTATCTCTAGGCAGTGGTTTGGTGAACAGGTTAGCCAATTGTTTTTCAGTATCAATGAATAAAATTTCACAATCACCCTTAGAAACATGTTCTCTAATAAAGTGATGTGTAATTTCAATATGCTTAGTTCTAGAGTGTTGAATAGGATTTTTAGTCAGATTGATTGCACTAGTATTATCACAAACCAGAGTTACCATCTTGAGAAACACCCCATAATCCTTCAATTACTATTTGAGGTAGATACTCTGGGTACAACAGCTCCCAGCTGCAATGTATTCAGCTTCTACAGTTGAAAGAGCCACACACGCTTGTTTTTTGCTGTGCCATGATATGAGGCTACTCCTCAGTAAGTGACAAGTACCAGAGGTACTTTTCCTATCCAATCTACAACCTGCAAAGTCAGAATCAGAAAATCCAACAAGTTTAAGAGAAGTACCTTCAGGATACCATAGACCAACATTGATGGTTCCTTTAAGATACTTGAGAATCCTTTTAGCAGTAGTGAGGTGAGATTCCTTTGGATTTTCCTGGAATCTAGCACAAAGGCAAACACTAAACATAATGTCAGGCCTACTAGCAGTGAGGTATAGAAGAGATCCAATCAAACCTCTATATTTAGTTTATCAACAAATTTCCCCTTTTCATCTAAATCTAGACAGTAGTTAGTAGACATGGGAGTGGAGGATTCTTTGCAATTATGCATATCAAATTTCTTCAACAAGTCATTATAGTATTTAGATTGATTTAAGAAAATACCATTCTTTAATTGTTTAACCTGGAGACCAAGGAAGAAATTCAGTTCTCCCATCATAGACATCTCAAATTCGCTTTGCATTTCTTTAACACATTTATTACACAAGGCATTATTAGTAGAACCAAAAATGATATCATCAACATAAACCTGCACCAGAATAATATCAGATGTAGATTTCTTAAAGAATAAAGTTTTATCAACTTCACCTCGTTTGTATCCTTGATCAGTTAAGAAGTTACTTAGCCTCTCATACCATTGTCTAAGGGCCTATTTTAATCCATAAAGAGCCTTTTTCAGCTTGTAGACATGGTCAGGATGTTTGTGATCTTCAAAACTAGGAGGTTGAGACACATAAACTTCTTCATTGATGAATCCATTTAGAAAGGCACTCTTGACATCCATCTGAAGCAATCTGAAACCACTAATACATGCATAAGTTAATAACAATCTAACAGCTTCAAGTCTAGCTACAGGTGCAAAGGTTTCATCAAAATCAATTCCTTCCTGTTGATCATATCCTTTGGCTACTAACCTAGCTTTATTTCTAGTAATAATGTCGTGTTCATCTAATTTGTTTTTGAATACCCACTTAGTACCAATCTTCTTCCTGTTCTTCAACAATTCTTTCTGGTGGGTCAACTTTTGTAGGATCAATCAATTGATCACTTTCTTCAACAGTACATTATTCTGTACTTCTGGGATGTTTTAACTGATAAAAATTATCATCTAATTCGTCATCATTTGTAGTACCTATTGTATTTCTCTACAACACTAGAGGAGACTCATTAAAAACAACATGTATTGATTCTTCAACAGATGTCACCGCTGTCAAAAGAGGTGGTCAGAGTGATGCGATGGTTTCCAACTTTCGCTCGCGTTTTAAGATGATATTATAACGCCTTTAGGTTGTCTGATAACCGGGCTAGACCTAAAGGCGATGTTTTCGAAAATGGGTTCTGGAGTCGCCACCAATGTTTTATCCAGAAACATTGGAAAAGGAAAAAAAGAAGGCGTTGGTTTTGAAAAACCAACTTTGGCCATTACAACCAGAGTTAGGTAAGGGAGTTAGTTATGTGTAGGGAAGGTATTAGCTTCCCTACGACACCACTTTCAAGTTCCCTATGATGGGCCGTTTATTTCATAAATAGACTTTTAAAATGACGCTTTTACCCTTTATTTATTTGCAAAATTTAAGATATTGACTACATGGCCCTAACAGCTAATGCACGTATAAATGTAAATAAAAAGCGATAAAAGAAAGAGAGAAAGTGTGGAAACCTTCGAATCATGCTTTCGTAATTAAAATTATTGAAGTAGGACGCTTTTTAGCAATCCTTCACTCTACAACGTTGATCGCTCTTTCTCACAACACTACAGAATACCCTTTAAGAATGCTAAGAAACTCTGGAAATGCTTCGGAGGGATCCTAGCAGAAGAATTTAGAAGAATTACAGAAGGGAAAGTTGAAGAATTGTTTGAAGAGGAGGGGAACGTGCCCTCCTTTTATAGGGATTTGCGCCTGTCAAGTCGAGACGGCCATCTTGCCTAGCAAGGTCGGGACGACCATCTCACCAAGTGGGACGACTGTCTCGCCCTTGATAAATGGCGAGAAGGCCATATCGCCAAACGGGACGGCGGTCTCGCCAAAGAAGAAAAGGGAAGTCTCCCCTCCGCACACTCAAGCAGATATTCCAAAGCGGAGGGATGCAAGCGTCAAGAGCTACCTTAGTCATTAGGAGATCTTTTTCTTTGCTTAAGGGATGTAAACCCAGTGATTGTTAGAGATTTTTGGGCACATATTCCCTTACTAATTAATAAAGAATACATTTCTTACTATCTGCTTCTCTTCTTACTACTTCATGTCTAGACCTCATAATAACCTTGTCTAAACAAACAAAAAAAGGAGGAACAAAAACGCGTCTAAATAATCAAAATGTGCCATTGCCATAATAATAAAGCTGGTTGATTAGGACACCCGAACAAAAATAAAGGGTAGCCTAGGCAAAAGTTAGGGTTACAAAATAAGGTCCGCTAGGATTCCATAAACAGAAAAGAAAAAAGAAGGAACCTAGACAAAAGATAGGACCAAAGGGCGGTCAAGGGAAATCAAATCAGCCATAAAAGCAATGGAAATAGACTAAGGCGCAAACCCACAAATAAAAAGTTGGTTAGACAAAAGCTTAAACACTCAGGCCTAACCTTAGCCAGCCATTCTTACAAAATCTTTTCTAAATAAAATCAACCGCCTAAAACACAAGTCGTTGAATTTATCCTCTACTTCTTTCCTCTTGACCCTCACAACATTATTCTAACAATTAGTTTGGGAATATGGAGGCGTATAATCAACAAGAGGATTTAAATCTCTAAAGCAAAGAAAAAGGGCACCAACGTGACAAAGCGTGCTCTTCAAAAAAAAAATAGAAGAAAAAGGGAGTCATTCTTTGGTCCCATTAAGTCCGGAACAGTATAACCGAGTATAGCAGAAAAACGAAGATCAGAGGGCACCCGTCTCTACAAGACACACCAGTTAATCCTTCTGAAAAACTAATGAAATAGGCATTATAGGACATCAAACATGAAAACATTACATGCATAAAATAATTTTGAACAAGGTCCTATTTCCTCAAAAAAAATATTAGCTAAAATTCGAGACCGCCGTCTCGTCTTCCCAGACCACCATCGATCGACTCGCATTGAAACGAGACCGTCGTCTTAACCTTCAAGACCGCCGTCTCGTTTTGGACGAAAACGAAACCGCCTTCTCGCTTGGCGAGAAGGCTGTCTCGACATAGGTCCAAAACGAGACTGTCGTCTCGAAGTTCCAAACGGCGGTCCCGAGTCTTGCGAAATCGAGACCGCCGTCTCGAAATCCTAGATGGCAGTCCCGACTGGCAGTGAGAATTCTATAAATAGGGCCTTTGGGGGGGGGTTTCAAGCATTCTCCCCTGCACTCCTACATACCTTTCTCCTATATTTGAGCACTTTCTCACCAAAATACATAGAGGTGAAACTTCAAGAAAGAGGGGAAGGGGTTCTGGCCCAAGTGCTTCCGCAGTCCCAATCCCACAGGACCCGACCCGGCTCTCACCCCAAAACCAGGCCCGCCTAGAGCACATCCAGGGGTACGCATGGCATCCCATGCTGAAGTTGGACTTCGGCATCCTCGCCGAATTCGGATGGGAGGATGACGTGCATGCCTACATCGACAACATCGGGTGGGGCTTCCTCCTCCAGTCTCCCCCCACCCACATCTACCCGCAGGCGGTGATGGAGTTCCTTGCCTCCATCACGTACTTCGAACTCCCCATGATGGTACCGGGACTCCCGCCAGTCAAGATGGTGTCCTACTACATGAATGGGTCGTACCAAACGATGACCCTGGACAAATTCAATGTTTCTATCGGCTTCGTCCGGCCTGAAGACATCCTGGCCCAGGAGTACCCGAGGGGCCATCTGCGAGTGGCCTCCTACCCTCACGGTCGGTGAGATGTGGGAGGATCTCACCGGGATGCACGTCTTGCCATCCCTACTGAAAGTGTCCGCGCTCACTCCCGCTCTCCGTATTTTCCACAAGTTGCTGGTAGGGACTCTCCACGGGAGGAAGGAGAGTCAGGGGAAGGTCACCTACCCGGACCTCTTCGCCCTCCACTGCATGAACCAAGGGCATCGGTGCAATCTCGCCTTCACGAAGAAGTAAAGGCCCTTAAAGATTTCGGGTGCCGCCCTGTGGGAGCCATCCTTATTGCTCCCCTCATCACCTCGCTGGCAGAAAAATGGGGGTGCAGTGGAGGAGAGAGCCTCTCCCTGGATCTTCGACCCGAGTCTATCTATGGGTCTTGTCAGTATCTAGATGTTGATCCGTCAAGGATCCCGGTTGGCCGTCCACCCCTCGCTAGCCATGACTCTAGACCTCCAGGACCTGGTGGCGATGCAAGACCTCCCGACACCCGCGGAGTTCCAACAACAACAGCAACAACATTAACAACAACAACATTAACAACAACAACAATATGGGGACGACTTTGCTGGCATCAACCGCAACATCTATAGCTTGCACCAGCAATTCAACTAGATGCCCTAATGCAGGATGTCTTCGAGACGCGAATGGAGACCTTCGGCCAAGTACAAGAAGGGATGAGGCAAGACCTGACACTACTCCGACAAGAACATCTTGACTCAGTTCGAAGCCAGGCAGAGTTTCAGAGACATATGTACTGGCAGTTCCCTCCTCTCGAATCGTCTCCCGGCTCGAGCCCACCGTCTTAGGGATAGTACCCCAAAATAAATTTTGTAATCAAATTTTATCATAAATAAAAATTTCTTTCATTCATTTTTGATCTCTTTCCGAAAAAAAAAGTCAGCATAACAAAAAGAGACTAAAAAGTAAAAAGAATTACGCTTAATCCCGGAAAAGCCAAAACTCAAAATCGCGAGAAAAAAGATAAAACCGCAGAAAAAGGCAAGATTAAAAACAAGACAAGTCAACCACATTGAGCAAGAGTTTTTCGACGACTAGCAAAGTCAAACTACAAAACAAGACTACCCGGCAACCAACAAGCTGGATGACCACCGGAAGGGTCCAAATAATCCCCGGCAGAAACCGGATGACTATCCCAGAAAAGTCAAAAATAAATATAAAAAAACGAGAGAACGTTGTTGAACATTTAAGGACTTGATGTTGAACTTGATGGACATGAAGCTTGTTGATTTTGATGATGATTCAAGAACACAAGAAGGTAGAGAGTTGAAGACTTGTTTTATAATGTAATAACTCTGTTTTGATTAGATTGAGTTTGTAATATTAGAGTTTGAGATAGCTGGTACATAGTCTGCACCTTAGAAGCTTCAAAAAGCTCAATTTTATCAAAGTGCCTCGGCTTTAATCGATTAAATGGTGAAATAATCAATTAAAATAGTGAGAAAAACCATTTTTTGTATCTGCTCACTGGTTTAATCGATTAACACACCTGTTAATCGATTAACAGGTCTTTTAATCGATTAAAACAGAGAGTTTTGGGGTTTTGTTGATTTTGGCTCTGTAATAATCGATTAACACTTCATTTAATCGATTATTTCAGTCAAATTTTGATTTTTAAATTCAAATCAACCCTATTTTCGTAAACCCTAATTCCAAGACTCCTAGTTTCGAAAATCCCAATTCCCAAACCCTAATTTCTCTACTTAAGCTTCTCTATGGCACTCAGAAAAGAAGAACAACCTTTTTCATACAAAAGTTAAGTGTTGTGAGTGCCAGAGAACTGTTTGTTGCAAGAAAAAGGGGCTTTTGGAACCTGGTGTGGGCTAAAGCGATAAGAATCACTAAGTGGAGTTCTTAGTGGATTGTGTGCTATGCCGTCTCTAGGGAAAGCTGTTCTTCATCTCTTGTGGATTTCAAGAGAGGTGTTTTCTTTACTTTATCTTTTCCATTGTAATCTGTTTGTAACAACTGTGATTATTGTGACAGCGTTAATCCTCTGTTTGAGTGATTAGCAACTGGACATAGGGTCTTTTGATCCGAACCAGTATAAATCTCCTGTGTAAGATTCTATCTCTACTCTATTTACATTTACACATTTTTTAATCGGTAAAATTTGGGGAAAATTTTGAAAACCTAATTTTTGTTAAGAAACCAATTCACCCCCCCTCTTGGTTTTTGTTCGACCACGCGAACATTCCGCTGCACGATTCTAACAAGTGGTATCAGAGCTTGCTTTGATAGTCATTCAAACTTTTCGAAAATGGCCAGACAAAATCAAACTTTTGCCGAAGGTGCGTCTATCAACAGACCCCCACTTTTTGACAGTTTTTCTTTTATTGTTCTGTTGTATGATTATGCTATGCAACAAACAAATGCAAAAAACAAATGCACACACAATTCACTCATCCAAGAACAATAGGACGACGTTTTTATCACGAGGTAGGGGTATCCTGCAGAAGAGTGCGTATTTAGGGTAGTTCTAAATTTCCTCACCAAGGCCAGGCCCCCAAGGTGTCCCCATTATAGGGTCCCCACTCTCCCAGCCTTCAGACCATGCATGGCACTAGGGCCTTGTCAGTCTTTGGGCAAAATAGGAAGGTTATCAACTTGAGTGGTGGTTTCCGACCATACCGGTGGGCTCATGGCCCTCACTACGACAAATCGTACAATGCCACCCACTCCCTAAGGTTATCCCACTTGCCCCCGGGTATAGGGGGAACTGTTGTGTGCAAGGGTTTGTGTACAGTTGTTATTTCAAACTATTGCATAAAGTAAACATACTACAGTTATTAAAGCCAAACAATAAAACATGTTATAAATCAAGGAAGCGTAAAAGAGTAATTTCTAGTTTTTATTTCTCAAAACTAGTCCATCACTAAATGGGATCAACTCTCTAGCTTCCCCAGTGGAGTCGCCATCTCTCACTACCATCGGAGCGACACGCTGGTTTAGTTTGACCCACATTTTTAAAAGTATGGTTCAACGCCTTTAGGTTGTCCGATAACCGGGCTGGACCTAAGGGCAAGGTTTTCGAAAGGGTTCGAGGAGTCGCCACCAATGTTTTTACCAAAAACATTGGAAAAGGAAAAAGAAGGCAGTGGATTTTTAAAGAAAAACCAACTTTGGTCATTACAACCAAAGTTAGGTAAGGGAGTTAGTTACGTGTAGGGAAGGTATTAACTTCCCTACGACGCCCCTTTCGGGTTCCCTATGATGGACCGTTTTTATAGAGAAATAAGAACTTTAAAACTAAGCTTTTACCCTTATTTATTCATTGCAAAAAATTAAGTTATCAACTACATGGCCTTAATAAATAATGCACAGAGATATTATTTAAAAAGCAATAAAATAGAGAAATAAGTATGGAAGAACCTTCGAAGCAAGCTTTTATATAATATGTTCTTGAAAAGGGCACTTTTTGGTAAACCCCACGCTCTACAATGATGTTCGCTCTTTTCTCGCAGCACTTTAGAACGCTTTCTAAGAACTCTAGAAATGCTTCATAGGGGTCCTAGGAGAGTATTTTGAGAATTGTACAGTAGGAAAAGTTGATGAATTGTGTCCAAAGAGTGAGAAGGTCCCCCGTTTTATAGAAATTTGCACCTATTAGGTCGAGACCGCCGTCTTGCCAAACGAGACAGCAGTCTCACCTTTGGGTGGAATTTCTTATTTTTCGTGTACAAAAACCCTTCCTATTCTAATATGGGACCTACTGATCAATCTTAGGGACCTTTTAGGCCTTGTCCATCTTCGAACGAAAGTTTTCTGCTCTTTATTTTGAGGTCGGGCAAGATTTGGGGTCTACATGGAGGATGTAAAATAGATAGAACAAGCACTAGTGGAACATGTCATCTGTTAGGATCATCCTTAGTATCTTGGCATTCTAAGAAACAAGCCTGTGTTGCTTTATCCACAACAGAGGCTGAATATATTGCAGCTGGCAATTATTGTGCTCAAATTCTATGGATGAAGCAACAACTACAAGATTATAGTATTTTTCTAATTGATATTCCTTTAATGTGTGATAATACAAGTGCAATTAATCTCACAAAGTATCCTGTTATGCATTCTAGAACCAAACACATTAAGATTAGGCATTACTTTCTAAGAGATCACATTTCTAAAGGAAGTTGTAAAATTGAGTATATAGACAGAAAACATCAGTTAGCAGACATATTAACCAAACCTCTTTCCAAGGATAGATTCTATGATCTTAGAAGAGACTTGGGAATATTAGAAATAGTCTAAACTCTGCTTAACTAAAAAATCTTTGCATTCTGTACTGGAATAATCAATTATATAAGGTAATAATCGATTATTCAGTGTCTAATACATGTTAAAATTGTCAATATCTCTGGAATAATCGATTATCTTGAATAATAATTGATTATTGAGGCTTAAATGAGTGGTTCATGAAAAATATTTTTGTAATAATCGATTATTTGGGGGTAATAATAAATTATCTGTACTTTATTGACCCAAATCAATAATTTCTCTCTGGAATAATCGATTATCCATGCATTTTCTAGGCAGGGATGAAGAAATAATCGATTATCAGGGGGTGATAATCGATTATCCTATGATGTTGAAGAAATAATCGATTATCTCAAATGGTAATCGATTATCCATGCTTTAATTGTTGTCAAACTAGCCGTTTATGGTCGTTGGGATCATTTTCTATATATAGGAGGGCTCAAAATCAAATCAAAACACTTCCAAACTTCTCTTCAAGAGTTCTTACATAGATTCTACATCTTATTCTTGTGTTGTTGTCCTCCTCAAAGCTTTGCTTCTCTTCAAAACTCCTTATCTTTCAATTTCCTCTCATCTCATTCTAAATGGATTCATCTTCCCGAAGAAAGATTCCAACAAGGAGAAGATTCACTCTTGCTTCTCATCCCCGCCCTAATTCTCTTGAAGGGTGGATAAATGGGAGGACACCTTGAATTTCAAGAATATTTGGAAAATAAAATCCCCTATTGATGAATTGATCACCAATAATATATTTTGGAGTGATGATACCCCTTTCATTCTAGAAGGTGAGAAATTCTTGTCTACCTACATCGTCTGAGATCCATCCTTCAACAGAATTTGGACGGGGATGAGAGGCAGGAGCAAATCTTCTTCTTGTGGGGATCTTATGAGGAAGCCATTAAGATTAGAAGGAAAGAAAACAAGAGAGTTTTGAAAGAAAGTGAGGTAGGGAGAAGGCAAGAGAGCTTCAAAGATGCAAGAATGCTTTGATTCAAGGATTTGAGGTGTGGAGATGTGAAATGAAGCTTTCCTATATATAGAGACCAAGTAAAATGGTCATAAACGGTCATATTTGGGTGAAAGGGTGCCAAAATAGTCGTTTCAAATGGCTAGTTCATCAAAACGTTCCAGTTTAATCAATCAAAGCTTCAGTTAATTAATTAAACCATCAACTGAACCAGATAATCGATTAACTGATGCTGTTAATCGATTAAATGAGTAGATAATTGATTATTGCTTCAAATAATCGATTATTCCAGAAAGGAAACTTCAGATTTTGGACATTTAGGTGCAGATAATCGATTATTGCTTCAAATGATCGATTATTCCAGAGAGATCATCAAATTTGTAAGGTTTAGACACATGATAATTGATTAAAACCCTACATAATCGATTATTACAGTACAATCATGCAAAAATTGATTAGTTAAGCATAATTTAGGCTATTTCTAATATTCCTAAGTCTCTTCTAAGATCATAGAATCTATCCTTGGGAAGAGGTTTAGTAAAAATATCTGCTAATTGATGCTTTGTATCAACATATTCGATTTTACAATTTCCTTTACTAATATGATCTCTTAAGAAGTGATGTCTAATCTCTATATGTTTAGTTCTAGAGTGCATTACTGGATTCTTTGTAAGATTTATTGCACTTGTATTATCACACATCAAAGGAGTATCACTTAGAAAGATACTATAGTCTTCTAATTGTTGTTTCATCCATAAAATTTGAGTACAACAATTACTAGCTACAATATATTCGGCTTCAGTAGTGGATAAAACAACACATGCTTGTTTCTTAGAATGCCAAGACACTAAGGATGATCCTAACAAATGACATGTTCCACTAGTACTCTTTCTATCTATTTTACATCCACCATAATCAGCATCAGAATATCCTATTAAACTAGGAGAAGTTTCAGATGGATACCATAAACCAAATCCTGTAGTTCCTTTTAAATATTTTAAAATTCTTTTTACTGCAGTTAAATGAGATTCTTTTGGACATGCTTGAAATCTAGTGCACACACAAACATAATGCATAATATTAGGTCTACTTGTAGTTACGTATAATAGTGAACCTATCATACCTCTATACATAGATTGATTTATTTCCAAACCTAATTCATCCTTGTCTAAATAGCATGAAGTTCCCATGGGTGTGTTAGCTTCCTTTGAAGTATCTATTCCAAATTTGTTGAGAATCTCTTTGCAGTATTTGGTTTGAGATACAAAATTGCCATCTTTAAGTTCTTTAATTTAAAGTCCAAGGAAGAATGTTAATTCTCCCATCATTGACATTTCAAATTCTCCCTACATTATCTTAGCAAATTCTACACACAAGGAATTATCAGTTGATCTAAAAATGATATCATTAACATATACTTGAACTAATAAGATATGTTCTTTTACTTTCTTAATAAACAAAGTGGAATCAATTTTTCCTCTAGAAAAATAATCTGAAGTTAGAAAACTACTTAATCTTTCACACGAAGACCTAGGAGCTTGTTTCAAACCATATAACGCTTTCTTCAATTTAAAAATATGATTGGGATATTTAAACTCTTCAAATCCATGGGGTTGTTCCACATATACTTCTTCTTTGATAAACCCATTTAAAAATGCACTTTTAACATCCATTTGATATAATTTAAATTTCATCAATGAGGCATAAGCAAGAAGTAGGCGTATAGCCTCTAACCTGACAACAAGAGCATAAGTTTCATCATAATCAATACCTTCCTCTTGACAGTAACCTTTGGCAACAAGTCTGGCTTTATTCTTTGTTATATTTCCATCTTCATCAAGTTTGTTTCTAAATACCCATTTTGTTCCCATTACTTGATGTGATTCTTCTCTTCGAATTAATTCCCAGACTTGATTTCTTTCAAATTGATTAAATTCTTTTTGCATTGCAATGCACCATTGGTCATCTTTAAGAGCTTCTTCAACACTTTTAGGTTCTATCTGTGAAACAAAAGCTATAGACATACAGAAATTTGTCATATTTCTAGTTCTTACCCCTTTTGAGATATCACCAATTATATTGTCCATTGAAAGTCCTCTTGGTGATTGCCATTCTTTTGCTAATTCAGTTGGTTGAGATGGCTCATTCTCATTCAAATACATTTCTTCTAGAGCCTCTCTTATGTACTCATCATCACCTGCATTTTCTTTATTTGACTCAAGAGGCATTTTCTTTGCCTACCTTCTTTGGCAATATGTTGTTGGCGCATCAACTCCATTAGCTGCGTCATTTGCTCTTTTATGGAGTTAAGCTTTGCCATCAGCTTACATTTTTTCTCCGTCAAATGCTCTATCCTTTTGGCTTTTTGAGCGCGAGTAAGGACAGGAAGAAGACCAGCCACTTTCTAGAATGCAAAATGCATTATGGTTTTTATTTTTATTTTGTATAATGAATAATTAGTGTAGGATAGATATGCCTGAAGACAATAGCTTTGGTGTCATCCTCAAAGCTTACGCTTTGCGGGGTACCATACCCACTTTGGTGTAATGGTTCCTTCCCCATCATGGATTTGACAAGTATTACGAAGGTTACCACACCTTAGCACCTTTATCCCTTCCTTGCGGATGGTTACAAATGTGCTCCAGGTCTCTTTCGCCTTTATCTTAAGTATATCTAACTTATCCTTAATGAATGAACTTATGTTTGAGAGATTTTATTAGAATGATGCGTATGCATTCCTTTCTCATGCATTTATTTTCTCTCTTTGGTTTTACCACTCTTAAGATGATGAGGGTATCTATGACTTGACTTTGTCAAAATCATCTTATTAAGTTTTATTATTTTTAAATGAATGTTTATAAATAATGTTTGTTTATTGTAAAAAATTAGTTTTATAACCCCTTATCTCTTCTGTAGGTCAACATGGCTACTTAGCTTGCAAACAACCTGAAACCATGATATCTTAAATGAAGACTGTCTGAGATAAGGTTGTTTATTACAAAAAGATTTTATTTTGAGATGTTTATTTTTATTTTACTGTTGTATGATTATGTTATGCAAATGTGATAAACAAATGCACAAACAATTCACTCATCCACGAACAAAGCGATGTCGTTTAATTATGAGGTAGGGGTTTCCTGCAGAAAAGTGCATTGGCAAAGGTAGGTTCTAACTGTCCTCACCAAGGTCAGGTCCCCAAGGTGCCCCCATTATAGGGACCCTTCAATCTCTCAGTTTTTTGAATCATGCATGGCAAAAAGGCCTTGTCGACATTCTTAGACCAAGAGAAGGTGTTAGAATCGCGCAGTGGAATGTTTGCATTTATGAACAAAAACCAAGAGGGGGGGGTGAATTGGTTTCTTAAAAAAAATTAGGGTTTTAAAATTTTCCCCAAATTTCACCGATTAAAATGCTGTGTAAAGCAAATAGAGAAGGGATAGAAGATTACACAGTCGATTTATACTGGTTCGGATCAAAAGACCCTATGTCCAGTTGCTAATCACTCAAACAGAGGATTAATGCTGTCACTATAATCATAGTTATACAAAAAGAGTACAAATGAAAAGATAAGGTAAATAATACACCTCTCTTGAGGCACACAAGAGATGAACACCTCCTTTGAATCCACAAAGGATGAAGAACAAATTTCCCTAGAGACGACACAACACACAATCCACCAAGAAAACCTACTCAGTGATTCTTATCGCTTCTAGCCCACACTAGGTTTCAAAAGCCCCTTTTTCCTCCCAACAAACAGTTCTCTGGCAGTCACAACATTTAACTTTTGTTTGAAAAAGGTTGTTCTATTTGCAGAGAGCCTTAAAGAACCTTAAGTAGAGAGATTAGGGTTTGGGAATTGGGGATTTTTGAAAATAGATGAATTGAGAATAGGGTTTTTGAAACTTGGTCCAATTTTGAATTTCAAAACACATATCTGACTGAAATAATCGATTATATTGAGTGTTAATCAATTATTCCAAAACCATTTTCGCAGAGGACCAAAAACTACATCATTTAATCAATTAATAGGCAAGTTCATCGATTAACAGCGTAGTTAATCGATTAACAGGGCATTTAATCGATTATTCCAGAGAACAAGGACTGAAAATTGTTTTCTTTCTGTAATAGTCGATTATCCTGCCATTTAATCGATTATTCCAGTATGTTTTTGATAAAAAAAAAATGAGTTTTTAGAGCTTTTAAAGAGTGGTCTATGTGCTGGCTATCTTGGACTATAATATTACAGACTCAAAAACATAAAAACAAAGTTATTACATAGCATTACAAGTCTTCAAATCTTTAAGTTCTTTATTCTTGAATCATTATCAAAATCTACAAGCTTCATATCCATGTATGTTCAACATTCATATCCTTGTATGTTTCAACAATCTCTCCCTTTTTGATGATGATCAAAATTTCCTTTAAAGCCCTTTGTAATAACATGTTTTATCTGTCACAACTAACAAAAACATTAAACATACCAGATAACATTTAAATTTAATAAACATAATAGGCTTTAAATAATTTCTCCCCCTATTTTGATTATGATCAAAAAAATGAAAGCTCCCTCTCAATAAGTGCATAAGATATAGAAAATAGCTCCCCGTCAAACAAAGCAAAAATACTAATTTTATTCCATAAATTAAAGTAATTACAAACAAGAAGATATGAGGAAGAGATTAAAACTCTTCACTTGCATCGTTGTTGAATTGAGCATCAAATCTATCATCTAAGTTACAAACCCTATCATCTACATCTGAGATATGGCGAATGATTTCCTGATGCCGTTCTTGAGAGATAGTGAAGAATTCTTGCATTCTTTGATTCATATCAAATACCATATCTTCCATTGATTGACGGGATGTAGGAGGGGCAGATGATGTCCCAGCAGTGTGAATATTTTCAGTAGGAAATTCAGCAACAGGCATCTCTTCATCAGAATCTTCAGCATTTTCAGCCATGAGGGGAGCGTCATCTTTGTGCACGTAGATTCCATTGACACGCACCATTTGTAACTGGGTGAGCATGTTGTCAAGCATGCGATTTGAATTTATCGTCCTGACCCTTTGCTCTCCTTCAACATTCACTCCATTGTATTCTAAAATACGATAAATAAGAAGAGCATATGGGATTTTAAAAGTAGGATGACGCTTGGCTTTAAACATGGTCATAGTGACCAGACTACCCAGTCAATTGGCTCATTATTCATGATGGCATGAATAATGCAAAGATCAATAGATGAGCATTGGGCATGGTTGGTTGCCCAGGGACACAAAATCCAGACAATGAGATGCAGTAGCAAGCGTTCCTCCTTCTTTAATGGGCCAGCCAATAGAAGTCGCCCAATTTCCATGGAGGGGTTGTGGAGAAATGAGCGGTAAGCCATAATTCTATCAAATTCTTCTAACTCCACAAAAATATTGATAACATCTTCTCTGACATTAAAGTGGGCAACATTTTCCCATATATCATCATCAAGGATGATAGTTACACCCTTGACTCGAGAAGTGGCTACATGATCTCTAAATTTAAAACGAGAATAGATTACCCTAACTAAATCAGGGTAGTAAGTACCTTGCATTTGGATAAATGGGAGGACACCTTGTATTTCAAGAAAAGTTGGAAAATTAAATCCCCTATTGATGAATTGATCACCAATAATATATTTTGGAGTGATGATACCCCTTTCTTTCCAGAAGGTGAGAAATTCTTGTCTACCTTCATCGTCTGAGATCCATCCTTCAACAAAATTTGGACAAGGATGAGAGGCAGGAGCATATCTTCTTCTTGTGGGGATCTTAGCACGAGATGAGGAAGCCATTAAGATTAGAAGGAAAGAAAACAAGAGAGTTTTGAATGCAAGTGAGGTTGGGAGAAGGTAAGAGAGCTTGAATGATGCAAAAATGCTTTGATTCAAGGATTTGAGGTGTGGAGATGTGAAATGAAGCCTTCCTATATATAGAGAACAAGTAAAACGGTCATAAACGGTCATATTTGGGTGAAAAGGTGCCAAAATAGCCGTTTCAAACGACTAGTTCATCAAAACGTTCCAGTTTAATCGATTAAAGCTTCAGCTAATCGATTAAACCATTAACTAAATGAAATAATCGATTAGTTGATGCTGTTAATCGATTAAATGAGCAGATAATCGATTATTGCTTGAAATAATCCATTATTCCAGAGAGAAACTTCTGATTTTGGTCATTTTGGTGTAGATAATCAATTATTTCCCAAAAATAATCGATTATTCCAAAGAGATCATCAAATTTAAATTTGATGATCTCTCTGGAATAATCGATTATTTTTGGACACATGATAATCGATTAAAACCCTATATAATCGATTATTATAATACAATCATGCAAAAATTGATTAGTTAAGCAGATTTTAAGCTATTTCTAATATTCCTAAGTCTCTTCTTAGATCATAGAATCTATCCGTGGGAAGAGGTTTAGTAAAAATATCTGCTAATTGATGTTATGTATCAACATATTCAATTTTACAATTTCCTTTAATAATATGATCTCTTAAGAAGTGATATCTAATCTCTATATCCTTAGTTCTAGAGTGCATTACTGGATTCTTAGTAAGATTTATTGCACTTGTATTATCACACATCAAAGCAATATCACTTAGAAAGATACTATAGTCTTCTAATTGTTGTTTCATCCATAAAATTTGAGCACAACAATTACCAACTGCAATATATTCAGCTTCAGTAGTGGATAAAGCAACACATCCTTGTTTCTTGGAATGCCAAGACACTAAGGATGATCCTAACAAATGACATGTTCCACTAGTACTCTTTCTATCTATTTTACATCCACCATAATCAGCATGAGAATATCCTATTAAACTAGGAGAAGCTTCAAATGGATACCATAATCCAAATCCTGTAGTTCCTTTTAAATATTTTAAAATTTGTTTAACTACAGTTAAGTGAGATTCTTTTGGACATGCTTGAAATCTAGCACACACACAAACAGAATGCATAATATCAAGTCTACTTGCAGTTAAGTATAACAGTGAACCTATCATACATCTATACATAGATTGATTAATTTCCAAACCTGATTCATCCTTGTCTAAATAGCATGAAGTTCCCATGGGTGTGTTAGCTTCCTTTGAAGTGTCCATTCCAAATTTCTTGAGAATCTCTTTGAAGTATTTGGTTTGAGACACAAAAATGCCATCTTTAAGTTATTTAATTTGAAGTCCAAGGAAGAACGTTAATTCTCCCATTATTGACATTTCAAATTCACCCTGCATTATCTTAGCAAATTCTACACACAAGGAGTTATCAGTTGATCAAAAAATGATATCATCAACATATACTTGAAATAATAAGATATGTTCTTTTACTTTCTTAATAAACTAAGTGGAATTAATTGTTCCTCTAGAAAAATCATTTGGAGTTAGAAAACTACTTAATCTTTCATACCAAGACCTAGGAGCTTGTTTCAAACCATATAAAGCTTTCTTCAATTTAAAAATATGATTGGGATATTTAAAATCTTCAAATCCAGGGGGTTGTTCCACATATACTTCCTCTTTGATAAACCCATTAAAAAATGCACTTTTAACATCCAGTTGATATAATTTAAATTTCATCAATGAGGCATAAGCAAGAAGTAGGCGTATAGCCTCTAACCTGGCAACAAGAGCATAAGTTTCATCATAATCAATACCTTCCTCCTAACAGTAACCTTTGGCAGCAAGTCTGGCTTTATTCTTTGTTATATTTCCATCTTCATCAAGTTTGTTTCTAAATACCCATTTTGTTCCAATTACTTGATGTGATTCTTCTCTTGGAATTAATTCCCAGACTTGATTCCTTTCAAATTGATTAAGTTCTTCTTGCATTGCTATGCACCATTGGTCATCTTTAAGAGCTTCTTCAACACTTTTGGGTTCTATCTGTGAAACAAAAGCTACAGACATAAAGAAATTGGTCATATTTCTAGTTCTTACCCCTTTTGAGATATCACCAATTATACTGTCCATTGAAAGTCCTCTTGGTGATTGTCACTCTTTTGCTAATTCAGTTGGTTGAGAAGGCTCATTCTCATTCAAGTACATTTCTTCTAGAGTCTCTCTTATGTACTCATCATCACCTGCAGATTCTTTATTTGACTCAAGAGGATTTCCCTCAAGGTCTTGAATCCTTTGTCACAAAGTTGACTTATACTTAGGAGATTATGCTTTAGCCCATCAACAAGAAGCACACACTAGTACAGAAAACACTTTTAACATCGGTTCTTAGCAGCTTTCTACATCGGTTCTAGAACCGATGTAGATACAACCGATGTAGAAAGTTGGTGAGTTTTAACATCGGTTAAGAACCGATGTAGAAAGTCTGACTTTCCACATCGGTTCTAGGCCATAACCAATGTAGAAAGTCTGACTTTCCACATCGGTTATAGCTATAACCGATGTGGAAAATCGGACTTTCTACATCGGTTATGGCCTAGAACCGATGTGGAAAGTATTAAAAATCACTTTCTACATCGGTTATGGCCATAACCGATGTGGAAAGTCATATTTTTTTTAAATACAAATTTTAGTTTTTGATTTTTCAGAACCTGTACAGACATTTTAAATATTTACAGACTACTCGAATGTTAATCTATATATAGAGGACATGCATTAACACACAAGTAAACATAATGTATATTATATATCTACATTGTATTGTATCAACAAAAACAATAAACATGTATTGTATTCTAAGTTTATATATACAAAGAAACTAGCAGTCCTAATGTTTCACAATTAAATTCAATCACGACTATAGTTCTTAATAACAAAATCTGCCCAAATTCGTCTAATGTCATCAATCTCTCGCTTCACTTATTGGATGACCATCATCGAATATCTACAAACAAAAAAACATTTCGGATAAGCGTAAGTAGGCAAATATATGTCAATGACATAGATATAGTCATAACACATACCAAATTCCATGAATCTGTGATATTTGCTCGTGATGATTGTTAACATATGTCTCATCACATAATATCCGCACTCCCAACTTCCTTTTTGCTTATTACACTATAAGAAAAAAAAAATTAAATACAGAAAATGAGTAAATTAAAGTTAAGAATTTGAAAGATAATGTCCTTACACGTGGAAGTATCCATGTGGGTTTCATTTTAGGCTTACCCTCCATGACTGAGTATGCTTCTATACACCTATAAAAGATTAAATGGAAAATACTTCATATTAAGACATGTGGAACTTAAAATGAAATGAATGAAATATTATACAAGGGTGTTAGTATACTTATCTTAAACAATTGAATGTTGTCTGGATCGGGATTTGGGAATGAAGCACAATTATTATGAAGTACTTACTTATGAATATAAAAAGTAAAATCTGGATACTATTTAGCTCAAAGGAGTGAAGCACAGATCTTTACAGTTATTTAATCTATCATGAACCAGACCTAGAGTATTTAATTAGTCACAAAGACAGATTCATATATAAGGGTGTTAGTATACTTACACATCAATAATCTGTTTAATTTCCTTTTTGGGTTTATTCCATAAAGAGCATAAAAAAATAGTCTCATTACGTTTAGGACAAAGGATAAACAAGTTGCCAGTGAGACCTACAAAAAATGTCGCTCAATTAGCAATTCTTAAGAGATTCAAAGTTTGAAAGTAAGTAATTTAAAAAAACTTACCCATAATGATATGGTGCGAGATAAACTTCCTTTGATCCTTCACAAAATCTCTTTTGAATGTATGCTTGAATAGTATTTGGTTTGTTCCCCAAACTCGAATGTGGACAGGATCAATGAATCCATAGACATCTTCTACTCCCTTTTCCGCAACAACTTTGTTGAGGTAACTAGAAATTGAAAATATCATGTTAATTGCATTTTAGACAAGTTGGTGTCTAATAGGGCATACAACCAATTGACTTAAATAAAAACATAAGACTTACATTAACCGAGACTTGGAGAATTGTGACGCAAATCATGTCTTGACTCAAAACAACATCCATAATGTCCTTCCGACTCAAGTACAACGTGATGGGCTGCGGATTCCCAATCACATGAGGGTCCATCTGGATCCGTAAAGGTATATGCTTTCCTAGCCTATAAGCTAAGAGGCATAACCTTTGGATCGGATCTAAGTCCAGTTCCTCTTGAACTTTCTCTTTCTCTTTCTCCTTCCCCTTCTCCTTTCCTTTCTGCTGGGCACAAATGTCCTATACACATCAAGGAATTAAATTAAAATTTATGATAAAATAATAAAATTATAAACATGTATCAAATTATTAAAGAAAACATATAATACCCGATCGGTAGGAAACTGGATAAGTGCTCTAGGCCACCGAATGAAATGACCGGGAGCCTCCCCCACTGTTCTAACCTCGTCGGATGGAACAGGAACAGGAGCTTCGAAACTTCCACCCGTTCAACCGCAACACGAAGAAAGGAATCCGTCATTTCTACCCCGTGTATAAGTGGCCCCAATGTATGCACAGTACCATATGCCACTAGTAAGCCTTCCTTTGTGAAGAACTTGCATAGAGGCCTAGGAGTGTCTTCACCAAGTGGAGTTGACTCATCATCAAGAACGTCAACCTCGTGCACAACTCCCTTTGGTGCTAACACGTTCCTCGGGCGAGAAGCTACGGGAACACATTGTTGACCCCCTCCTGTGTTCCCCGAGATAAGCCTAAGGAGACAAGTTCTCGCCTTAGCTCCGCCCGAAGCTCTTCCCTAATTTGATCCCCGATGGCCTGCAACTCATCTCTAGTGACCACACTTTTTGTGGAAGGTTTAGGAGTGCCAAAATATTGTCGGATGCCAATCCCCCATCCAGCTGCCCGCACACGACCTGGATGCTCCGGTCGTCCAATAGCAGTGGATAATATATCTTGTCGTCCACTAGGGGTAAAGGTCCCTTGTGAACTTTGCTCTAATAATTCATCCTACAAAGAAAATGTAATTGATTAGAGAAGACACAATATATAATTCTATCTCATTTTGAACAATTTTTTAAATAACTACTTACAATTTTCTGTCCCACAACACGACTCTCATCTGTAGTATAGTCACCTTTCTTGCTCTGTCATGCCTTCTTCCACTTCTCATGACGAGAAGGAGGTGATGGAGGTGAAGTCACACCTGAGGGGTCACTTTGAGAGGCTTCTTGAGAAGCTTTACGCTTCTCTTCTATCGCCTTCCTCTCAAGTAGCTGGTAACCCCTCGGGATAGCCTGTGAGGATATACATTTTTTTGTTGAATTGTTTTTGCCTTTTGTCGTTTCTCCTAATAAAGATACATTCAAAGAAACGGTAAGTTAAAAAACTGCTGGTATTTCATCAGTGAAAAAACTGCTGGTATTTCTTGAACTAATGAGTCTAATTACCAACATATGATTTTCCTTCTACCTATATACTGAAAAAAACTGCTGGTATTTCATCAGTGAATTCATACCAACTAAACACATAGCAATGTTAAATTAAATCCGAGGTTTATTTAACTGCAGGTAAGGTGCAGAGAATTACATATATAAAAGGCCAATGCATTTTGTGACAATTGCTGATAAAACATGTTGCATACTAAAATAGTATTATCCATTTAGTTCTATGTGTTTTGTGCGAGTTAAAAGCAGGGTAAGGTGCTGTTAAAAGCAGGCAAGTTAAAGCACAAGAACCTTAAAAGAAGGATCCATACGGCTCTCAACAAACTTATCCCATGTCTCAGTTGTCTAGAAAGGAATATTGCTCACAAGGAGACACTCCTTTCTTGCTTCCAAACACGTAGGTGGAAGTCAATTGGGTCTTGAAGGCCCTCCAACGCTCACCAGCGAATGATATCCACTTCCTCCTTAGCCCTTCAGTATTTGGAACATTATAAGTGAGCTACAAAATATAATACAAGGTCAGTGAATCCTACAAAAATTAACAATACAAGTAAATTTAATAGAAAAAAATTCGTACCAAGATGCTTTGCCAAATTTGTTCCTTCACACGCATCTCCACATCATCCCAATCCTTCTTTATTATGCTCACTTTGCTGCGGCCCAGAAGTGCAACATAACTTCTAAACTTTGTTGTGTGAGGCCCAATAGCATTTCCGGTCGAGTCATCAAACTCAATCGGTAACCTCTCATCAGCATTTCGACTTAGTGTCAACTCACTAAGTCATGTTGCACGTCTCCCCTTCTTCGCGGACCTACTAGAATCGGCCATATTCCTGCCAAATAAGACAAATAAATGAGTTAGAATACAAAGTAACCAAGTGAAAATCACATATTCAAGTCAAACTAAACGGAAATAATAATACAAAACCCAGAATAAACATGTCTACATACATTAAACCCAGGCAGAATCAGTCCACGACCAAACAAAACAATCCAGAATCAAGGAAAATGCATAAAGGTAATTGACAAAACAAGGATGAGAAGCCAATAGGATAGACCCACGGACCTGGTCCGAATCACCTCTGGTTCGCGACGAGATCGAAGGTGCGCAGGTGCAATGAGGAGGAGCTCCTAGAGGGTTTCAGAGAGGTGAAGACGAGGGTGGCGCGTCGCAGTTCTTGGTGCGCGTCGCAGTTCCTGGTGCGCGTCGCAGTTCTTGGTGCACGGCAAGGGTGGTTTTCGCTTGGGGATTCGATTGGGGAAACGGAGGTTAGGGATTCGATTGGGGGAAGGAGATGGGAGAGACAGTGGTTTTCGCTACTGCGATAGGGGCAAGGAGACGGTGGTTTTCGCTCATCGCGAGAATGAATTTGGTAATGGCTAGGAGCAAGGGAAGAATTCCGGAGGGATTCGAGTCCGTAATTGGGTCCGGGAGTCGAGTCCGTAAGGGCAAGAGTGGAGTCTAGGGCTTACTCGTCTAAAATTTTTATTATTATTTTTTTAAGACTTTCCACATCGGTTCATGGGGGAACCGATGTAGAAAGTAAAATGGTATATCGGATGACCGATCGGAATGGCTTTATGACCGATCGGAACCGGATGATCGATCGAATGAGATTATGACCGATCGAATTGTTTTAAATCGAGTAGATAGCACTTTCCACATCGGTTCATGGGGGAACCGATGTAGAAAGTGAAATAGTATATCAGATGACCGATCAGAATGGCTTTATGACCGATCAAAACTGGATGATCGATCAGAATGAGTTTATGACCAATTAGAATTATTTTAAATCAGAGTAGAAAGCACTTTCTCGGGTTGTATTTCGCTTGAGCGACACATACTCGCTCGAGCGACATCCGATTCTAACATGAGGTCTCCCATGTTACATTATCCGGCTAACTTTGATCGACGTTTACGCAGGTCAACATTCTCTCAAGCGACAATAAGATCGCTCGAGCGACGCGACCTGCACAAAATTGGCATTCTCGCGTTGTATTTCGCTTGAGCGACACTGGTCTCGCTCGAGCGACGCCACCTGCACAAAATTGGCCTTCTCGGGTGGTTTTTCGCGTGAGCGACATTGTCTCGCTCGAGCGACATCCACATTTTTTGGTTATGATCGATTACATTTTCAAATGATCGATCATATTTGAATATATATAATAGCGGTTAAGATTTAACCGCTATTAGACGTGCTATATAATAGCGGTTAAGACTTAACCGCTATTAGAAGTGCTATTATAATAGCGGTTAAGATTTAACCGCTATCATATACAACAACATTTTTCAATTCCCTGTATACAACCACATATACAACCACATTAGAAAGTAAAATAGTATATCAGATGACCGATCAGAATGGCTTTATGACCGATCAGAACTGGATGATCGATCAGAATGAGTTTATGACCGATCAAAATTATTTTAAATCAGAGTAGAAAGCACTTTCCACATCGGTTCATGGTGGAACCGATGTAGAAAGTACTTTCTACATCGGTTCCCATCTGAACCGATGTGGAAAGGCTTTAAAAAAATTTCTACATCGGTTCTTTAACAACTGATGTAAAAAGTCTGATGTTAAAAGTGTTTTTTGTACTAGTGACATCCTTTATCTCCAAAGTATTTACACCACCAATGTTTTCGATTCCAAGTATTTTTCCTTTGTTGTTGTCCCCATAGGTTACATATCCTTGTTCTTTAGCTTTGAAACTCACAAATTTCGTTTTGTCTCTGGTCATATGTTTTGAGCATCCACTATCAAGATACCACATAGACTTCTTGGATTTGAAAGTTTCCTACAAAACAACAACATAGTAATCTTAGGTCCCCATAACTTTTGGGTCCTTGGGGTTAGAGACAAACAAATCATTTAACTATAGGAACCCAAACATATTTTCTTTTAGGAACACCAAAATTCTTAATTCTACATCTATTTGAAGTATGACCATGTTTCATATAATAAAAGCATGCATTAGATGTAATTTTAGAATATGACACATTTCTAACTATTGATGTTTTAGTTCCTTTTTCAACCCATACTCTTCTATTTTTAATTTTAGGCTTTTTCAAAGGAACATGACAATTTTGCACAATAGAAACTTTATCCTTATAATTATCACTTATTTCCTTCTTCGCTTTATCAAGCAAATGGCTAAGTATATCAATATCATGTACATACTCTTTACATGATGCACATGCTATATTCTTATTATCCTTTTCTTCTAAACATGCAATTTTCGTTTTTAAGGACTCCAACTCTTTTTCGGATTTATTTAAACACTTTTTCACATATTTGTATTCATTTATCAAGTCCTTAAAAGCAGTAAACAATTCTTCATATGCATTTTGTAAAGCGTCATAATCATTTTCAACATCACTTGAGGAAGAGTCGGAATCACTTACCTCAAAGTTAGAAGATATGTTGTCTTTTGCCATCAAGCAAATATTAGCTTCCATTTCCGAATCACTTGACTACGAACTTGTATCACTATCATCCCAAGCAATGTAGGCTTTCTTCTTGAAGAATTTCTTGCCCTTATGGTCTTCATTTTTCTTATTTGGACAATCGGTTTTTACATGTCCTGTTTCACCACAACCATAACATTTAATAATTAAGGAAGTATTTTCTCTTACCTTTCCCTTACCTTTGAAGGGTTTCTTCCCTTTGGCTTTCATGAACTTGGTGAATTTCTTTATCATAAGACTCGATTGTTCTTCTTCTTCATTTTCTGAGTCTTCTTCTTCCTTCTTGTTCTTACTCTTGGAAATTTCAGTTTTGAAGGCTAAGTTCCCCTTTTGATGTTGACCTTCTTCATCATTTAGCCTTCCAAGTTCAAGTTCATGCTCTCTTAACTTTCAAAAGAGCGCCGCCATAGACATTGTTGCAATATTTTGTGACTCCGTGATGGCCGTCACCTTTGGTTGCCATTTCCTATCCAAAGATTTAAGGATTTTTACATATAATTTATCAATATAAAAAATTTTACCTAACCTGGTGAGATGGTTCACAATATGTGTGAAATGCTTTTGAACGTCAAAGATCGTTTCCCCTTGTTGCATACGAAACATCTCATATTCTTGGATCAATGAATTTTTCCGTGCTCTTTTTACATTGTCGGTACCTTCATGGGTTACTCTTAACATTTCCCACATTTCTTGAGCACTCTTACAAACAGAGATCCTGTAAAATTCATCAAGGGTTAAAGCAGATGAAATAATATTTCTAGCCCTAACATCATATTGGGCTTTTCTATTTTCTTCAGCCGACCATCTAGAAAATGGTTTTGGTACCTCTTCTCCATTTTCACTAATTTTAGGAATAAAGGGACCGTTTAAAATTGCGTCCCAAACACCTCTATCAACATACTCCAAAAATATTTGCATTCTTACTTTCCAAAAGGGATAATTTGTCCCCGCAAAGAGTGGGGGTCTATTGATAGAAGCACCCTCGGCAAACATTTGATTTTGTCCGGCCATTTTCGTAAATTGAATGACTATCAAAGCAAGCTCTGATACCACTTGTTAGAATCGCGCAACGGAATGTTTGCGTTTACGGACAAAAACCAAGAGGGGGGGGGGGTGAATTGGTTTCTTAAACAAAAATTAGGGTTTTAAAATTTTCCCCAAATTTCACAGATTAAAATGCTGTGTAAAGTAAATAGAGAAGGGAAAGAAGATTACACAGTCAATTTATACTAGTTCGGATCAAAAGACCCTACGTCCAGGTTCTAATCACTCAAATAGAGGATTAACGCTGTCACTATAATCACAGTTATACAAACAGATTACAGATGAAAAGATAAGGTAAAGAATACATCTCTCTTGAGTCACACAAGAGATGAACACCTCCTTTGAATCCAAAAAGGATGAAGAATAGCTTTCCCTAGAGACGGCACAACACACAATCCACCAAGAAAACTCACTCAGTGATTCTTATCGCTTCTAGCCCACACTAGGTTTCAAAATGCCCATTTTCCTCCCAACAAACAGTTCTCTGGCAGTCACAACTCTTAACTTTCGTATGAAAAGGGTTGTTCTATCTGCAGAGAGCCTTAGAGAACCTTAAGTAGAGATATTAGGGTTTGGGAATTGGGGATTTTCGAAAATAGACTAATTGGGAATAGGGTTTTCAAAACTTGGTCCAATTTTGAATTTAAAAACACATATCTGACTGAAATAATCGATTATCTTGAGTGTTACTCGATTATTCCAGAGCCATTTTCGCAGAGGAACAAAAACTACATCATTTAATCGATTAATAGGCCAAGTAATCGATAAAAAGCCTAGTTAATCGATTAATAGGGCATTTAATCGATTATTCCAAAGAGCAAAGACTGAAAATGGTTTTCTTTCTGTAATAGTCGATTATCCTGCCATTTAATCAATTATTCCAGTATGTTTTTGATAAAAATGAGTTTTTAGAGCTTTTAAAGAGTGGTCTATGTGTTGGCCATCTTGGACTCTAATATTACAAACTCAAAAACATAAAAACAGAGTTATTACATAGCATTACAAGTCTTCAAATCTTTAAGTCCTTTATTCTTGAACCTTCATCAAAATGTACAAGCTTCATATCCATGTATGTTCAACATTCATATCCTTGTATGTTTCAACAGAAGGTTATCACCTTGGGTGATGGTTTCCGACAACGACCTACTGGCACTAAGGCCATTACCACGGTCGGTCGTACATGCCACCCACTCCCTATGTGTATTCACTCTTTCCCCCGAGTATAGAGGGACTGTTGTGTGCAAGGGTTTGTGTACAATTTATATTTCAAACAATTGTAGAAAATAAACATACAACAATTATTAAAGCCAAACAGTAAAGCAAAGAAAGGGTAGATGCATAATTTCAAGTCTAATATTTTTAGATTATTCCATCAATAAATGGGATCAACTCTCTAGCTTCCCCTGTGGAGTCATCATCTGTCGCCGCCACAAAAAAAAGTGGTCGGAGCGACGGAATGGTTTTGATGACTCGCGTTTGTTTTAAAAATATGGTCATCACTCTTAGGGTGTCCGATAACTAAACTACCCCTAAGAACAAGGTTTTCATAAATGGGTTATGCAGTCGCCACCAATATTTTTACCATAAACATTGGAAAAGGAAAAAAGGTGTTGGTTTAAAAAAAACCAACTTTGGCCATTATAACTAGAGTTGGGTAAGGGAGTTAGTTACATGTGGGGAAGGTATTAGTACCCCTACAACGCCCCTTTTAGGTTCTTATGATGGAATATTCTTAAAATAAGGACAATAAAATTATGCTTCTACCCTATTTATTCATTGCAGAATTTAAATTGTTATCTACATGGCCCTAATAACTAATGCATACAAGGAAAACAATGAAAGAAAGTGATAAAGGAGAAGAGATATGAAGAAAAACCTCCAAAGCGAGCTTTTATTAATCTTTGAACTAAAGGGCGCTTTTTGGTAGTCCTACACTCTACAACGCGCTCCTCACTCGAACAAAAATTATTAACTAACTCCCCGAGTGTCAAAAAGATCACTCGTATTCTGTAAAAATATTTAGAGTCGCTTAGAATCCCAGAAATGGGTTTTCAGAGCAAAGGAGAGTGGAGAAGGTGTGTGGAATGAGCTGAATGAGCCTCCTATTTATAGCATGTAGACCCTAAATCTTACCCGGTTTCACAATGAAACCAGAAGACCTTCGTTCGAAGATGGATAAGGCCTCTTTAGGTTCCTAGGCATGTTTACTAGGTTCCATGTTAGGATAGGAAGGCCTTCTGTACATGAAAATAGGAGAATTCTCACCAAGAGTCCAAGACAGTCGTCTCGTTCGGCCAGACGGTCGTCTCACCCGACAAGGGTCGAGATGGTCGTCTCGCCCTGACTGGCATAAATTCCTATAAATAGGGCCCCTTCCCCCCATCATTTCACACACTTTTCAACAGGATTTTAGATTTTTTCCTTGAATACACTCTCCTACCTTCTTAAGCTTCCTCTAGGCCAACTCTGAAGCACTCTCCGGAGTTTGAGTACTCTTTTTAGACGCTCTGTAGCTAGAATCTTACGTTCGATAGAAGAGTGAGGAAGCGTTGTAGAGTGAAGGGATATCCGAAAAGCATCCTTAATTTTAAAGAAATTAATACAAAGCTTGCTTCGAAGGTTTCTTCCCTTATACTCTCTTTTATTGCTTTCCTTTATCGTTTTTTTTGTATGTGTTGCAACTGAAATCACGACGAAATGACGAACCAAAATTTCAAAAAGATTTAAAAAAATGGAATCAAAATTTTGGAGTCGCCACCATAGTTTATTTAGGAAAACTATGGAAAAACCATAAAGATAAGATAAGGTCTATGAAAACCAGATTCAGGTTTGGGAGTCGGCTACAAGTAGGGAAGGTATCAGCACCCTACAACGTCCGTCCTAAGACGGTTACCCTTAGTTGAGTGTGCGAAATTAAATGTCATTTTAAAAATGTTTATTTTCTTCCAAAACAGAAAATAGAGAATTAAAAAGGAAAAAGGAAAAGAAATGGACTGAAATATTTTTTAGTTTTTTGGGGCCCGACAAGGATGGACCTTGCTCCTACGTATTCTCATTCAAAATGAGAAATCAAGGTTACATAGTTCGTTGTAGAAAAAGGTTTATGTGTTTGCTTAATGTTTTGGAATTTTTTTGTTTCTGAAAAAGTTTGTATTTTGTTTTGGGTTTTTGATGTTTTGAAGACACATGATGATGCGTGCAACCATTCCGTGTTTCAAAGTTTATTTAAAATAAAGTACATGATGACACAAATGGTCGTACCTGTACCTCAAGTTTATTTAAAAGGAGAGGACATGACAACGTGAGCGGTTGTACTTGTACTTCAAAGTTTAAAGGAAGAGGATATGACGACACAATCGATCATATCCGTACCTCAAAAATTATTTAAAGAGAGGACATGACGACGTGGACGGCCATACCAGTACCTCAAAAATTATTTAAAAGGAGGACATGACGACGCGAGCGGCTATACCCGTACCTTAAAAATTATTTAAAGAGAGGACATGACGACACAGGCGGCCGTACCAGTACCTCAAAAGTTATTTAAAAGGAGGACATGACGATGCAAGCGGTCGTACCCGTACCTCAAAAATTATTTAAAAGGAGGACATGTCAATGCAAGCGGTCATACCCGTACCTCAAGATTTATTTAAAAGGAGGACATGACGATGCAAGCGGTCGTACCCGTAACTCAAAATTTATTTAAAGAATTGATAGCCACTAAACCGAACGCAGGGCCAAGAGCCCAAAAATCAAACATGGGGTCGGGAGCCCAAAAATAAAACTTGGGGCCGGGAGCCCATAACTCGAGTAAATGAATCGGATAAGAAAAACCCAAGGCAAAGATAGACACAAATCCTAACTCTTGACCCATAAATCGCAACCCAACACCCATAGCGTTTAACCATAACCTATCATCCTAACGGAAAAAATTCGACAGAATAACGACAGTAAACCTATCAACTTATGAAAATCCAGCAGCATAACGATAGTAAATGGAACTCAAACCAAAGGACTAATGTCCTTAACAGATATTAATAAAAATGTAAGGACCCACGACCCATAACAGATATGATCCAACAATGAAGAAAGGATGGGAAAATCTAACAATCAAAATAGGAAAAATACAAAGTGAATCAAACTACAATGTGTACAAAAATAATAATCAACAAGAAGGGTTAAAAGGAAAAGAAAAAGGAAAGAAGAGAGCAGAAGTCTCAAGGGTCTGCGGGGGAGGGGAAAAATCGCGGTGGCCCAAATGCAGGGCCCGCGGTGGTCATCAGCGTAGCGACCTGGGACCCCAACGAGGCACTTCACGGTGTTGCTGGCTTGGTGTGGTGGTCAAGAGGGGAGGAGAAGATTGGCAAAGGGACGACCGCGGTGGTTGCAGGCGGGATTGGGATTTAGCTGCGATGCAATTCAGAGGGGATAAAGACCGGCTGTGGTGAAGGATTAGTGGCGCAGCTAGAAGTTGGTTGTGCGACATGGCTAGGGCTTGGGTGGTTTACAATGACTGGGTTGCGGTGAGTGGGGGTGCTTGCGGCGCGACCAAAGCCCATGATGGTTGGTCGCGCGGTGATATGGGTGGCCCGCGATGGTAGAATGGGCGTGGTCAGGATTTGAGGGTGGAGGTGGCGCGAGCCCCACTGGTAGAAGCTGGTTCGGGTGATTCGAGGTTGGTTGGGGTTGCCACGGTGGTGGCCGAGGAGGCAGTGATGGGTCGCGGGTGAGATGGAGACGCGAAGGGGTTAGGGTTAAGGTGGAGGTCGGTGGCACTGTGCTAACCCGTGCCCTAATGAATTAGAAGCCCCGTCAAGAAACAACTTGAAAATGGCTCGCACGTTGCAGTTAATTGGGAGATAAATCTAGCAATGTAGTTTAATCTACCCAAGAACCCTTGAACTTCAGTTTTCGTATGCAGAATGGGCATTTCCAAAATGCTCGTACTTTGTCAGGGTCTACCTCTATCCTTTTTCACTGACAATAAACCCCAACAACTTTCCCAATCTTACGCCGAATGTGCATTTTTCCGGGTTTAGTATGAGCTTGAACATTCTCAATCTTTCAATCAACTTCCTTAAGTTGGTGATATGTTCATTTTCAGATCTAGATTTAGCAATCATATCATCTACTTACACTTCAATTTCTTTATGCATCATATCGTGGAATAACGTCACCATTGCTCTTTGATAAGTCGCACTAGCATTTTTCAACCCAAATGACATCACCTTGTAGCAGAATGTGCCCCATAAAGTGACAAAGGTTGTTTTTTCCATGTCGTCGGGGGCCATAGCGATTTGATTATATCCTGAGAACCCATCCATAAACAAGAAAATTGAGAATTGTGCAGTATTATCAACCAACGTGTCAATGTGGGGCAACGGGAAATTATCTTTAGGGCTTGCTCGATTCAAATCCCGATAATTAATGCACATTCGAACTTTCCCATCCTTCTTCGGTACCAGAACGACATTTTGCAACCCATTGGGGGTACTTTGCTACAACCAAGAATCCAGCTTCAAATTGTCTCATCACTTCTTCTTTGATTTTCAAGGACATCTCGGGTTTCATTCTTCTCAACCTTTGTTTAACAGGTAAGCACTCAGGCTCCAATGGCAATTTGTGTTGGACTATACTAGGATCTATTCCAGGCATGTCTTGGTAAGACCACGCAAACACATCCTTGAACTCCTTTAGCAGGCCAATAAGCCTTTTGTGCGTTTCGATTTCGACATTGGTGCCAATCTTTACTTCTTTCTTCTCCTTTTCACTACCCAAGTTAACTACCTCTAGGTCCTCTTGATGTGGTTTTATCTCCCTGGATTCTTGTTCTACTATTCTCACAAGTTCCAGAGGTGGTTCCCAATCTTCTTCAAGATCCCCTTCCGTATTATCTGTAGGAATCAACAAGTCGGGGTATAGGGTATCGACATCGTTATTTTCACAAGATTCGCTGTCAAGTTTGATTATTCATAATTAGCAAGAGAAAGACATGAACTAAGAAGTAGTAAACACGATTTTAGAAATGAAATGCATTTATTATTGTTAACACTAAAAGTTGAAGGTGAGCCTGTACAAAATGAAAATAAATCCCAAAGCCTTGGGCAGAGCTAATGGGTTTGAAAACAAAAGATTACATTTCATCAGTACTAAACACCATGGGTAATTCTATAGCCATACAATTGTCGAGTTCCATACTCGGAGGACATGGGCAAACAAAATTCTGGATTGCATCGCTGACCCCCTCTTTGGCAGTCGCCACTTGTTTGTCATTTACACACTGTCGTCATCATCAAAAGAGGCGGTCAAAGCGACGCGATGGTCCTTTGATTTGACTCGCATTTCTAAAAGTGTGATCATCACCCTTAGGATGTCCGATAACCGAACTATCCTAAGGATGAGGTTTTCATAAGTGGGTTCTAGAGTCGCCACCAATATTTTTACCAAAACCATTGGAAAAGGAAAAGAAGGCGATGGTTTTAAGAAAAACCAACTTTGGTCATTACAACCAGAGTTAGGTAAGGGAGTTAGTTACGTGTGGGGAAGGTATTAGTTGAAGCACTTGTTGGATTTGATGAAGACATATAAATTTTAGAGAGTTTATTTTGTGGGTGTGTAGATAGATTGGTTATAGGTTTAGAGTTTAATCTCTTGATAGTTCAATAGATCTTGTGATAAGCGCCTTTAAATGATGCATCTCATTGAACTTATTTTACTGCATGAAAAACCAACCTTTTAGCATTAAAAGAACAAACTGAGTTTTTCAATCTATTAAAAAGAAGTTTTCAATCTGTTAAATTTACTTAACATAGAAAAATTTCATATAAAGTCAAAATATTAATTGATTGAATCGCAGAATCAACAGGTTAAAATGTTCTTAATGATTTTTCCATATTAATGGCTTCCCAAATTTAATCTGTTAAAATCAAGTTCAATCTATTGAAACAGAAAGATGTTATTTTTCACGTTGGAGTATCTCAGAATTTCAATCTGTTGAAATTATTTTTAATCTGTTGAAACAGAGAGATCATTTTTTCATTCTAAGGTATTACAGGATTTCAATCTGTTGAAATATCTTTTAATCGATTGAAACAGAGAGCTACCATTTTTTTCTAAACTGTTTCAATCCATTGAAAACTCGAATCAATCGATTGAATTAAGTTTTAAATGAAATCAATCGATTGAAATGTCGTTTTAATCGATTGAAAAATATTCTGATCGATCACAACTCAATTCTGATCGATCATATCTAATTCTGAGCGATCACAATCGTATTCTGATCGATCATATCTTGTTCTGATCAGTCATAAAACTATTATGATCGGTCATTTGCGACTCCAAGGCATTTTTATTAATTGAATCTAACAGACTTCTTTCTTTTACTCTATAAATACAATTTTGATTTCACTTTTGAAATACACAATCTGAAAATCATTTGAAAGCAATCTTAGAGCTATCATATTAGTGCCTTTCTCTGTGTATTCATACACTTTTCATATCATAAGGCGTTTAGATCAAGATTGTTGAAAGTTCATCAAGAGTGAAAGTTCTGAGTGGGAAAATTGCTTCTGGACTTCTATATTGTAAAAGCTGTAGTCCAGGTTTATTCTTTTCATACTTGTACAAAGGTTAATTGTGTAGATTGGGTTTGAATCTGCACTGGTTACAGTAACTGGATTTGGGTACTGGGTGGTTATTCAAGAGTCTATCTTGTGGGTTTGTGAGATAGTTCTTGGGGTAGATTGGTGTATATCTACTGGTTGTAATTTTCACTTGGAATTAGTGGAACTTGGCAAATTTGTCAAGAACTGGATGTAGCTCTGGGAAAGAGTGAACCAGTATAAACTTTTGTGTTGAATTTCTGCTTTCATCTCTTTTCAATTCTTGCTTATATTCTTGCTTTGTTTAAAATCAAATCTGCCTAACAAAAGATTGGATAAAGTTTAATCATTCTTCCAAAAGAAAGAGTGTTTTTCGAAAAAAATTTCAAAAGTTCAATTCACCCCCCTCTTAAACTCAACATTAATTCTTACAATTGGTATCAGAGTTGGTTCTTGTAAGTTACTCAAGAATTCGGTCCAAGAAAGGTTTAAATGGTTGAGGGAAAGATGAATTTTTCGGAAGGAGCCTCCATAAACAGGTCTCCTCTTTTTGCTGGTGTGAATTATTCTTTCTGGAAGGTTAGAATGAAAATCTTTATTGAATCTCTTGATAAAGGTATTTGGGAAACAATTGTTAATGGGCCTTTCAAACCAACTCATACAATGGATGGTAAAATTGTTGAAAAAAATTGGGCTGAATTAACTGATGTAGAAAATAGGAAAGTCCAATATGGTTATACTACTAAGAATATTATTACCTCTGCTTTAAATCTTGATGAGTTTTTCAGGGTGTCTCAATGTGCCTCTGCCAAAGAAATGTGGGAAATTCTAGAGGTCATTCATGAGGGTACATCTGACGTGAAAAGGGCAAGAAAGCATGAATTAATTAGAGACTATGAATTGTTCAAAATGCAGCAAGGTGAAACCATTGCGGATGTGCGAAAAAGATTCACGCATATAGTCAATCATCTAATCGGGCTAGGGAAGACTTTTGACAAGGAAGAGTTAAAAATCAAAATCTTGAAATGTTTGGACAGAACTTGGCAACCAAAGGTGACAACTATATCGGAATCAAGAGACTTAAGCTGAAATGACTACTGCATCATTATTTGGTAAGCTAAGGGAACATGAGTTGGAGATCAATCGGTTTAAAGAACAAGAAAATGCGAGAGAAGAAAAGCAGAAACATTGTTCTCAAGACGATTGAAGAAAATAGTGAGTCCGAAGAAGATGAATCGAGAATCGACTCGTTAGTTAAGAAATTTGGGAAGTTTCTTAGAAAGAAGAATAGAACTGCCCAGGTTAAGAGGTACACTCGACAAAAGAAGCTGAATCTACTCAAAATAATTTTACTTGTTATTCTTGTGGTAAGCAGGGACACATAAGGAGTGAATGTCCAGAGAAATCCAGGAATCAAAACAAGAAAGAGTTAAAGTACAAAGGGGAAAAGGCCTACATAGCTTGGCAAGACAATGATTCATCCTCCAGTTCTGCATCCGAAGGTGAAGAAGTGAATTTATGCTTAATGGCTAGCTGTGAATCCTCTTCATCACATGTAAGTTCAACCCCCACAGAAAATGAAATGAATTACAGCACATTACTAAATGCTTTTAATGAAATGCATAATGAAGCTAGAAATTTATCTCATACAAATAATCGGTTAAAAGGACTAAATAACTGGTTAGAAAATAGGGTTAAAGTTCTGGAAAAAGAGTTATTAGAAAGCAAAACAAATATGGAACATCTTGAAATAATATACAATAATTCATCTGCTGATAATGCTGCTGGTAACAACAGTTGTGAAAAGTGTATCTTTCTACAGAATAAGGTTGAGTACTTGATTAAAACTTTGTCTAAGTTTAGTCAAGGTAAAGAAAATTTAGATACACTTCTTAGGTCCCAAAACTGTGTTTTTGATCATACTGGAATTGGGTACAAACCTAAGGTTGGGGTTAAAAATAAAAAGTATTTGAACTTCTTTTCTTTTAGAAAAGCAACATCATCTCCCTTCTCATCCTGTCATTACTGTATGAAAAAAGGGCATACTGTAAAATTTTGTCATGCTAGAAAACATTTTATGCCACAAGGTAAAATGAGATGGGTTCCAAAATATGTTAAACAGAAAATTTGACTCCCAAGGACCCAAAATTTTTAAGGATACCAAATACTTGATGCTTGATCTTTCAGGAACAGCAGCAAGAGTCACTTTGGTACTTGGACAGTGGATGCTAAAGGCATATGACAGGTGATATTTCCAAATTCCAGAAACTAAGATTGAAGAATGGAGGACACGTGACATATGGAGACAACAACAAGGGAAGAATCCTAGGTTCTGGAGATATAGGAGATGGTGAAAACGTGATTATTCATAATGTTCTTCTTGTTGAAGGTCTCAAGCACAACTTAATCAGTATAAGTCAATTATGTGATCTAGGTCACAAGGTTATCTTCAAACCAGAAATCTGCCTAATCTGTGAGCCAAAATCTGACACGGTAATGTTGGTAGGTAAGATGTTAAATAATATTTACATGCTAGATATCAAGCATTCTATCCCATCTCAAAGTTGTCTTCTTACTAAAGAAGAAGAATCTTGGTTATGGCATAGAAGGCTTGCACATATTCATCTTAATCATCTTGACAAGCTGATTTCTTAAGATTTAGTCTACTGGGCTACCTAAGCTTCAAATTCGAAAGACAAAATCCGTGAAGCTTGTCTAAAAGGTAAACAAACTAGAAAATCCTTTTCAAACAAAAACATTGTTTCTACTTCTAGACCTTTGGAACTGCTTCACATGGATTTGGTTGGTCCTTCAAGAAATAAAAGCCTAGGTGGTAATCTCTATATCATGGTAATTGTTGATGATTTTTCCAGATTTACCTGGACTATATTTCTAAAAGCCAAATCTGATTCTTTCAAATCTTTTAAAAAGCTTGCAAAGGTTTTACATAATGAGAAAGGCTATTTCATTACATCTATTCAAAGTGACAATGGTGGAGAATTTGTAAATGAAAAATTTGAATTGTTCCGTGAAAAGTATGGCATAAAACACAACTTTTACTGCTCCAAGAACTCCTCAACAGAATGGTGTTGTGGAAAGAAAGAATAGATCCATTGTGGAACTTGCTAGAACAATGCTTTGTGAAATTGGGCAGATGTTGTAAACACTGCTTGTCATGTTTTGAATAGAGTGTTGATTAGACCCATTCTTAAGAAAACCCCATATGAACTTTACAAAGGAAGAAAACCCAACATAAACTATTTCATGGTTTTTGGATGTACATGTTTTGTTTTAAACAATGGGAAAGAAAATATTGGCAAGTTTGATGAAAAATCTGATAAAGGGATCTTTCTTGGCTATTCTTCTAACAGTCATGCATATAGAGTCTATAATCTAAGACTAAAATCTGTTGAAGAATCAGTACATGTTGTTTTTAATGAGTCTCCTCGAGTGTTGCAGAATAAAACAACAGGTACTGCAGATGATGACGATTTAACTGATAATTCTTATCAGTTAAAACATCCCAGTGACTCAGATCAGCATATTGTCGAAGAAGGTGATCAGTCAATTGATCCTACAAAAGCTGATCCACTAGGAAGAATTGCTCAAGAACAGGAAGAAGATATCTTGGATGAGCTTCCTAAAGAATGGATTGTCCCAAGAGATCTTTCTCTAGACAATGTCATTGGGCAAATCAATAAGGGAGTATCCACTAGACATTCTCTTAATCAATTCTTCAATTATATGGCATTCATTTCACAAATTGAACCTAAAAATGTTAAGGATTCATTAAATGATGAATACTGGGTTAGTGCCATGCATGATGAGCTTAATCAGTTTGAAAGAAATAATGTGTGGGAATTAGTTCCTAAATCCAAAGATATCAATGCAATTGGTACTAAGTGGGTATTCAAAAACAAACTAGATGAACATGGCATTATTACTAGAAATAAAGCTAGGTTGGTAGCCAAAGGATATAATCAACAAGAAAGAATTGATTTTGATGAAACCTTTGCACCCGTAGCTAGACTTGAAGCTGTTAGACTGTTATTAGCTTATGCTTGTATTAGTGGTTTCAGATTACTACAGATGGATGTCGAGAGTGCCTTTCTAAATGGACTTATCAATGAAGAAGTTTATGTTTCTCAACCTCCTGGTTTTGAAAATCACAAACATCCTGACCATGTCTACAAATTGAAAAAGGCTCTTTATGGATTAAAGCAGGCTCCTAGACAATGGTATGAGAGACTAAGTAATTTCTTAATTGATCAAGGATACAAAAGAGGTGAAGTTGACAAAACCTTATTCATTAAGAAATCTGGTTCTGACATTATTACAGTGCAGGTTTATGTTGATGATATCATTTTTGGTTCTACTAATAATGCCTTGTGTAATAAATTTGTTAAGGAAATGCAAAGTGAATTTGAGATGTCTATGATGGGAGAATTGAATTTCTTCCTTGGTCTCCAGGTTAAACAATTAAGAAATGGTATTTTCCTAAATCAATCTAAATACTGTAATGAGTTGTTGAAGAAATTCGATATGCAAAATTGCAAAGAATCCTCCACACCCATGTCTACTAACTGCTGTCTAGATTTAGATGAAAAAGGGAAATTTGTTGATCAAACTAAATATAGGGGTTTGATTGGATCTCTTCTATATCTGACTGCTAGTAGGCCTGACATTATGTTCAGTGTTTGCCTTTGTGCTAGATTTCAGGCAAATCCCAAGGAATCTCATCTCACCGCTGCTAAAAGGATTCTCAAGTACCTTAAAGGAACCATTAATGTTGGACTATGGTATCCTGAAGGTGCCTCTCTTAAACTTGTTGGATTTTCTGATTCTGACTTTGCAAGATGTAGATTGGACAGGAAAAGTACCTCTGGTACATGTCATTTACTGGGAAGCAGTCTCATATCATGGCACAGCAAAAAACAAGCATGTGTAGCTCTTTCAACTGCTGAAGCTGAATACATTGCAGCCGGGAGTTGTTGTGCTCAAAGTATCTACCTTAAACAACAATTGAAAGATTATGGAGTATTTCTCAACACGGTACCTCTGGTTTGTGATAATACTAGTGCAATTAATCTAACCAAGAATCCTATACAACACTCTAGAACTAAGCATATTGAAATTAGACATCACTTTATTAGAGAACATGTATCTAGGGGTGATTGTGAAATTTTATTCATTGAAACTGAGAAACAATTACTGACTTGTTCACCAAACCAATCCCTAGAGATAGACTTAATATGCTTAGAACTGAATTAGGAATTCTGGATATATCTAGTATTGAATAAATTGACTTTTTATTATGATTTTGTGCTTTTTAACAGGTTGATAACATGTTCAATCGATTAAATTGACTGAAAATTTTGAAATTATGTGTTTTAATCAATTGAAATTGCGAAATAATCTACTGATTTCCTGATTCTCAATCTCTGTTCATGATGTATTACCAGTTTAATCGATTAAATAAGTTTTTAATCGATTTATTTCACTAACTCTGTTGCTCTGCATGCATTTCTTTTACAAAACAATCGATTAAATCTTCGATTCAATCGATTTAATTCACTTTTGATACTCTGCATGTTTTACTTTTACAAATCAATCGATTAAATCTTCGATTCAATCGATTTATTTTACTTATGGTGATCTGCATCTACATCTATAATTGAAAATCAATTGATTTTATGGAAAATCAATTGGTTAATCTCTTCTAGGGTTAGTAGTGGATGCGTTGCCTCTAATCACTTATTGCAGATTGAGTTGAGTGCCTTTACAACTAGGAACAACTTCAGCTACTCTCTTAAATGCCATAGTTATCCAATAAAAGCTGAATGACTGTGATTGGATATCAGATGTGAAGGTAATTAAGTAGCACAGTAACAATTCTCTCTCTCTCTCTACTTTTACCATCTTTGCGCATAAAGCAGAAAACAGTAAATCACTAAAGACAAAATTGACTATTCACAAGAAGATGAATGGTCCAGGTTTTCTCATTTCATTTTAGCATGCAATACTTGTTTGAAAAGCTCATACTCTCTCCTTAAAAATATTCTCTCTTCTCTGTTTTTCTATTAATCTCACAAAAACAACATGTTCAAGCACACCAAATCCGGGAGGAAGAAGTTCAGCAAAGGAGAATCCTCAGCTACTGTGCAAGAAATATCAGGAGGAGGGCGCATTGAATCCTGGTTCAATGGGAACCAAGAAAATATGGACTTGTTTATTCACGAAATGAGCAGGAAACAAATTAATATTCCCAAGGTTCTGAAATTCTCGTGGTTGGATTCTGAAGGATTCAGAGGTGTTCGGAAGCTGCTGCAGCACCAGAAGCTTCAGAAGTTCCTTGAGCTCAATGGTAAAATCTATCCTGACCTCATCAAAGTTTTCTTCACTAATCTGTCATTTGAAGGCTCTGCACTCAGAACTCAAGTTAGAGGAGTGGAAATAGAGGTTACTCCCACAGTCTGGAAAGATGTTGCTGGACTCAAGGATGAAGGAGTGAAATTCACTAAAGGATATACCTCTGATGTGGACGAATTCAACAAAGTTCAATACTTTCGCTCGTGTTTGAGAAATAAGCATGACTTTGTGAGTTCCTTCAACACTGGAAAGTTGAAACTTGAAGAAAGAGTTCTTGCATTTTTAGTGGCCTGGCAACTTACTCCCAGGGGGAGCAATCATGCAGTACTAAATGAAGGCGATTTAGTGCTGATGTACTGCATCCATCACAGAATCAGAGTAAACTGGGTATTTGTCATCAAGGACCATATGATCAAAGCAAAAAGGCTAAGTGATTTTAGGTATCCTTATGCAATCTTGATTTCTAAATTCCTAACTCATTTTGGTGTTGACTTGGAAGGAGAATTGGCTGAAACCATTTGCCCCACGAATGAGGTTAACAACTCCGTCCTTCATAAAATGGGATTCATCAAGATTGATGGTGAGTGGATTTCGAAAGAAGAAGCTGGGAGAGAAGAAGAAGTTGAAGAAGATGAGAATACTGGTGCTCCGAGTACTGCTGAAGCAAGGCAAACAGATCCTATGGAAGATGTCATGGAAGAATAGTCTCCATTGGAAATGATTCCTTATATTGCACAACCTGACCGTGGCACGCCTCTTTCGCAATTCGAACGGACTATGTTGTGTCAAATGAATGAATTGCAAACAAATCAGAGAAGGCACATGGAGATGACATTTGCTCTGCAAACTCGTCAACATCAACTCTATGAAGACTCCATTGCCAGATTTTAGCATATTGATAATAAACTGAAGGATATCTTCAACAGAATTGGAGACCTCCAATTCAATCAGGGTCCCTGGGATGGTGATGCATGAAGTTTCGTTTTAATGCATTTGTTCACTTGTTTCTTTTTTTTTTTTTTTTTGGTACCTACGTGGTACTTCTGGACTGTACTTAAAACATTGTTTGATGAAGTCAAATAGGGGGAGAAGTATTTGCTTATAACTGACACTACACACACATCACAAAATCATATATGTCTCTGTTCTGTTATTTCTTTGTGCAGGTGCAGTGGTTATTTGTCGCCATCAAATAGGGGGAGATTGAAGCACTTGTTGGATTTGATGAAGACATATAAAGTTTAGAGAGTTTATTTTATGGGTGTGTAGATAGATTGGTTATAGGTTTAGAGTTTAATCTCTTGATAGTTCAATAGATCTTGTGATAAGCGCCTTTAAATGATGCATCTCATTGAACTTATTTTACTGCATGAAAAACCAACCTTTTAGCATTAAAAGAATAAACTGAGTTTTTCAATCTGTTAAATTTACTTAACATAGAAAAAGTTCATATAAAGTCAAAATATTAATTGATTGAATCGCATAATCAACAAGTTAAAATGTTCTTAATGATTTTTCCATATTAATGGCTTCGCAAATTTAATCTGTTAAAATCAAGTTCAATCTGTTGAAACAAAAAGATGTTATTTTTCACGTTGGAGTATCTCAGAATTTCAATCTGTTGAAATTAGTTTTAATCTGTTGAAACAGAGAGATCATTTTTTCATTCTAAGGTATTACAGGATTTCAATTTGTTGAAATATCTTTTAATTGATTGAAACAGAGAGCTACCATTTTTTTCTAAACTATTTCAATCCATTGAAAACTCGAATCAACTGATTGAATTACACTTTAAATGAAATCAATCGATTGAAATGTCGTTTTAATCGATTGAAAAATATTCTGATCGATCACAACTCAATTCTGATCGATCATATCTAATTCTGAGCGATCACAATCGTATTCTGATCGATCATATCTTGTTCTGATCAGTCATAAAACTATTATGATCGGTCATCTGCGACTCCAAGGCATTTTTATTAATTGAATCTATCAGACTTCTTTCTTTTACTCTATAAATACAGTTTTGATTTCACTTTTGAAATACACAATCTGAAAATCATTTGAAAGCAATCTTAGAGCTATCATATTAGTGCCTTTCTCTGTGCATTCATACACTTTTCATATCATAAGGCGTTTAGATCAAGATTGTTGAAAGTTCATCAAGAGTGAAAGTTCTGAGTGGGAAAATTGCTTCTGGACTTCTATATTGTAAAAGCTGCAGTCCAGGTTTATTCTTTTCATACTTGTACAAAGGTTAATTGTGTAGATTGGGTTTGAATCTGCACTGGTTACAGTAACTGGATTTGGTTACTGGGTGGTTATTCAAGAGTCTATCTTGTGGGTTTGTGAGATAGTTCTTGGGGTAGATTGGTGTATATCTACTGGTTGTAATTTTCACTTGGAATTAGTGGAACTTGGCAGATTTGTCAAGAACTGGATGTAGCTCTGGGAAAGAGTGAACCAGTATAAACTTTTGTGTTGAATTTCTGCTTTCATCTCTTTTCAATTCTTGCTTATATTCTTGCTTTGTTTAAAATCAAATCTGCCTAACAAAAGATTGGATAAAGTTTAATCATTCTTCCAAAAGAAAGAGTGTTTTTCGAAAAAAATTTCAAAAGTTCAATTCACC
>OY731404.1:56060116-56480622 GCA_963425845.1 Sphenostylis stenocarpa
CTCATTCTTCCAAAAGAAAGTAAGTTTTGCGAAAAAGTTTTAAAGTTCAATTCACCCCCCCTCTTGAACTCAACCATTAATTCTTTCACAAACCTTTGCACACAACAGTTCCCCCTATACTCAGGGGCATGTGGGATAACCTTAGGGAGTGGGTGGTAGGTACGATTTGCCATAGTAAAGGGCCATGAGCCCACAAGTATGGTCAAAAACCACCACTCAAGGTGATAACCTTCCTCTTTCTGGCCTAAAGACGTCGAAACGGCCTTAGTGCCACGCATGGTCTGAGGGCTGGAAGAGTGGGAACCCTATAATGGGGGCACCTTGGGGTCCTGACCTTGGTGAGGATAATTAGAACCACCTTGAATACGCACCTTTCTGCAGGATACCCCTACCTCGTGATAAAAATGTCATCACACGATTCGCGGATGAGTGAATTATTTGTGCATTTGTTTATTTCATAGCATAATCATACAATAGCAAAATAAAAACAAAATCTCAAAAACCTTTTCATAAAAAACAACCTTATCTCAAACAATCTACATTTTAGCTAGCATGGTTTCAGGTTCTATGTAAGCTAAGTAGCCATGTGGACCGATAGAAGAGATAAGGGGTTCTAAAACCAAATTTTCATAATAAGCCATTTTATCTCGGACAGTCTGCATTTTAGCTAGCCTGGTTTCAGGTTCTTTGAAAGCTAAGTAGCCACGCAAACCGAAAAAAGAGATAAAGGGTTATAAAAAACTGAAAGTGATGAAAATCTTATTGAATCATTTGATAAAACGAAGATCTTGTTGATTTGATGAAGTCAAATGAAGTTAAAGGCTATTATGATGAAGTCAAAGGTTACTTGGTTAAAAGGGTAGAGTGATTAGTGAGTTTGCATCTATACATAGGTTTAATCATTCATATCTCTCTGCTGCATGAGGTTTCATCATTTAAAAGATTTTGAAAATGCCTCTAAAGATGTTTAATTTGTTAAAAGCCAAAGTAATCGGTAAAATGGTTTTTAAGAAATTGTTTTAACTGATATTATATGAGCTTTATTAGTTAAAATGTTCTTAACACTTATATAACAGGTTTTTAACTGATAGGTTTTCGAAATAATCGATTAAAACCTTTTAAAACATTCACTGGAACTGTTTTAATCGATATATCTTCGAATTAATTGATTATTTTCATTAAAGGAATTTTTGAAAACCTTCTGTCAGTGTTTTAACTGATATAGTTTCAAAATAATCGATTAAAATTACTTAAAATGTTCTGGGAAGTGTTTTGGTAGTATTTTAATCGATATAACTTCGAAATAATCGATTAAAACCACTTGAAGTATTTTTTTAATCGATGTAATCTAGCATATGATCGATCAGAATGAGTTTTTGATCGATCCGAATAAATTTAATTGATTAAACTACGATTTAATCGATTAAAACAACTTAATAGAATTTCTGCTAACTATTTTAATCGATTAAAACTGGTTGTTATTAGTTAAAATCACTTAGAAAGTTTTATGCAAATATTTGGCAGAATTTTAATCGATTAAAATGCGAATTAATCGATTAAAACAACTTAAGGCATTTTTTACAAAGTGTTTTAATCGATTGAAACATTGTCATATCAGTTAAAACAAATCTGGAAAATGATCAAGAACATTTTAACAGATTAAAATAAGTTTTAATAGATTAATTCAAGACTTTTAACATATTAAAAGATTGTTTTAACAGATTAATTAAACCAGCAGTTAGAACAAATCTCTATATAAATAGGATTGCTTCAGTCTTTTAAAATATACTTTTGAGCAATCAATCAAACAATCATAAGAGCTACTTTCAAGAAAGAATCACGCAAGTTTTGCGGAGTTTTTCAAAGTTCTTTCTTGAGGCATTTTTTGCATTTTTTGTGTGTGAAGAAACTCATTCTGCAGAGTTGCATAATCCGGGTTTGAGTGTTCTAGTTTCCTCTCTTTGATTCGTTACATTTCTTGACTGTATGTTGGGTGTCTAGAATTGTTGGGCACTAGTTCTGTAGCTGGAATTTGGTTGCAGGTTGGTTCAAGAACTGGAAGTTGGTTCTTGGTGAAGGTTTAGGTGCAAGGACTAGAATTTTGGTTCTTGTGGTAGGTTGGGTGTGTGATTGGAATCTGTAATCTGTAAATCATTCAATCTAGTGGAACTCAACTAGAATTTGGCTGAGAACTGGACGTAGCCCTGGGATTGGGTGAACCAATATAAATCTTGGTTGTATTTTTCTAAACCTTACTCTCTTTAATTCTACTACTGTCTTTATTTCAATTGCTTGTTTTGCTTGATTCAAGAATTAGTCAGAACTCTTAATCTTTGAAATAGATAATCTGTAAATTGCAAAAATCTTTCAAAGATCAATTCACCCCCCTCTTAATCTCAGCCTCCTTGTCGCCCCCGTCAGAAGAGGCGGTCAGAGTGACGCGATGGTTTTCATTGACTCGCGTTTTTTGAAAGAAGTGGTTCAATGCCTTTAGGCTATCCGATAACCGGGTTGGACCTAAAGGCGAGGTTTTTGAAAAGGTTCGAGGAGTCACCATCAGTGTTTTAACCTTAAACAATGAAAAAGGTAAAGAAAAAAAGAAGGCAATAGTTTTTAGAAAAAAACCAACTTTGGCCATTGCAACCAGAGTCGGGTAAGGGAGTTAGTTACGTGTGGGGAAGGTGTTAGCACCCCACAATGCCCCTTTCAGGTTCCTTATGATGGACTAACTTAGAAAATAAACACTTAAAGAAATTATGATTTTACCCTATTATTCTATCTACTTGCAGAATTTAAATATCTACATGGCCTTATTATCTAATGCACACAAAGAAAGTGATAAAGAAAGCAGTAAAAATAGAGAAAGAATAGAGAAGGAACCTCCGAGGCAAGCTTTATATTAACTCTTCGAAACTTGAGGACGCTTTTTGGCAGTCCCCGCACTCTACAAGCACGCTCCTTCGCAAAAGAAAGAAAAGTCACTCTATCTAGGGTCGGACATCTCAATAGGAGACTTCCTTAACTGATTTCAACTTTAAACAAAAATCAGAAAGCTCACTCGAACTCTGGAATAATGCTCAGAGTCACTCTAAAGTGCCAAAAGGCTTCCTAGAGAGTGGTAGGAGTGAAAAGGTGTCAAAATTCGGAGAATGGGGGCTCCTATTTATAGGGAACTGGGCCAGGAAAAAGTGGACGACCATCTGGGCTTAGTGGACGGTCATCCATGGCAAAAAGTGGCCATGGACGCATGGACGACCGTCCATGGCCAAAAGTTGCCATGGATGGCCGTCCAAGCTAAGTGGACGATTGTCCATAGCCATAAAGTTGGCATGGACAGTCGTCTACCTGTCCTGGAAGGCCATATGCTATCTCCGGCGTATTTCCCAATTTTTATTGCCTCTAAAAACCTTCCCTATCTTAAATGGAACCTAGAAAAAGCTACTAGGGACTTAATAAAGTTTTGACCATCTTCGAAACGGGCGATCTCTGGCTTTATTTGAGAGTTGGGCAAGATTTGGGGTCTGCAGCTGCCCCCCCTTCACCCGACCAATTGACTATGGGTTAACGTACCATAAGGTCGATTGGCGGGTGAAGGAGTTAACCCTCTTGCCCGGTTTTCCTTTGGATGCTCCTCTTGTCGTGGTGGCTGACCCTCAGGACTGTGAATGTAGTCTGGTGTTGTCTTTAGGATGCTTCCATGTTGCGGCAGCTGACCCTTAGGACAGTAGAGGTGGGTTGTATTCTTCTGGACACCCTTTTGTAACAGGGATGATCCTTCGGATGATGTGCATCCCTCCTTCAAGATACTCCTTTGCAACAAAGATGATCTGTCGGATGATGACGGCGGATTGCATCTCTTGGATACTTCTTTGCGACGGAGCCGATCCTTTAGATGATGTGTAGAAATCTATCTTTTGATGCCACTTTCGCTGTGATGGTTGATCCTTGTAATAGATAAGGTGGTGGCGGCTTATTGCTCTAGCTCATGCACCGACATTTGTCTTCAGGACACTCCTTTGCAATGGGACTGGTTCTTCAGATGATGTATGTGGTGGTTAATGGGTATGAACCCCCATCAGGTTTGAAGTCCTCCTCTGAAAGACTTGGTCGGAGTCCCCTTCTATAGGACTCGATGAGTATAAACCACCATTTGGTTTGTAAGCCGACGAGCCCCCTTTTGTAAGACTATGTGGTTTGAGGAATCCCCTTTTGTAAGACCCTCCTGATCAGTCCCCTCTTGTAAGACTTGATCTGGTTTCAAACCCCCTTTTGTAAGGTTCTTGTGAGTTTGAACCCCTACCAAGTTGTAAGCCGACGAGCCCCCTTTTGTAAGACTCTGCCGGTTTGAGGAATCCCCTTTTGTAAGACCCTCCTGATCAGTCCCCTTTTGTAAGACTTGATCTGGTTTTGAACCCCCTTTTGTAAGGTTCTTGTGAGTTTGAGCCCCCACCAGGTTGTAAGCTGACGAGCCCCCTTTTGTAAGACTCTGCGGTTTGAGGAATCCCCTGTTGTAAGACCCTCCTGATCAGTCCCCTTTTATAAGACTTGATCTGGTTTCGAACCCCCTTTTGTAAGGTTCTTGTGAGTTTGAACCCCCACCAGGTTTGAAGTTCTCTTCTGAAAGACTTGGTCGGAGTCCCCTTCTGTAGGAATCAATGAGTATAAACCCCCATCCGGTTCTGAGTCCTTTGTGTTTGGACCTAAAAATGTGTTGGCGTCTTACTGCTTCTGGTCATGCGCCAACTCCATGGGGAGTGATTGTTCTTGAATCTTCTTGTGTAGTCATCCGGTGTGTTGAATTCCAGATATTCTTGGTAAATGCCTCTGGAGTAGGAGGGAATCAATTAGGGATTTGTCGAAATGGACGATGCCTCTGAGTAGGCGGATTGCTTCATCAGAAGTGAAGGTTTTTGGTTTGCGTTGTTTTGCCTCTAAGCAGGATGATTTTCCCTTTTGGGGTGTTGGCTCTTGTTTGCCAGGTCTTGCCTACGCATAGGCAAATGACTTCACTAAGGATATGAATTTGAAGATTGTCTTTATCGTAGGCTCACTGGGGATGATTTTTTCTTTTTGATCGATCCACTAGGGGATTGGTTGACTTCCCGGGGATCAGATTTTGATAGCCCTTTGGGGGAACAGGGTCTCGGCTCCTTAATTGATATGGGTGCGAGCTAGCTTTTGTGATGCTCTTATTTGGAATTTCCGATTCCTTCTTTTTTTCGTTGATTTTCCCTTTTTCTGAGGTGACCCACTTGGGGATTTTATCGGCCTTCTTTGTCGTGGCCTTTTTTGTCATCTGTTGGAGATGAAGGATTTTCTTTTCTCTTCTTCTTTTTGTTGAACCCTTGATGGTATGGAGATTGGACTCTTTCGATTGTTGATGGTGATGGGCTCTTGAAGCCTTTATTCTCCATTGGGGAGTGTGGAGGAGACCTTGGGTGAGTGTGCTCGATGACTCAATTGGGGGCAATGCTGAGCCGTGAGGAGTATGTTTGTTTTGCCTTCGGAGTAGGCAAGGATCCTCTTGAGGATGACTAAGCCTTTCCGTTGGCTTTTCCGTTGTTGATTATGCCCTTCCTTTATTGTGTAGAAGGATAGAAATTGGAGATTTGACTTCTAGAAGCTCTTATTTTTCCAGAGTTGCTTGATTATTGGAGGCGACTTGCTCTGCTTTCTTGAGGGAGAATATTATTTGGAGACATGTTTTTGGCGCTTCCTGTCTTTCAATCACAAACATGGAGCTAGCCTCCTTATATGCATGAATTTTTTTTTTGTTATTTACTTGGATAGATTTTTTTATTATTTATTTTGACAGAGTCGTATTGTGCAACTATTTGTGTGTGAATGCCCTAAATGCAGTCTATTCTTTTATGAGATGCATCTAGAAAAGTGAAAGGTATTCTCCTACCAGACCTTCATGATTATGCTGATGGGCTCTTCTTTTATTCATTTTATTTTTATTAAGCCTGCTTTCTTGAGGGAGAATATTATTTGGAGACATGTTTTTGGCGCTTCTTGTCTTTCAATCACAAACATGGAGCTAGCCTCCTTATAAGCATGAATTTTTTTTTTGTTATTTACTTGGAGAGATTTTTTTATTTTTTATTTTGATAGAGTTGTATTGTGCAACAATTTGTGTGTGGATGCCCTAAATGCAGTCTATTCTTTTATGAGATGCATCTAGAAAAGTGACAGGTATTCTCCTACCTAACCTTCATGATTATGCTGATGGGCTCTTCTTTTATTCATTTTATTTTTATTAAGCCCTATCTTTTGTTGAACATTCAAGGACTTGATGTTGAACTTGATGGACATGAAGATTGTTGATTTTGATGATGATTCAAGAACACAAAGACTTAGAGTGTTGAAGACTTGTTTTTTATTGTAATAACTCTGTTTTAATTAGATTGAGTCTGTAATATTAGAGTTTGAGATAGCTGGTACATAGTCTGCACCTTAGAAGCTTCAAAAAGCTCAAATTTATCAACTAGGCTCGACTTTAATCAATTAAATAGTGAAATAATCGATTAAAACAGTGAGAAAAACCATTTTCTGTATCTGCTCACTGGTTTAATCGATTAACACACCTGTTAATCGATTAACAGGCCTGTTAATCGATTAACAGCCCTTTTAATCGATTAAAACAAAGAGTTTTGGGGTTTTGTTGATTTTGGCTCTGTAATAATCGATTAACACTTCATTTAATCGATTATTTCAGTCAGATTTTGATTTTTAACTTCAAATCAACCCTATTTTCGAAAACCCTATTTCCAAGAACCCTAATTCCGCAATTCCCAATTCCCAAACCCTAAATTCTCTACTTAAGCTTCTCTATGGCACTTAGAAATTAAGAACAACCCTTTTCATACAAAAGTTAAGTGTTGTGAGTGTCAGAGAACTATTTGTTGCAAGAAAAAGGGGCTTTTGGAACCTAGTGTGGGCTAGAAGCGATAAGAATCACTAAGTGGAGTTCTTAGTGGATTGTGTGTTGTGCCGTCTCTGGGCAAAGTTGTTCTTCATCCCTTATGGATTTCAAGAGAGGTGTTTTCTTTACTTTATCTTTTCCATTGTAATTTGTTTGTCACAAACTTTGATTATAGTGACAGCGTTAATCCTCTGTTTGAGTGATTAGTAACTGGACGTAGGGTCTTTTGATCCGAACCAGTATAAATCTCCTGTGTAAGATTCTATCTCTAATCTATTTACATTTACACAGTTTTTAATCGGTAAAATTTGGGAAAATTTTGAAAACCTAATTTTTGTTAAGAAACCAATTCACCCCCCCTCTTGGTTTTTGTCCGACCACGCAAACATTCCGCTACGCGATTCTAACAAGTGGTATCAGAGCTTGCTTTGATAGTCATTCAAACTTTTCGAAAATGGCCGGACAAAATCAAACTTTTGCCGAAGGTGCGTCTATAAACAGACCCCCACTTTTTGCGGGTCAAAATTATCCTTTCTGGAAAGTAAGAATGCAAATCTTTTTAGAGTCTGTTGATAGAGGCGTCTGGGGCGCCATTTTAAATGGTCCTTTTATTCCTAAAGTTTTTGAAAATGGAGTAGAAGTACCAAAACAATTTTCTAGATGGTCGGATGAAGAAAATAGGAAAGCCCAATTTGACGTTAGGGCTAGAAATATTATTTCATCTGCTTTAACCCTTGATGAGTTTTATAGAATATCCATTTGTAAGAGTGCTCAAGAGATGTGGGAAAAAATAAGAGTAACTTATGAAGGAACCGATGATAGTGACTCAATTTCGGAATCAAGTGACTCAGAAATAGAAGCTAACATTTGCTTGTTGGCAAATGACATCATTTCTTCCGACTTTGAGGTAAGTGATTCCGACTCATCTTCAAGTGATGATGAAAAGAATTATGATGAACTGCAAAATGCATACAATGAATTGTTTAGTGTCTTTAAGGATTTGAAAAATGAATATAAAGATGTGAAGAAGAGTTTAAGTAGATCCGAAAAGGAAATTGACTCATTAAAAACGAAAATCACATGTTTAGAAGAAAATGAATTATTAGAAACGAAAATTGTATGTTTAGATAAGGAAAATGATAAGAACCTAGCATGTGCAACTTGTAAAGAGCATGAATATGACATAGATATTCTTAACCATTTGCTAGACAAAGCCGAAAAGGAAATAGATGATCTTAAGAAGCATGAAATGGTGTTTGCTCAAAATAATGTAAATTATCAAGTTCCTTTGAAAAAGGCTAAAAGGAAAAATAAAAGAGTATGGGTTGAAAAAGGATCTAGAGCATGTTTTGTAAGTAACACATCTTATTCTAAAGCTACATCAAAAGCATGTTTTTATTGCATGAAACAAGGTCATACTTCAAACAAATGCAAAATTAAACATTTTGGTGTTCCTAAAGGAAAATATATTTGGGTTCCTATAGTTAAATGAATTGTTTGTCTCTTGTATTTATTCAAAGAAAATTAATCATTTAGTATGTTTTGAATAGAATGCTCATTAGGTCAATTATAAAATCAACTCCCTATGAATTGTTAAATGGTAGAAAGCCTAATGTTGCTCATTTAAAAATATTTGGATGTAAGTGCTTTGTGTTAAATAATGGAAAGGACAACTTAGGAAAATTTGACTCTAAAGCCGATGAGGGCATTTTCTTAGGTTATTCATTAACTAGCAAAGCTTACAGGGTGTTTAATAGAAGAACGTTAAATATAGAAGAATCTATACATGTTACTTTTGATGAGATTGTAGACCTTGGGGGAAATCCTCTTGAGTCAAATAAAGAACTTGCAGGTGATGATGAATATATAAGAGAGGCTCTTGATGAATTATATTTGGAAGAAAATGAGCCTTCTCAAACGCCTGAATTAGCAAAAGAATGACAATCACCTAGAGGACTCTCAATGGACAATATCATAGGTGACATCTCAAAAGGGGTAAGAACTAGAAATATGACTAATTTTTGTATGTCTATAGCTTTTGTGTCACAGATAGAACCCAAAAACGTTAAGGAAGCACTTAAAGATGACCAATGGTGCATAGCTATGCAAGAGGAACTTAACCAATTTGAAAGGAATTAAGTCTGGGAATTAATCCCAAGAGAAGAGTCACATCAAGTTATTGGAACCAAATGGGTGTTTAGAAACAAACTTGATCAAGATGGAAACATAATAAAGAATAAAGCTAGACTTGTTGCCAAAGGCTATTGTCAGGAGGAAGGTATAGACTATGATGAAACTTATGCTCCTGTTGCTAGGTTAGAGGCTATACGCCTACTTCTTGCTTATGCATCTTTGATGAAATTTAAATTATATCAAATGGATGTTAAGAGTGCATTTTTGAATGGTTTTATTAAAGAAGAAGTTTATGTTGAGCAACCCCCTAGATTTGAAGATTTTAAATATCCTAATCATGTTTTTAAATTAAAGAAAGCTTTATATGGGTTGAAACAAGCTCCTAGATCTTGGTATGAAAGGCTAAGTAGTTTCCTAACATCAAATGATTTTTCTAGAGGAAAAATAGATTCTACTCTGTTTATAAAGAAAGTTAAAGAACATATCTTATTGGTCCAGGTATATGTTGATGATATTATTTTAGGATCAACTGATAATTCGTTATGTGTAGAATTTGCTAAGATAATGCAGGGAGAGTTTGAAATGTCTATGATGGGAGAATTGACATTTTTCCTTGGACTACAAATCAAGCAACTTAAAGATGGCATTTTCATCTCTCAAACCAAATATTGCAAAGAGATCCTTAAAAAGTTTGGAATGGACACCTCAAAGGAAGCTAACACACCCATGGGAACTTCATGCTATCTAGACAAGGATGAATCAGGTTTGGAAGTTAATCAATCTATGTATAGAGGTATGATAGGCTCACTGTTATACTTAACTCTAAGTAGACCTGATATTATGCATTCTGTCTGTGTGTCTACTAGATTTCAGGCTTGTCCAAAAGAATCTCACCTAATTGCAGTAAAACATATTTTAAAATATTTAAAAGGAACAACTGGTTTTGGTTTATGGTATCCATCTGATGCTTGTACTAGTTTAATAGGATATTCTGATGCTGATTATGGTGGATGCAAAATTGATAGGAAAAGTACTAGTGGTACATGTCATTTGTTAGGTTCATCCTTAGTATCTTGGCATCCTAAGAAACAAGCATGTGTTGCTTTATCTACCACTGAAGCTGAATATATTTCAGTTGGTAGTTGTTGTGCTCAAATTTTGTGGATAAAATAACAGTTAGAAGATTATAGTATATTTTTAAATGACATTCCTTTGATGTGTGATAATACGAGTGCAATTAATCTTACTAAGAATCCAGTAATGCACTCTAGGACTAAGCACATAGAAATTAGACATCACTTTTTGAGAGATCATATCAGCAAAGGAAACTGTAAAATAGAGTATGTTGATACAAAGCATCAATTAGCAGATATCTTTACTAAGCCTCTACCCAAGGATAGATTTTATGATCTTAGAAGAGACTTAGGGATACTAGAAATAGCTTAAATTCTGCTTATTTAGACAGTTTTTGGATCATTGTAATGTTAAAATTCATTATTCAGAATGTTAATAGTTTATCATGTGTTAAAACCTCAAAAATTTGATGTACTCTCTGGAATAATCGATTAATTGGAGTTATAATCGATTATTTGCATCCAAAACACTCAAAACATGATATTCCTCTCTGGATTAATCGATTAATTCACAAATTAATCAATTAAATACATCATTAATCGATTAACTGCACAATTTAATCGATTAATTGGTTCTGGCACTGGTTTAATCGATTAATCTGAGTTTTAATCGATTAAACCTGGCAAGTTTGGCTTCCTAGCTGTTGCCAACGGATCTCTTGACCTATATTCCCTTCCATATGACCGTTGGACATGCTTGATTATAAATAGGGACCTTCACTTCACTTCTATCTCTTGGAATCAAGCTTTCTTGCCTTATTCTAGGAATCTTGCCTTCTTCTAGCTATACTTAGCTTCTTAAATCTTCTTGTTCCTCTTCTAATCCTTCAATGGCCTCATCTTCTCGTGCAAAAATCCCCACTAGAAGAAGATCTGCACCCTCATCTCATCCCCGTCCTAATTCTGTAGAAGGATGGATTTCTGATGCAGATGGCCAACAAGAATTTCTGACCTATTGGAAAGAACGTGCTATTATTTCTCCTAAGTTCCTTATTGGTGAGTAATTCATCAATAGGGGATTCAACTTTCCTAACCTTCTTGAAATTCAAGGAGTTCTCCCTTTCATCCAAATGCAAGGTACATATTATCCTGACTTAGTTAGGGTATTTTACTCTAGGTTCAAATTTAGAGATCAAATTGCTACCTCTAGAGTAAAAGGTGTCACAATTATTCTTGACGATGATATTTGGGAAAACGTTGCCCACTTTCCAATTAGAGAAGATGCTATTAACGTTTATGGTGAGTTAGATGATTTTGACAGGTGCTTAGCTTACCGTTCTTTTCTGCGAAATCCCTCCATGGAGATTGGGCGTCTCCTTCTTGCTGGACCTTTGAAAAAGGAGGAACGCATGATTTTACATCTACTTGTCTGGATCCTCTGTCCCTGGGCTACGAATCATGCTCAATGTTCTTCTATTGATCTTCGTATTATTCATGCCATAATGAATAATGAGCCTTTAAATTGGGGCGTTCTTGTCACCATGACTATGTTAAAAGCCAAACGTCATCCCACCTTCAAAATTCCATATGCCCTCCTTGTCTTTCGCATTCTTGAATACAAGGGAGTAAATGTCGAAGGTGAACAAACAGTATGCACGAATAACTTGAATCGCATGCTGGACACACACATTGATCCAACTCCAAATGGTGCGTGTTAATGATATTTATGTTCACAAGGATGACGTTCCAAACCAAGGTGAAGATAATGAAGATTCTGATGAAGATATGCCTCCTGCTGCTGAGTTTCCCTCTGATCCAATCCAAAATGTTGGAACTTCCTCTACCCATCATGAAACCCGACAATCCATGGAAGAAATGTTATCTGACATGAATAAGAGAATGCAGTCATTCTTCACGGTTTCTGGTGTACGACATGAGGAAATAATTCGCCGTATATCTGATGTAGATGATAAAGTGTGCCGTTTAGAAAATAGATTTGATGCACACTTTCATAGTGATGATAGTGAAGAATTTTAAATTTATTGTTATTTCTTATATTGTAATGATTGCTTATCTCTGAAATAAAATATGGTGTTTTGTTATTGCTATGATTGAGGGGGAGTTTTCTCTAAGTTATGCATATTTTGAGGGGGAGCTCTTATGTTTGTATTAGATGAATTATTTTTTATTCTAATCAAAATAGGGGGAGAAAATATTTAAAGCCTAATATGATTGTTTTTAAATATTATCTGGTATGTTTAATGTGTTTGTTAGTATGACAGATAAAACAGGTTATTACAAGGCTTTAAAAAGATAATTTTGATCATCATCAAAAAGGGGGAGATTGTTGAACATTCAAGGACTTGATGTTGCACTTGATGGACATGAAGATTGTTGATTTTGATGATGATTCAAGAACACAAAGACTTAGAGTGTTGAAGACTTGTTTTTTATTGTAATAACTCTGTTTTAATTAGATTGAGTTTGTAATATTAGAGTTTGAGATAGCCGGTACATAGTCTACACCTTAGAAGCTTCAAAAAGCTCAAATTTATCAACTAGGCTCGGCTTTAATCGATTAAATAGTGAAATAATCGATTAAAACAGTGAGAAAAACCATTTTCTGTATCTGCTCACTGGTTTAATCGATTAACACACTCTTTAATTGATTAACAGGCCTGTTAATCGATTAACATCCCTTTTAATCGATTAAAACAGAGAGTTTTGGGGTTCTATTGATTTTGGCTCTGTAATAATCGATTAACACTTCATTTAATCCATTATTTCAGTCATATTTTGATTTTTAACTTCAAATCAACCCTATTTTCGAAAACCCTATTTCCAAGAACCCTAATTCCGAAATTCTCAATTCCCAAACCCTAATTTCTCTACTTAAGCTTCTCTATGGCACTCAGAAATTAAGAACAACCTTTTCCATACAAAAGTTAAGTGCTGTGAGTGCCAGAGAACTGTTTGTTGCAAGAAAAAGGGGCTTTTGGAACCTGGTGTGGGCTAGAAGCGATAAGAATCACTAAGTGGAGTTCTTAGTGGATTGTGTGTTGTGCCGTCTATGGGGAAAGTTGTTCTTCATCTCTTGTGGATTTCAAGAGAGGTGTTTTCTTTAATTTATCTTTTCCATTGTAATTTGTTTGTAACAAACTTTGATTATAGTGATAGCGTTAATCCTCTGTTTGAGTGATTAGCAACTGGACATAGGGTCTTTTGATCTGAACCAGTATAAATCTCCTGTGTAAGATTCTATCTCTACTCTATTTACATTTACACAGTTTTTAATCGGTAAAATTTGGGAAAATTTTGAAAACCTAATTTTTGTTAAGAAACCAATTCACCCCCCCCTCTTGGTTTTTGTCCGACCACGCGAACATTCTGTTGCGCGATTCTAACATCTTTTACCTAGACCGCCCTTTTGAGGTTTTCGATCTAGCGGGTTGCCTTAATTTTGCCTAAGATATCTTAGCGGACTTTTTCCTTTTTATGAGTGACTTAACTTTTGCCTAGACCGCCCTTTACGGGTTTTTGATCTAGCAGGCTGCCCTAAATTTTGCCTAAGAACATCCTAGTAGACATCATTCTTTTTATCTTTCTTTTTCTTTTTCTTTTTCAATGCTTCCTTGTTTATGATGCACGAAAAGACCTTGACAAAATGACTTTGCACATATTTATGATTTATTAATGTAGAGGCAATTTCATAAACTGGTCAAGAGAAATGAAATAAATGAGAATTTTATTGATATGTATGAGCAAAGGTTTATTATTTTCACAGAAGGATTACAAATGGAATTTAGAAGAATGGCTGGCCCAGGTTGGCTACACTGTATGGGCTTCAACAATCATGTCTTATGATATTTACCCCCCTGGTTCTCCTAATTGCTTTAGTTCAGATGCTCGAGCCTGGAGTGAAGACTATACAAGGCTGCTTGCTTCTGGAAGAGTGTGACCTTAGCCGCCATTCGGTTTTCGACTAAGGCAACCATTGCTCTTAAGGGATTTCTCTTTATTCTCTTCTTCCCCTTTTCTTCTTCTGTTTTCCCCTTTTTTTTTTTTTTTTGGAAAAGCCTCTAAATTCTACCAAGGACGTATCCTAGCGAGGCGAGTAGACCCTAACTTTTGCCCAGGACGCCCTTTGAGGGTTTTCATCCTAGCAGGTCATGAGCAATGCCCTTCAAGCGTAATACTTCTTCACCGTATCGAAGTTGACCGGGTATCGAAGTTCCTTTTTTATCCATGTCAGTGAGGGTAAGAGTTCTTCCCTAGAAAACTCATTTAATCGCAATTTGTCGCCCATTTTCCTATTTTGTCTTTTTGGGCTGGAAGCAGTTTGTTTACCATTAAATTCCCCCTCATGGTAAATATGGGGGTTGACCATGTTTTGTCGTAGGCCCTTCGATTTTATTTTGGTGGGCTTGTCCTCGACATATGTCGTCTAACCGTTCTTCTTCGATTAGGTTTGAATGGTTGCGTCGACTTTGGACCCACTAAGCTTTTGTCAGTTTTGCTTCCATGGTAACTCGTCAAGGAAGGTATCTCGACCTCTTTTGGGAGTACGACTTCCATGCCATATGTAAGGGAGAATAGAGTAACTCTCGTGGAGGTTCGTACAGACATTAGATATCTTATGAAAGGCAGAGGATAACGATCCTTGTAGGTTTATACCATGTTCCGGATGATCGTCTTAATGTTCTTATTGGCTGCCCCTTACTGCATTGTTCAGTTTAGGTCAATAGAGAGAGGGTTTATGTTTTTGGATTTTGAGATCTTGGCATGTCATACGCATGCGTCCACATACTCTCTTGGCAATTGTACCAATCCTACCCTGACATTATTGTCGATTTGGGTATTTTCCTTCTTATCGTTTCCTCGCCCCCAAATCGATGACCTCAGTTTCTTATTAAATGGGCCATATAGATTGAGCTTTTCTTTTCTTTTTTAACAGCCTTTGTATGTCCGGGGAGACGGTCCCCTTCTCACTATCTGACTTGGTCCATTCGCCTTCGGTTTTCGGATCCCTAAAGAGTCATCCATCACAGACATGATTGTTTTTATTTGGTTCTGTTTAGGCTTAGATTTTATCATCATTTATTTTGAAATAATAATGAGAGAGAATTGAATGAAAAAGAATATGAATGTTTATGCAAATGCCTCATTGTATTGATGAAAACAAAATATTTACAAAGCCCTTTTAATTAAGGATCTCGCGGCCACGGGCGGGGACCGCGAGAGATATGCAGGAAGCCTAAAAAAACATGAAGAGCCCTATTCAACTAGCTTTCTTTATCCCTCCTCATTACTCTAGTAGCGATAGAGGCTTGATATCCATGTTAGGAGTGGCGGAGTTGAAAGTGAGCCATCCAGCATCCAACAACTCTTGGACCTTGTATTTCAAGGCCCGACAATCTTCCACGGAATGCCCAAGAGCGCCTGCATGGTAAGCGCATTTTTCGTTAGGCTTATACCACTCAGGGTAGGGTGGATCAATCTTCCTAGGAGGGATGCATGCTAGGAGCTCAATCTCTAACAACTTTGGCAGCCGACTCCCATAGGAGGTTGGAATGGGGGGAACTCCTTTCTTTGGTTTTGTGTCTGCCTAGCTTGTTGCGCAGAGGTAGAAGGAGTAGTAAGGTTGATGGTAGTCACGCTTCTCTCTCGTTCTTGCTAAGAAACTTCTTGAATGATGCATTGGGAGCAGGAAGTTGAGTGATCCTTCCGCTCTTCAGTCCTTGCTCCACCCTTTGGCCTACGTGGTCGATGTGGATGCCTTTATGGTGGATATGTTGATGGCACATTAGTTCCATTAACCGCATCATCTGCTCCTTCATGGAATTAAGCTCAACCATGAGCTTACAGTTCTGTTCTTCTGTGTGCTCCATTAACCAAGCCATTTGCTCCTTTATGGCGTTAAGCTCAATGGTGAGCTCACGATTTTGCTCTTCCAATTTCTCCATCCTCTTGGCCTTTTGCACGCAAGTGAGGACAGGAAGAAGACCAGCCACTTTCTAGAATGCACATGAATTTAAGAATGTTTATTTTTATTTTGAAATGAAATGAATGATTAGTGTGGGATAGATGTGCTTTAAGATAATGGCTCTGGTATCATCCTTAAAGCTTACGCTTTGCGGAGCACCATACCCACTTTGGTAGAATGGTTCCTTCCTCATAAAGGTCACCATATACCTTAACACCATATACCTCATAAAGGGTTTCCTACAGAAAAGTGCATTGGCAAAGGTAGGTTCTAACTGTTCTCACCAAGGCCAGGCCCCCAAGGTGCCCTCATTATAGGGACCCTTCAATCTCTTAGTCTTTGAACCATGCATGGCAAAAAGGCCTGTAGACCCCAAATCTTGTCCAGCTCCCTAATAAAGCCGAAGATCGCCCGTTTTGAAGATGGTTAAGACTTTATCAAGTCCCTAGTAGCTTGTTCTAGGTTCCATTTAGGATAGGAAGGGTTTTTAGAGGCATTAAAAATCGACAAATCCGCCAGAGACAGCGGATGGCCGTCCAGGACAGGCAGATGGCTGTCCAGAACAGGCAGATGGCCGTCCAGGACAAGCAGATGGTCGTCCATGGCAACTTTAAGGCCATGGACGACCGTCCACTTATCTTGGACGGCCATCCATGGCCAAAATTTGCCATGGACGGCTGTCCGCTTTGTCCAGACGGCCGTCCACCTTTTCCAGGCCCGAATCCCTATAAATAGGAACCTCATTTCTCCATTTTTTCACACCTTTCACACTCCTCCACTCTCTTGGAAGCCTTTTGGCACTCTAGAGTGACCCTAAGCATTATTCCGAGATTCGAGGGAGCTTTCCGATTTCCGTTAAGGTTGAAATCAGTTAAGGAAGTCTCTTTTTGAGACATCCGACCCTCGGTAGAGTGACTTTTCTTTATTTTGCGGGAGGAGCGTGCTTGTAGAGTGCGGGGACTGCCAAAAATCATCCTCAGGTTTTCGAAGTGTTAATATAAAGCTTGCTTCGGAGGTTACTTCTCTATTCTCTGTCTCTTTTACTGCTTTCTTTATCGCTTTCTTTGTGTGCATTAGATAATAGAGCCATGTAGATATTTAAATTCTGCAAGTAGATAAAATAATAGGGTAAAAGTATAATTTCTTTAAGTGTTTATTTTCTAAGTTAGTCCATCATAGGGAACCCGAAAGGGGCGTTGTGGGGGTGCTAACACCTTCCCCACACGTAACTAACTCCCTTACCCGACTCTGGTTGTAATGGCCAAAGTTGGTTTTTTCTAAAACCACTGCCTTCTTCTCTTTTTACCTTTTTCAGTGTTTAAGGTTAAAACACTGATGGCGACTCCTCGAACCTATTCGAAAACCTCGCCTTTAGGTCCAGCCCGGTTATCGGACGACCTAAAGGCGTTGAACCGTTTCTTTCAAAAAAAGACGTGAGTCATATCAAAACCATTGCTTCGCTCCGACCGCCTCTTCTGACGGCGGCGACAGATGGCGACTCCGCTGGGGAAACTAGAGAGTTTATCCCATTTAGTGATGGACTAGTTTAGGAAATAAAAACTAGAAATTACGCTTTTACCCTTTTTTGCTTTTATAACATGCTTTACTGTTTGGCTTTAATAATTGTTGTATGCTTATTTTTTGTAATTGTCTGAAATAAACTGTACACAACCCTTGCACACTATAGTCCCTCTATACCCGGGGGCAAGAGAGAATACATATAGGGAGTGGGTGGCAGGTACGACCGACCATGGTAATGGCCATAGTGCCAGCAGGTCGTTGTCGGAAACCACCACTTAAGGTGATAACCTTCCTTTTCTTGGTCTAAGAACGTCGACACGGACATCCGTGCACGGTTCGAAGACTGGGAGATTGAAGGGTCCCTATAATGGGGGCACCTTGGGGGCCTGGCCTTAGTGAGAACAGTTAGAACCTACCTTTACCGATGCACTCTTCTGCAGGAAACCCCTACCTCATAATTAAACGTCACTCTGCTCGCGGATGAGTGAATTGTTTGTGCATTCGTTTGTTGTATTTGTTTGTTGCATAGCATAATCATACAACAACAAAAAAAATATATATAAAACAAAATCTCAAAGATATTTTCACAATAAACACCCTTATCTCGGACAGTCTGCCTTTTAGCTAGCCTAGTTTCAGGTTCTTTGTAAGCTAAGTAGCCACGCAGTCCGACAGAAGAGATAAGGGACACTAAAATTATTATTTTACAATAAACCATTTTTATCTTGGACAGTCTGCCTTTTAGCTAGCCTGGTTTCAGGTTCTATGTAAGCTAAGTAGCCACGCAAGTGCGATAGAAGAGATAAAAGGCTAAAAAACAAAAAATAAAAAAAATATTAAAAAATAATAATAACAAAATCAAAACATTTATAAAAAGAATTTTGACAAAGTTGTATCATTCATATCGCATCATGTCATAAGCGGAAAAACCAAGAGAGAAAATAAATGCATAAGGAAAGTATGCATATGCATCATTTTAATAAACCCCTAAAAAATGGGTCTTAGAAGCATTTTTTGGGAAAATTTTTGGGCCAAATCCCCTTTGGGATCTGCAACCTTGTTCTTCACCCTTTTCTCTTCGTTTTGATATATTGTGCGTCCAAATCAGACATCCCAGTCAAAAGTTATGCCACTTTGAACATCTGCTGCCCTTTTGTACTGGTGCATGCATAGATACATTCATTCTAGGGGGCATTAGATATCCCTAAGACAAAGGCGAAAGAGGCCCAAGTGCACTTGTAATCTTCCATAAGGAAGAGACAAGTGTATTAAGGTATATGGTGACCTTTATGAGGAAAGAACCATTCTGCCAAAGTGGGTATGACACTCTGCAAAGCGTAAACTTTAAGGATGATGTCAAAGCCATTGTTTTAAGGTATATCTATCCCACACCAATCATTCATTTTTAATATAAACCCTAATTCATATGCATTCTAGAAAGTGGCTAGTTTTCTTCCTGCTCTCACTTGCGTGCGGAAAGCCGAGACGATGGAGCAGCTAGAAGAGCAAATTCGTGAGATCACCTTTGAGCTTAACGCCATAAAGGAGCAAATGGCTCAATTAATGGAGCACATAGAAGAACAGGACTGCATGCTCACCTTTGAGCTTAATTCCATGAAGGAGCAGATGATGCAGTTAAATGAACTAATGTGCCATCAACATGTCCACAATAAAGGCATCTGCATCGACCACGTAGACGAAAGGATGGAGCAAGGACTGAAGAGGGGAAGGATCACTTAACTTCCTACTCCCAATGCATCATTCAAGAAGTTTCTTAGCAAGAAGGAGAAAAGAAGCGTGACTACTCCTTCTACCTCTACGCAACAAGCTAGGCAGCCACGAAAGCAAAAAAGGGAGTTCACCCCCATTCCAACCTCCTATGGGAGTCTGCTGCCGAAGCTGTTAGAGACCCAACTCCTAGCACGCATCCCTCCGAGGAAGATTGATCCACCCTACCCTGAGTGGTATAAGCCTAACGAAAAATGCGCTTACCACTCAGGCACTCCTGGGCATTCCGTGGAAGATTGTCGGACCTTGAAATACAAGGTCCAAGAGTTGTTGGATGCTGGATGGCTCACTGTCGACTCTGCCACTCCTAACATGGATATCAAGCCTCTATCGCCACCAGAAGAATGAGGATGGATAAAGAAAGCTAGCTGAATAGAGCTTTTCATGTTTTTTTAAGCTTCCTGCGTATCTCTCGCGGTCCCCGCCCGTGGCCCCGAGATCCTTAATTAAAAGGGCTTTGTAAATATTTTGTTTTCATCAATACAATGAGGCATTTGCATAAACATTCATATTCTTTTTCATTCTTTTCTCTCTCATTATTATTTGAAAAAAAATCTAAGCCTAAATAGAACCAAATAAAAACAATCATGTCTATGATTGATGACTCTCTGGGGATCCGAAAGTCAAAGGTGAATGGATCGGGTCCAACGGTGAGATGGGGACCATCTCCCCGGACATGCAAAGGATACTAATAAAGTAAGCTCAATAAATATAGCCCTACTAAGAAGAAATCAAGACCATTGATTTGGAGGCAAGAGAAAAAGAAGTAAATATTGATACCCAAATCACTGATAACGTCAAAGATGGGTGTAGACCCCAAATCTTGTCCGGCCTCATAATAAAGACCAGAAGACCTTATAGACAAAGCCTAAGAAGCCACTAGGAGAGACTATTAGGCCCCATATTAGGATAGGAAGGATTTTCTGCATGTAAATAAGGATTTTCGCCTTTTAGGGTCGAGACCGTCGTCTCGCTTATCGGGACCGCCGTCTCGCCACTTCTGCAAGTCGAGACCTCCGTCTCGTTTGGCGAGACGGCTTTCCCGGTTGGCGAGACGGCCATCTCACCATTTTTTGCAAGGCGAGACGGCCGTTTCGACCTTGTCAGACGAGACGACCGTCTCGACCTGACAGACACGAATCCTTATAAATAGTCGCGCCTTCACCCTCATTTCACACAGTTCTTCCATTCTCTCTCTTGTCACTTCCTCAAATTCTCTTCCTAGAACCCCTCCGAAGCACTTCCGGAGTTTTCTGAGAGTTTTTAAGAGTTTTTATAGCGTTTTTGAGAGGTTTCCGGTGCTGTAAAGAGTGAAGGGCTGCCAAAAAGCACCCTAACTTTCAAGAAATTAATAGAAAGCTTACCTCGGAGGTTTCTACATTCTCTCTCTCTCTCTCTCTCTCCTTTACTGCTTTATTTTTAATTGCATAGTAGATATTAGGGCCATGTAGTCGTAATTTTAAATTTCGTAAATAAAGGGTAAAAGCGTATTTTCACCGGTTTACTTATTTAAATAGTTGGCTTATCATAGGGAACCCGAAAGGGGCGTCGTAAGGGAACTAACACTTCCCTTACACGTAACTAACTCCCTTACCCAACTCTGGTTCTAATGACCAAAGTTGGTTTTTCGAAAACCAACACCTTTTAACTCCTTTTCTAATGTTTCCGGTAAAAACATCGGTGGCGACTCCAGAAGAACCCTTCAAAATTAGTTTTTGGGTTAGCCCGGTTATCGGACAATCCAAGAACGCCTTTTCGAAAACCTCGCCCCTAGGTTCAGCCCGGTTATCAGACAACCTAAAGGCGTTGTAACCACACCAATAAAAACGCGAAAATTGGAAAGTCGGAATCATCGCGTCGCTCTGACCGCCTCGTTTTGACGGCAGCGACAGATGGCGACTCCACTGGGGAAGCCTAGAGAGTTGATCCCATTTAGTGATGGGCCAACTTAAATAAATAAACCAAGAAATTACGATTTTACCCTACCTTGTATTATAACATGCTTTAATGTTTGGCTTTAATAACTGTTGTTTGTTTATACTTACGCAATTGTTTGAAATACAAACTATACACAAACCCTTGCACACAACAGTTCCCTCTATACCCGGGGGCAAGTGAGAAATCCATAGGGAGTGGGTGGCAGGTACGGTTCGCTGTAGTGATGGCCTTGTGCCCACCAGTGTGATCGGAAACAACCACTCAAGGTGATAACCTTCCTCTTTTGGCACAAAGACTGACTATGGCCTTAGTGCTAAGCATGGTCGGAAGGCTGGAGAGTGGGGACCCTATAATGGGGGCACCTTGGGGGCCTTAGCCTTGGTGAGAACAGTTAGAACCTACCTTCGCCAATGCACTTTTCTGCAGGAAAACCCTACCTCGTGATTAAAACGACTTCTCGCATGTTCGCGGATGATCGAATTGTGTGCGCATTTGTTTGTTGCATAGCATAACCAAACAATAGAAAAATCACAAAAAAAATTTTTTGTAATAAACCCCCTTATCTCAGACAGTCTACCTTTTAGCTAACCTGGTTTCAAGTTCTTTGTAAGCTAACTAGCCACGCAGTCCGACAGAAGAGATAAGGGACGCTAATTATTCTTTTGCATAAAACCATTCTTTATCTCGGACAGTCTGCCTTTTAGCTAGCCTGGTTTCAGGTTCTTTGTAAGCTAAGTAGCTACGCAGTCCGACATAAGAGATAAAAGGCTATAAAATAAAATAATAAAAATTCAATTCCAAAGCAATAAAAGGGGCCTTGTTCAAAAATATTATACTCATAAATCATTCATATAGATAGTCTATTTTTTCCAAAAAAAATACACAAAAACCATACATCATGTAGAAATAAAACATGATAAATAGAAAAATAAACACTCGCATTCAATAAGCATCATTTTCATAAAACATGTATTTTGGTTTTAGAAAATGGAGGGGACTAGTAGACAATTGAAAAAGGTGGACATTCCTCGATACCATACTGAGAAGTTGGAACGGCTTTGGGCGATAATGCCCCAGAGGTTCGCTCCGACTGCGAAAAATCCTATGGACGGATTCTCGACCTGCTGAAGATCTGTGTCGATCAAGTTTTCATCAGGGTATTAGTTCATTTCTGGAACTATAGTCTGCGCTGTTTCGAATTTCCACAGTTCGACATGGTGCCCACTTTGGAGGAGTACGAAATCATGCTGAAATGGCCCAAATCAGCCGGGGTCCATATCTGCCACGGGGCATATACTCCTGCAGCACAAGTCGCTGCCATCATCCAACTACCATTTCGGCAGACTACCCTGATGGAAAAAGGGAACATCCGGGGTTGGAAAGTCTCAATGTTAGAAGACCATCTGTCCGACTTGGCTGAAAGGGCAGAATGGGTCACTTTTAACAAAACCCTGGCCTTAATCATATTTGGAACGATCTTGTTTCCCTTCCACCTCGACACAGTATATCAAGCCGTCATGGACGCCTTCTTCGCCTGGGACGTGAACTCGAAGAGTCCCCTGCCTGCAATTCTTGCCGACACCTTGCTCTCGGTCGAATTCTGCCACCAGAAGCAAGGAAAAACACTTTGTTGCTACTCTTCACTACTCTTTGTGTGGGGCATCACACATTTTTACGCCCCGACCCTTTGAGGAGCTTCTCCAAAATCCCTCTCCAATGGCGCTTAACCTCAGAATGGAAGCACGAATTGGAACAATGGAACGCCAACCATTTATCCTGGGTCTGCCCTTGGTTCCGACCCGGTCCAGTCCTCATCAGATGTGGAGACTATCCGAACGTACCCTTGATAGGGCTCAGAGGTTGCATAGCCTATTCACCTACAGTAGCTATGAGACAACTCATGAGGACTCAAACTACAATTTCTCGAGGGGAACTCGGAGGACTGTGTTTCTTCGGAGACCCATGCACAATCGCCAACTCACTAGCCGTGAGAAAAGCATGGGAGAAACCAGTCTTTATGGGAGACAAAGAGCTAGGAAAAGTTCGAGTGACTGTCTCCAGTGACTATGAGGTGTGGAGAAAAAGAAGAGGGATGTCTCAACCATCCACCTCACTCATTACAAGCGCCAATAGTGAAGAGCTGCAAGCTCAAGTCAATGCCTTGACCCAGATGATAGAAATCATGGGAGCCCAGATGAGGGCCCTTGAAGAAAGAGAACAAGAATCTATCCTCACCATTGATGGTCTGCAAAGGCAATGCAAGAAAAAGGATCATGAAATAGAGCACCTTAAGGATCAGTGTGCTGACTCTAATGAGCAAGCTATCCAAGCATCCAAAGCTGCCAGAACCAGCTCGGATAGCCAACCTCAAGAAATAACCGCCAAATCAGCACGCCTTGAGGCCGAATCATCAAAACAGGCTCAGACAATCAAGGATTTGTTGCAAGACCTCACTAGGTCTCGGTCAGAAATACGCCAAGAGTGAGAGGCCAATCAGAGACTCAACAAAAGTCTCGCTGAGCTACGCTGCAAAGAAAGAGATGGGCTAGCTCAGTACGGCCAAGTACTACAAGAGAAGGACCGAGTCCTTACAAAACTCGATGAATTACAAGCCTTGGTCGTCCATCAAGAAGCGAAGATCAAAGAGGCTCAAAAGTACAGTGAAGATATGAGCCAGGCGGTCTAGAAGCAAAGCGAAGCACTTGCTCGTCACGTCCGGGAAGCCGAAAGGGAATTACATAGAGATCAAGACCCACCTGTGGGTTTCTGTAGGCTTTTCCGTTTCTGCCAAAAGTTGCTTCGTAGTATGGAGTAGGGGAATGTACACCTTCCAACGGATAAATGAAATTTTTTCTTTATTCAACAATTGTCTACTTGCATACATATCATTCATTTGCATATTTAATTTCCCCTCCTTCATTCTTAATAAATAAGATAATAAAAAGGAAGGATTAACTGACACGTCTTTCAAATCAGAAGAATGGAGAGAAAGCCACTCCTTATCAAGCTTTCCCCAATGGTTGACCCGCCGCAAGAGGACAATAAGCCTCGACCATTGGTCCTCAAAAATAAGGAAGAGGGGGCAAGGACACCAGTGCGACTATTTATGCCACGTCCTTTCCCCTACGAATCAAATAAAGTTGTACCGTGGAGATATGAAGAATCTTCACCAATAAAAGAGGATATCACGAATATAGCCGACATTGGGGGCATGAGTAGAAGTGGAAGAATCTATTCCCCCAAGAACTCACAAGAAGATGTCCCCAAAAATAAAGGAAAAAATAAAAATACCAAAGAAAAAGAAAATAAAGAATCCAAGGAGGAGACAGAGGAATTACTCCAGTTCATAAGGCAAAACGAGTATTCCATTATTGACCAGCTCAATCATACACCTGCAAAGATAACCCTGTTATCTCTAATGATGAGCTTGAAACCGCACAGAAACACCCTGATGAAGGTCTTGAGCGAAGCACACGTACCTCACTCCATATCCCAAGAAAAGGTTGAGAGGATCGTCAATCACATTATGGAAAGCGATCACCTCACTTTCACAGAGGAAGAACTCCCCCTCGAGGGGTCAAACCACAACAAGCCCTTGCACATTTCAATCAAGTGCAAGGAGTACCTCATCACCAAAGTTCTTGTGGATAACGGGTCATCCTTAAACGTGATGCCCAAGTGCACACTGGACAAGTTGACTATCCAAGGAACCTGTCTGCGCCCAATCAGCACTATCGTTCGAGCCTTCGATGGATCCAAACGAGAAGTAGTGGGAGAAGTTAATTTTCCAATCCAAGTTGGACCCACTATCTTCAACATCGATTTCCATGTAATGGATTTTACTCCAGCATACAGTTGTCTCCTCGGCAGGCCTTGGATTCATGACGCTAAGGCAGTACCTTCGACGCTCCACCAAAAAGTCAAGTTCATAATGGATGACAAATTGGTCATGGTCCAAGCAGAAGATGATATCCTGATCAGTGGACCGTCCACCCAACCTTATGTGGATGTGGCCAAAGAGGCCCTTGAGACATCTTTTCAAGCGCTCAAAATTGTCCACATAGAGCGACTTCCCAAAAACACAAAGGTAGCCCACATAATGTTGAAGCATGGTTACCATTCTGGCAAGGGATTGGGGGCAGATTCTGAAGCCATGAGGGAACCCCCAGAATTCAAAGATAATCCTTACAAGTGTGGCCTAGGATATGACCCCACTAAGGGCCGAACAGAAGGAAGAAAAGGGAAGTCTCCCATCCGCACACTCAAGCAAATTTTCCGAAGCGGAGGGGTGCAAGCGTCAAGAGCTACCCTAGTCATTAGGTGATCTTTTTCTTCATTTAAGGGATGTAAACCCCATGATTGTTAGAGATTATCCCCTGGGGCTAGCCCGACCCACGGGCATTTTAGGGCACATATTCCCTTATTAATTAATAAAGAATATACTTCTTACTATCTGCTTCTCTTCTTGCTATTTCATGACTAGACCCCACAATAACCTTGTCTAAGTAAACGAAAAAAGAAGAATAAAAAGCGCATCCAAATAATCAAAATTCGTCATTGCCATTACAGTCAAGCTAGTTGATTAGAAGCACAAGATAAAGCTTTACCTCATCATAAAGAAAGTCATACTTCGCCAATATTGTGAAAAAAGAAATACACAAAAAAAAGCCCATAGAAGCCAAAGGCCAAAAAAAAGGGGCAAAATACCCGGTAGGAAACCCACTAAGGGGGCTACGCAAAAGATAGGGTAAACCCGGTAGGATACCCAAACAAAAATAAAGGGTAGCCTAGGCAAAAGTTAGGGTTACAAAATAAGGTCCACTAGGATTCCCTAAAACAAATACGAAAAAAGAGGAACCTAGACAAAAGATAGGGCCAAAACACAATATCCTAGTTCGAAAACCCAAAAGGGCGATCTAGGGAAATCAACTAGCCATAAAAATCAATGGAAATAAGCTAAAGCGCAAGTACAAGAAAAAAAGGGGGAAACTGTTCACTTAGACAAAAACCTAAACACCCAGGCCTAACCCTAGCCAACCATTCTTACAAAAAACCTTTTTCTAAATAAAAATTAACCTTCTAAAACACAAGCCATTGAATTTGCCTTCTTACTTCTTTCTCTTGACCCTCACAACAATATTCTAATAATTAATTTGGGAATATGGAGGCGTATAGTCAACAAGAGGATTGAAACCCCTAAAGTGAAGAAAAAGGGACACTACATGGCAAAGTGTGCTCTACAAAAAAAAGAAAGAAAAAGAAAAAAAAAAACAAGTTATTCTTCAGTTACAAGAAGTCCGGCATGGTACAGCTAAGTGCGAGAACGCAGATCAGAGGGCACTTGACGCTACAAGACACGTCAGTTAAATCCTTCTGAAAAACTAAATGAAATAGGAATTATAAGACATCAAACATGAAAACATTGCATGCATAAAATGTTTTTGAACCAGGTCATACTTTCTTTCTCCAAAAAAAAAAATCTCTCAAAATCGAGACGGTCGTCTCGCATTTCCAGACCACCATGAAAAGATCAAAATCAAAGAATTCCCAACAACCAACAGAGCTGGATGAACACCAACAGGATCCCCAACACAATCCGGACGACCATCCCCAGAAAAAATGAACAAAGACAAGAAAGCACATCTCAACACTAGGTGCATGAGCCACCCGAGCAGTAAGCCACCACCACCACCAGTCCTACGCAATGGACTGTACGAGCCTGATGGGGGGTTCATACTCATCCAGTCCTACGCATAGTGGACTGCAACTACCAGCCTGATGGGGGGTTCATACTCATCCAGTCCGACGCACAGCGGACTGCAACTACCAGTCTGATGGGGGGTTCATACCCATCCAGTCCTACGCACAGTGGGCTGTAACTACCGGCCTGATGGGGGGTTTATACCCATCAACCAAAGGATCAGCTACCATCAGAAGGAGTATCCTGAGGTTCTACCACATGTCAACCAAAGGGATCGACTACCGTCAGAAGAAGTATCCTGGAGGTGCACAACACAAATTTTCCCTAGAAGATCAATCGCCGCAAGACGGAACATCCAAAGGGTAACCGGACAAGAGGGTCAACTCCTTTACCTTCCAGTCGATCTTCTTGGCACAACAGGCCAGCAACCGACTGGTCAGGTAAAGGGGGGGCAGCTGTAGACCCCAAATCTTGCCTGGCCTCATAATAAAGAACAGAAGACATTCTATTCGAAGATGGACAAAGCCTAAGAAGCCACTAGGAGAGACTATTAGGCCCAATACTAGGATAGGAAGGATTTTCTGCATGTAAATCAGGATTTTCGTCTTTTAGGGTCGAGACCGCCGTCTCGCTTATCGGGACCGCCGTCTCGCCACTTCTGCAAGTTGAGACCGCCATCTTGTTTGGCGAGACGACCGTCTCGCCACTTGCGAATGGTGAGACGGCCTTCTCGGTTGGTGAGACGGCCTTCCCGGTTGGTGAGACGGTCATCTCGCCATTTTTTGCAAGGCGAGAATGCCGTCTCGAATGGCGAGATGGCCGTCTCGACCTTGTCAGACGAGACGGTCATCTCGACTTGACAGGCGCGAATCCCTATAAATAGTCGCGCCTTCACCCTCATTTCACACAGTTCTTCCATTTTCTCTCTTGTCACTTCCTCAAATTCTCTTCCTAGAACCCCTCCGAAGCACTTCCAGAGTTTTTTGAGAGTTTCTAAGAGTTTTTATAGCATTTTTGAGAGGTTTCCGGAGCTATAAAGAGTGAAGGGCTGCCAAAAAGCACCCTAACTTTCAAGAAATTAATAGAAAGCTTGCCTCAGAGGTTTCTACATTCTCTCTCTCTCCTTTACTGCTTTATTTTTAATTGCGAAGTAGATATTAGGGTCATGTAGTCGTAATTTTAAATTCCATAAATAAAGGGTAAAAGCGTATTTTCACCGGTTTACTTATTTAAATAGTTGGCTTATCATAGGGAACCCGAAAGGGTCGTCGTAAGGGAACTAACACTTCCCTTACACGTAACTAACTCCCTTACCCAACTCTGGTTCTAATGACCAAAGTTGATTTTTCGAAAACCAACGCCTTTTAACTCCTTTTCCGATGTTTCCGGTAAAAACATCGGTGGCGACTCCAGAAGAACCCTTCAAAATTAGTTTTTTGGTTAGCCCGGTTATCGGACAATCCAAGAACACCTTTTCAAAAACCTTGCCCCTAGGTTTAGCCGGGTTATCGGACAACCTAAAGGCGTTGTAACCACACCAATAAAAACACGAAAATTGGAAAGTCAGAACCTTCGCGTCGCTCCGACAGCCTCATTTTGACGGCGGTGACAATGGGTTAACACAAAATTAGGGGAGTATATGGACGCATGTGCATGCGTCTTACCATGACATGCCAAGACATCAGAATCCAACATCATGAGTCCTCTCCCTACCAACCTAAGATGAAGAGTACAGTAGAGGTAACCAATTAGAACATCAAGAAGACCATCTAGAAAATGGTCAAAACCTACAAAGATTGGCATGAAATATCGCCTTTTGCCCTTCATGATTATCAAAGTTTCGTACGATCCTCCATGGGAGCCACTCCATTTTCCCTTGTACATGGCATGGAGGTCGTACTCCCAAAAGAGGTCAAGATACCTTCCTTGACGAATTACCATGGAAGCAAAACTGACAAAAGCTTAGTGGGTCCAAAGCCGATGCAACCACTCAAACCTAATCGGAGAAGAAACGGTTAGACGCCATATGTTGAGGACAAGCCCACCAAGAAGATCAAAGGGCTTATGACAAAACAAGGTCAACCCCCATATTTACCATGAGGGGGAATTTAATGGGAAACAAATTGCATCCAGCCCAAAAGGATAAAATCGGAAAATGGGCGGCAAATTATGAGGGACCCTTTGTGGTCAAGCGAGCATTCTCAGGAGGAGCTCTTATCCTCACCAACATGGATGAAGAAGAACTTCAACACCCGGTCAACTCCGATACGGCAAAAGTTAGGATCCACCCGCCTCGTGTCCTAGGAAGAATTTAGGGGCTTTTCCAAAAAAAAAAAAAAAAAAAGAGAAGAAAGAAAAATCCCCTAAGGAGCAATGGTTACCTTAGCTAAAAACCGCAAGGCGACTAAGGTAACACCCTTCTAGAAGCAAGCAGCCTTGTATAGTCTTCACCCCGGGCTCGAGCATCTCAACTAAGGCAATTAGGAGAACCAGGGGGGCAAATATCATAAGACATTATTGTTGAAGCCCATACAGTATAGCCAACCTGGGCCAGCCGTTCTTCTAAATTCCAATTGTAATCCTTCTGTGAAAATAACAAACCTTTGCTCATACATATCAATAAAACTCTCATTCATTTCACTTCTCTTGACCAGTTTATAAAATTGCCTCTACATTGATAAATCATAAATATGTGCAAAGTCATTTTGTCAAGGTCTTTTCGTGCATCATAAACAAGGAAGCATTGAAAAAGAAAAAGAAAAATTAAGGCAGCCCGTTAGATCGAAAACCCCAAAAGGGCTGTCTAGGCAAAAGTTAGGGCTTAACTAAAAAATGAATAAAAAGGGGGTCCATCAGCATAATCATGAAAGTACAACAAGAGAATACCAGTCACTTTTCTAAGATGCATCTCATAAAAGGATAGATTGCATTTAGGACATCCACCCACAAATAGTCGCACAAAACGACTCTGTCAAAATCAAAATCGAAAATAATTTTTTTTTTTGCAAATAAATAACAAAAAACTAAAAACATTCATGCATGTAAGGAGACTAGCTCCATGATTGTGTTTGAAAATAGAAAGCACTAAAAACAAGCCTCCAAATAATGCTCTCCCTCAAGAAAACAGTGCAAGTTGCCAACAACTTCAGAGAAAAATAAAAGCTTCCAAGAACCAGAGCTCCAACTACCATCCTTCTACCCGGAAAAAGAAGGCACAAATAAGAAGTGTCCAAACTTTTTTCTCCCTCCCTCATGAAAGAAGAGCAAGTTGTCATCATCAAATAACTCAGAGGAAATAAGAGCTTCTAGAAGTCAAGGCTCCAATCACTATCCTTCTACCCCAATAAAGAGAAGGCACATTCATTAAAACAGAAATGCCTACGGAAAGGCTTAGTCATCCCCAAGCAGATTATTGCCTAACCTAGAGGCAAACAAAAATAATTCCACATGGCTCAGCATCACCCCCACATAAGTCATCGAACACACTCATTCAGAGTCTCGTCAACATCCCCCAATGGAAAATAAAGGCTTCAAGAGCCCATCATCATCGACAATAAAAAGAGCTCAATCTCTATACCATCAAGGGTTCAACAAAAAGAAGAAAAGAAGACAAAAGAAAACCCTTCATCCCTAGTGGATGCCCAAGAAGAAAAGGCCATGACAATGGAAGGCCAATAAATCCCCAACGGATTCCTGCCTACACCAAAAGGAAATCATCAAAATCCCCGGCAACCAACAAGTCGGATGATTGAAGAAAAAGTCAAAATATCAGAAATTTCATTTCCCCAGCAGAATAAGAGCTTGACGAAGCCAGCTCGCACCCATATCAATTAAGGAGTCGAGACCCCATTCCCCCAAGGGGCTATCAAAATCTGATCCCCAAGGAGCCAACCAAATCTCTAGTGGATCAGCAAAAAGAGGAACTTACCCCTAGTGAGTCTACTGCAAAGGCAATCTTCAAATTCACATCCTTAGAAGATTCATTTGCCTATGCATAGGAAAAACCCAGCGAGCAAAAGCCAATATCCCCAAAAAGAGATATCAGCCTATTCAGAGGCGAAACAATACAGCCAAAAGTCTTCACTTCTGATGAAGCATTTGCCTACTCAGAGGCACTACCAGAACCTTAATGAAATATCTGCCTACTCAGAGGCACCATCATCAGAATCAACGAATTCCTAGCAGATCCCTGCCTATTCAAGAGGCATTAATCAAGAATCCCCAGCAACCAACAAAGCTGGATGGTTAAAAAAAAAAAAGAATCCCCGGCACACCAGATGACTACACAAGAAGAATCAAGAACAATTACTCCCCATGGAGTCAGCGCATGAACGAGATCAATAAGCCAATAACACTCAGTCCTACGAAGTGGATTGAAACTTAAACCAGATGGGGGTGCGTACTCATCCAGTCCTACGAAGTGGATTGAAACTCAAACCAGATGGGGGTGTGTACTCATCCAGTCCTACGAGGTGGACTAAAATTTAAACCAGATGGGGGTGCGTACTCATCCAGTCCTACGAGGTGGACTGAAATTTAAACCAGATGGGGGTGCGTACTCATCCAGTCCTACGAAGTGGACTGAAAATTAAACCAGATGGGGGTACGTACTCATCAAGCCTTACGACAAGAGGCTTAAAACAAATCTTTCAACCAAAAGGAACATCCTAGAGGTTCACAATCAACGTCCCGAGGGTCATCCTCCATGACAACTGGCGCATGATCAGAAGAAGTAAGCCGCCACCACCACTTCGGGAAAGGGAAAGACCTGAAGATGAAGACCTGCACACAGGCAAAATCGGCGCATGATCAGAAGTAGTAAGCTACCACCACCACTTCGGGAAAGGGAAAGACCTGAAGACGAAGACCTGTATACAGGCAACACCGGCACATGATCGAAAACAGTAAGCCGCCATCACCACTTCAAGAAAGGGAAAGACCTGAAGACGAAGACCTGCACACAGGCAAAGCCGGCTCATGATCGGAAACAGTAAGCCGCCACCACCACTTAGGAAAGGGAAAGACCTGAAGACAAAACTGGCGCATGACCAAAGGCAGTAAGCCGCCGCCACAGCCAAAGGGTCAGCTACCGCACCGAAGGAGCATCCTGAAGCCTCACAGCATATCGTCTGAGGGGTCAGCCTCCACAGCAAGAGGAGCATCCAGAAGACAACCGGGCAAGAGGGTTAACTCCTTCACCCGCCAATTGACCTCATGGTACATTAACCCATGGTTAATTGGTCGGGTAAAGGGGGGGGGCAGCTGTAGACCCCAAATCTTGCCCGACTCCCTAATAAAGCCGAAGATCGCCCGTTTCGAAGATGGTTAAGACTTTATCAAGTCCCTAGTAGCTTGTTCTAGGTTCCATTTAGGATAGGAAGGGTTTTTAGAGGCATTAAAAATCGGGAAATATGCCGAAGACAGCGGATGGCCGTCCAGGACAGGCGGATGGCCGTCCAGAACAGGCTGATGGCCTTCCAGGACAAGCAGATGGTTGTCCATGGCAACTTTAAGGCCATGGACGGCCGTCCACTTAGCTTGGACGGCCGTCCATGGCCAAAAGTTGCCATGGACGGCCGTCCACACTGCATGGATGGCCGTCCATGGCCACTTTTGACCATGGACGGCCGTCCGCTTTGTCCAGACAACCATCCACCTTTTCCAGGCTCGAATCCCTATAAATAGGAGCCTCATTTCTCTGTTTTTTCACACCTTTCACACTCCTCCACTCTCTTGGAAGCCTTTTGGCACTTTAGAGTGACCCTGAGCATTATTCCGGGGTTTGAGGGAGCTTTCTGATTTCTGTTAAGATTGAAATCGGTTAAGGAAGTCTCTTTTTGAGACATCCGGCCCTCGGTAGAGTGACTTTTCTTTATTTTGCGGGAGGAGCGTGCTTGTAGAGTGCGGGGACTGCCAAAAAGCGTCCTTAGGTTTTCGAAGTGTTAATATAAAGCTTGCTTCGAAGGTTCCTTCTCTATTCTCTGTCTCTTTTACTATGTTCTTTATCGCTTTCTTTGTGTGCATTAGAAAATAGAGCCATGTAGATATTTAAATTCTGCAAGTAGATAAAATAATAGGGTAAAAGTATAATTTCTTTAAGTGTTTATTTTCTAAGTTAATCCATCATAGGGAACCCGAAAGGGGCGTTGTGGGGGTGCTAACACCTTCCTCACACGTAACTAACTCCCTTACCTGACTCTGGTTGTAATGGCTAGAGTTGGTTTTTTCTAAAACCACTGCCTTCTTCTTTTTTTACCTTTTTCAGTATTTAAGGTTAAAACACTGATGGCGACTCCTTGAACCTATTCGAAAACCTCGCCTTTAGGTCCAACCCGGTTATCGGACGGCCTAAAGGCGTTGAACCGTTTCTTTCAAAAAAAGATGCGAGTCATATCAAAACCATCGCGTCGCTCCGACCGCCTCTTCCGACGGCGCTGACAAGGCCTTGTAGACGTTCTCAGACCAAGAGAAGAAGGTTATCACCTTGAGTGGTGGTTTTCGACAATGACCTGTTGGCACTAAGGCCATTACCATGGTCGGCCATACCTGCCACCCACTCCCTATGTGTATTCTCTCTTGCCCCCAGGTATAGAGGGACTGTTGTGTGCAAGGGTTTGTGTACATTTTATTTCAGATAATTGCAAAAAATAAGCATAAAACAATTATTAAAGCCAAACAGTAAAACATATTATAAAGCAAGAAAGGGTACAAGCATAATTTCTAGTTTTTATTTCTTAAGCTATTCCATCACTAAATGTGATCAACTCTCTAGCTTCCCCAACGGAGTCGCCATATTCTATCTACTTGCAGAATTTAAATATCTACATGGCCTTATTATCTAATTCACACAAAGAAAGCAGTAAAAAGGGAGAGAGAATAGAGAAGAAACCTCCGAGGCAAGCTTTATATTAACTCTTCGAAACTTGAGGACGCTTTTTGGAAGTCCCCGCACTCTACAAGCACGCTCCTCCCGCAAAAGAAAGAAAAGTCACTCTATCGAGGGTTGGACGTCTCAATAGGAGACTTCCTTAACCGATTTCCACTTTAAACGGAAATCAAAAAGCTCACTCGAACTCCGGAATAATGCTCAGAGTCACTCTAAGTGCCAAAATGATTCCTAGAGAGTGGTAGGAGTGAAAAGGTGTCAAAATTCGGAGAATGGGGGCTTCTATTTATAGGGAACCAGCCCAGGAAAAAGTGGACGACCATCAGGGCTTAGTGGACGGCCGTCCATGGCCAAAAGTTGCCATGGATAGCCGTCCAAGCTAAGTGGACGGTCGTCCATAGCCATAAAGTTGGCATGGACGGCCATCTGCCTGTCCTGGACGACCATCTGCCTGTCCTAGACGACCATCTGCTGTCTCCGGCGAATTTCCCGATTTTTATTGCCTCTAAAAACCATCCCTATCTTAAATGGAACCTAGAAAAAGCTACTAGAGACTTAATAAAGTCTTAACCATCTTCGAAACAGGCAATCTCTGGCTTTATTGGAGAGTCGGGCAAGATTTGGGTCTATACTCCTTTTCTAACAATTGGTATCAAGAGCAAAGTTCTTGAAAAATACTCAAGACTTTCGGTCCAAATCTTTCATGGCTGAAAACAAATTACCTTTTTCTGAGGGAGCTTCTATTAATAGACCTCCATTGTTTTGTGGTACAAATTATCCATTTTAGAAGATTAGGATGAAGATCTTTATTGAATCTATTGATAGAAATGTTTGGGATGTAATTTTTAATGGTCCATTAATTATAGAAAAAGAATGGTCTAGCTTAAATGATGAAGAGAAAAGAAAAGTTCAAAGTGATTGTAATGCTAAAATCATAATTACTTCTGCACTAAACATGGATGAGTTTTTCAGGGTTTCTGAATGCAAATCTGCCAAGGAAATGTGGGAAGTTCTTGAGGTTACTCATGAGGGAACGACTGATGTAAAGAGAGCTAGAAAGCATACTCTCATAAGACAATATGAGTTGTTTAAAATGCAAACCGGAGAAAGTATTGCAGATGTGCAGAAATGCTTCACTCATATCATCAATCATCTAATGGGCTTAGGTAAAACTTTTGATAAAGAGGAATTAAATATAAAAGTTTTGAAATATCTTGACAGGTCATGACAGCCTAAGGTCACAACAATTTCAGAGTCAAAAGACTTATCCATCATGACAACAACCTCCTTATTTGGCAAACTCAGAGAACATGAGATGGAAATTAACAGATTCAATGAGCAAGAAATCTATGAACAGAAAGGTAGAAGCATAGCGCTCAAAGCTGAAGAAAAAGATCAAGAATCAGATGAAGAAAGTGAAAATCTTGGACTGTTAGTCAAAAAGTTTAACAAGTTTCTCAAGAGAAAGATCCAAGATAAAGAAAAACACAAAAGGTATGAAAAGAAATCTGATTCTTTTAACTATAAGTGTTATGGTTGTGGTAAGCAGGGTCATGTAAGAATGGAGTGTCCAGAAAAGAATAAACACAATGACAAGAAAGAAGAAAAGATCAAAAGAAGAGCATATATAGCATGGGATGACAATGATACCTCGCCAACAGAAAATTCTGATGATGAAGAAGCTAACTTGTGTCTAATGGCTAACCAGAATTATCAAACCAGCAGTGTAAGTTCTAACTCTTCTTCTAATTTTGTGAATTATAACTCATTGCAAGAAGCATTTAATGAAATGCATGAAAAAACCAAGAAACTTAAAAGATAAAATCATAGGCTAAAAGGAATGAATAATTGGCTAGAAAATAGAGTTGATTCTCTTGAAAAGAAAATTCTTGAAGATGAAACTGATCTTGATTTCTTAAAATTAATCCATGATAATTCTGATGCTTATGTAATAAACCATGCAATAATTGTCCAGATTTACAAAAGATTGATTTTTTGTTACAAACTATTTCTAAATTTACACAAGGTCAAGCTAATCTTGATGTTCTTCTTGGGTCACAAAAACATATTTTTGACAAATCTAGCATTGGATTTACATCTAGCAAGAAAACCAGAAAAGCTGTTGGAAATAGGAAATCATACTCATCATCTGTTATTAAATGCTTTTATTGCATGAAAAGAGGTCATTCTGTTAAATTTTGTAGAATCAAGAAGTATGTTATTCCAAGAGGAAGAATGAAGTGGATTCCCAAGAATTCACCCCATATAACCTGATTGGACCCTATAATTCTAAAAAGGGTACCACATATATGCTAAATCTGTTTTGCAGGAACAAAATCTGGAAATTCTTTGGTACCTGATTAGCAATTATATGTTCTGGTTTCATGAACTGATCATTTTAATTGATAGAAAACTATTTTAATCGATTAAATTCATTTACAGAGAAATTTTAAAAAGTTGTCCGTATAGTTTTAATCGATTATTTATGGAATTAATCGATTAAAACCTCTTAGTTTACAACTAATATTCTAGATCTCTCTTTTAATCGATTAAAAAGGATTTACATTAGTTAAAATCATTAAAAAGTTAAATTTAATCGATTCTTTTTCGATTTAATCAATTAAAATTATGTGATCATTTCATTAAACATATGCAGTACAAATTTAATCGATTCTTTTCTGTTTTAATTGATTATTACACTGTTATTATTTCAAGCATAATATTCTAGTTCAAATTAATTGATTAAATTGTTAGTTAATCGATTAATTCATTCTTAAAAATTGTTTTAAATATGGTTAATTGAAGAATTTCCAGCAAATCAAGATGAGATTTTCAAGATTCATTGATAATCAAAATCTGTGAAAAACATTTACTGTAGTGTTTGACTAAGTCAATGTTTATCCAAGAACACTTTAGCTGATGTACCCACTGCCCAAAGCATGTGATTCTGCACTAAGTCAAGGGGACACAGCCAATTAAGACTGCAATATTGCAGGTCTTTCATTCGGACTTCAAAATTTGGAATCCAAACTTCTATTCAGCAAAGAAAAATCAGGTTCAGCATTTTCAGTTTCTCCTCTTCTTCTGTTTTCTCTTCTCTCACTCTCATATACTGTATCAATCAAATTCCTTCTCAAATCTCTACTACAAGATGCTTAAAAGATCAAAATCAAGGAAGAAACATAAGGGGGAATCTTCCTTTGCTGCTGGCCACGCTGGGGGACATGTTGAAGTATGGTTCAATGGAGATATTGACAAGATGAACAACTTCATTTCCAATTTCAGCCAAAAGCAACTGGTGATTCCTAAATATATTAAGTTTGCTTGGTTGGATGAAGAAGGCTTTACCTCATTGAGAAGAAAATTAAAAAGACAAAAGTTAAAAACTTTTCTGGAGCACACTGGCAACATTCAACCTGATCTAGTGAGGGTATTCTATGCCAACCTTACAGTCAGTGACTCCACTCTAAGGTCTCAAGTCAAAGTTATAAATCTGGTGATCACTGTAGACCCCTAATTTTGCCCGGCCTCTCAATAAAGACCAGAAGACTTTCTATCTGAAGATAAAGCTTCGGTGGACATCTATCGGCATCAATCGGCTTCCGTTTGAAGAAAGGAAAGCTTCCCGGGAGTCCCAGAACACAAAATTTGGCCAAAACACTCAAGACAACCGTCCCAGAAGCCAGGACAGTCGTCCCAGATAGACCAGACGGCCGTCCCACATGCCAGACGACCGTCTCACTCAAATTTAACACTTGGGACGGTCGTCCGAGATCCCAGACGGTTGTCCCAACCTCTGCAGGCGGCGGTCCCTGTTTTCTGCACCTCAGACGGCGGTCCCGAGATGCCAGGCTAAAAAAACTATAAATAGGAGCTCATTTGAGCATTTCTAGACACACCTCACTCTTCTCTTCTCTCCCTATTTCGAATGATCTCTCCGATTGCCTATAAGGTAACAATCGGTTAAGGAAGTTTCTTCCGGCATTCGATTCTTCTTAGATTTTTAGTAGACTCGGTCCTGTATTCGGGGAGGAGAGTCCTTGTAGTGCGGGGATTGCCAAAACGCATCCTCACAGTTGAAAAGTTATAATAAAAAGCTTGCTACGGAGGTTCTTTTCACTTCTCTTCTCTTTTATTGCTTTATTTACTACTTTATGTATGGAATAGAAAATAGAATTATGTAGATAGCCATTTTTTAAATATTGTATAATAAAATAGGGTAATAGCGTAATTTCTCTTAATCTTTACTTTATGAATTAATCTGTCATAGGGAACCCGAAAGGGGCGTCGTGGGGGTGCTAACACCTTCCCCACGTGTAACTAACTCCCTTACCCAACTCTGGTTATAATGGTCAAGTTTGGTTTTTCTTAAAATCAACGCCTTTTATCCTTTTCCAATGTTTATGGTCAAAACATTGGTGGCGACTCCATAAGAACCCTTTTGCGAAAACCTTGCTTTTATTAGAGGATAGTTCAATTGTTGAGCACCTCAGAAGCAATGAACACATTTTAAATGCAATTTATTTGTTTATTTATTTTTGATACACTTAGAAAGTGACTGGCCTTCTCTCGTTGGCTCTTATGAATATGCCGATGGGCTCTCTCTTTTATGACCATGATGATGGGCTCATCTTTTACTCATCTTTTGGTTTTAGCCCTATCTTTTTCCTAGACCGCCCTTGTCGCCGCCGTCCCTTTCCGACGTCCCGGGGAGGGAACGTCTTTGAGACGTTAATGCGAGCGGTCGCGGAAAGATGGTTTAGACTCGCGTATTTGTTTTAAAAGGTTTTCGAAAAAGGGTTCTTATGGAGTCGCCACCAATGTTTTAACCATAAACATTGGAAAAGGGAAAAATATTGATTTTAAGAAAAACCGCACTTGGCCATTATAACCAGAGTTGGGTAAGGGAGTTAGTTACGTGTGGGGAAGGTATTAGCACCCCACAACGCCCCTTTCGGGTTCCCTATGACAGATTAATTCATTTAAAGAAAAGACTTTGAGAAATTACGCGATTACCCTATTTTATTGCATAATATTGAAATAGCTATTTACATAATTTTAAATAAAACTAAATAAAGCAATAGAAGGAATATTAAAATGACTATCTACATGATTTTATTCTATATGACGCAATAAATAAAATAAAACAATAAATAAAGCAATAAAAGAGAAGGGAATTGAAAAGAACCTCCGTAGCAAGCTTTATATTGAGAATCTCGAAGCAGTGAGGATGCGTTTTGGCAACCCCTCTTTCTACACAAGACTCTCCTCACCAATACAAGAACGACTCTCTTAAAAATTTAAAGAAGAATCAAATGCCGGAATCTAATTCCTTAACCGATTGTTACCTATTTAAGGCAATCGGAAAGATCATTTGAGAGAGGGAGAGAAGTAGACGAGTGCTCTAAAGTGTTTCAGAGCTCTCTGGAGTGTACTGTGGTGAGCTGGGTGTCTGAAGTGTGTCAAAAAGTGACAAATGAGCCTCCTATTTATAGTTTTTCGCAGCTGGCGCACTTTGGGACGGCCATCCTGGGTGGGACGGCGTCCTGGGCTGGGACGGCCGTCCCAAATGGCATTTTTACACGGAGCGGGACCCCAGGAAGGCCGGGACGGCCGTCCCACTGAGCTCGGGGGTTGGGACGGCCGTCCCAACTTTGGGACGCGCGTCCCACTTGAACCTGGAGGGTTGGGACGGCCGTCCCACTTTGGGACGGCCGTCTCCACCTGTTCTGGCCAGTTTTCGCGCTTTTTGGACCCCGGGAAGCTTTCCTTGCTTTTTTCGGGCGTAGATTGATCCTGATGTGTGTCCGTTGAAGCTTTATCTTCATATAGGAAGTCTTCTTGGCCTTCATTAAGATGCGGGCGAGCTTTGTCTTTGTGTAGGAAGTCTCTTTTGGCTTTTATCGTGTGAATGAGTGATCTCTCGTGTTTGTTGCGGGAGGTTTCCTCAGTTTTGGGAAGCGGATGCACTCCTTTTTGGGCGACGTTCCTCTAGCCTTTATTTTGAGAGGCCCGGGCAAAATTCAGGGGTCTACAGCTCCCCTTCGCCTGCCTAACTAATTCGTCGGTTTTAATATGCCGACAAAATTAGTTGGTAGGGAAGGAGTTAACCCTTTGCCGGTTATCCTTCGGATGCTGCTCCTTTGCAGGTCCTCTGGATGATAAATATTTTGATAGGTACCAACCCCTATCTGGTTTGAGCCTCCTTTTATAAAGCTCTCAGTGAGTACTTACCCTCACCCGGTATGAGTCTGTATTTTATTAGACTTTTGTGGGTACCTACCCCACTAGGTATGAACCTTGTTCTCGCAAGGTTTTGGTGAGTACCTACCCTCACCGGTATGAATTTACATTTTGTTAGACTCTTGTGGGTACTTACTTCAGAGGTGCTCAACATTGAACTAACCCCTAATAGAAGTAAGGTCTTTGCAACCCATCTTTGAAATGCTCTAGGTGAGTATTTTTACTCCACCTAATGCCTTCTCGCAAAGTTTTTGATGAGTACTTACCCCACCTGGTTCAGAATCCAGTTCTGCAAGATTCTGATGGGTACTTACCCCCACCTGGTCCGAATCCAGTTCTGCAAGATTCTGATGGGTACTTACCCCCACCTGGTCCGAACCCCGTTCTGCAAGGTTCTGATGGGTACTTACCCCCACCTGGTCCGAATCCCGTTCTGCAAGATTCTGATGGGTACCTACCCCCACCTGGTCCGAATCTCGTTCTGCAAGGTTCTGATGGGTACCTACCCCACCTGGTCCGAATCTCGTTCTGCAAGATTCTGATGGGTACCTACCCCACCTGGTCCGAATCCCGATTCTGCAAGATTCTGATGGGTACTTACCCCACCTGGTCAGAACCTCGTTCTGCAAGGTTCTGATGGGTACCTACCCACCTGGTTCAGAATCCCGTTCTGCAAGATTCTGATGGGTACTTACCCCCACCTGGTCCGAATCCCGTTCTGCAAGATTCTGATGGGTACTTACCCCCACCTGGTCCGAACCCTGTTCTGCAAGGTTCTGATGGGTACTTACCCCCACCTGGTCCGAATCCCGTTCTGCAAGATTCTGATGGGTACTTACCCCCACCTGGTCCGAACCCCGTTCTGCAAGGTTCTGATGGGTACCTACCCCCACCTGGTCCGAATCTCGTTCTGCAAGATTCTGATGGGTACCTACCCCCACCTGGTCCGAATCCCGTTCTGCAAGATTCTGATGGGTACTTACCCCACCTGGTCAGAACCCTGATCTGCAAGGTTCTGATGGGTACCTGCCCCACCTGGTCAGAACCCCGTTCTGCAAGGTTCTGATGGGTACCTACCCCACCTGGTCAGAACCCCGTTCTGCAAGGTTCTGATGGGTACCTACCCACCTGGTCCGAATCCCGATTCTGCAAGATTCTGATGGGTACTTACCCCACCTGGTCCGAATCCCGTTCTGCAAGATTCTGATGGGTACTTACCCCCACCTGGTCCGAACCCCGTTCTGCAAGGTTCTGATGGGTACCTACCCCCACCTGGTCCGAATCTCGTTCTGCAAGATTCTGATGGGTACTTACCCCCACCTGGTCCGAATCCTGTTCTGCAAGATTCTGATGGGTACCTACCCCCACCTGGTCCGAACCCTGTTCTGCAAGATTCTGATGGGTACCTACCCCCACCTGGTCCGAACCCCGTTCTGCAAGATTCTGATGGGTACTTACCCCCACCTGGTCCGAACCCCGTTCTGCAAGGTTCTGATGGGTACCTACCCCCACCTGGTCCGAATCCCGTTCTGCAAGATTCTGATGGGTACCTACCCCCACCTGGTCCGAATCCCGTTCTGCAAGATTCTGATGGGTACTTACCCCCACCTGGTCCGAACCCCGTTCTGCAAGATTCTGATGGGTACTTACCCCCACCTGGTCCGAACCCCGTTCTGCAAGGTTCTGATGGGTACCTACCCCCACCTGGTCCGAATCCCGTTCTGCAAGATTCTGATGGGTACTTACGCCACCTGGTCCGAATCCCGTTCTGCAAGATTCTGATGGGTACTTACCCCACCTGGTCCGAATCCCGTTCTGCAAGATTCTGATGGGTACTTGCCCACCTGGTCAGAACCCGATTCTGCAAGATTCTGATGGGTACTTACCCCACCTGGTCCGAACCCGTTCTGCAAGATTCTGATGGGTACCTGCCCACCTGGTCAGAATCCCGTTCTGCAAGATTCTGATGGGTACTTACCCCACCTGGTCAGAATCCCATTCTGCAAGATTCTGATGGGTACTTGCCCCACCTGGTCCGAACCCTGTTCTGCAAGGTTCTGATGGGTACCTACCCCACCTGGTTCAGAATCCCGTTCTGCAAGATTCTGATGGGTACCTACCCCACCTGGTCAGAATCCTGTTCTGCAAGATTCTGATGGGTACTTACCCCCACCTGGTTCAGAACCACGTTCTGCAAGGTTCTGATGGGTACCTACCCCCACCTGGTTCGGAATCCCGATTCTGCAAGATTCTGATGGGTACTTACCCCACCTGGTCAGAACCCAGTTTCTGCAAGGTTCTGATGGGTACCTGCCCCACCTGGTTCAGAACCCTGTTCTGCAAGGTTCTTAGAATGCACTTTTTGGTAGTTAATCCTGTGATTATCTGTTTTTGGAGATGTGTTGGCGGCTTATTTTTCTGTTCATGCGCCCATTCGGTAGGGAATATTTGTTTTTGACTTTGCCTGTTAGTCGTCATCCGGTTTTCCAGGGATTTTTGATGTTTTTGGTTTTTCTTCTTGATTGTGCCTCTTGATTAGGCGGAGATCCATTTGGGGAATTTGTTGTGCCTCTTGATTAGGCGGGAATTTCCTGGGGATTCGTTGATTTTTTTGTGCCTCTTGATTACGCAAGTGCTTCAATAGCGACGAAGGCTTTCCTCTGGATACGCTGATGTTCTTCTTGAGGATATCTCTGTTCTTGATAATACCTCTGAGTAGGTAGATGTTTTTTTGAAAGCTTTGTGCTTGTATTACCTCTTATAGGTTGATTTCCCGCTTCTTGGGGATATCGGCTCTTTGCTTGTTTCTGAGTAAGCATAGGCATTCTTGGGAGTGAAGGTTTTGTACCTTCCTGGGGATATTCATATTGGGTGCTTAACTCCCTGTGGATTTGTAATTTGCTTTTGCGATAGGCTTCCTGGGGAAAAATTTTTCTTTTGGTGATCACTGGGGAATTTTATTGGCTTCCTGGACGGAAATTTCTTGGCTCTTCATGTCGTAGCCTTTGTTAAGGGTGAAAGGCTCTTCTCTTCTTTCTTTTGTTGCCCCCAGTGATGTGAGGGACTCTTGTAGTCCTTGTTCTTCTTTGAAGCGGATACTCTTGTATGAGTGTGCTTAAGGACTCTTGCGGAATGTCTTGAGTCGTGAGGTAATCTTTTTGTTTTGCCTCTAGTCACGAGTCGCTTGGGATAATTAAGCCTTTCGATTGGTCATTCTTTTTGATGGTTTTCCTTCTTTCTTGGATGGAAGGTGTTGATTAGAGCTATTTTCTTTGAAGCTCCTTATTTGGAATGGTTGACGACTCATGCGGTGATGTTGAGTCAGGAAGTATTTTTTGTTTTGCCTCTGGAGTAGGCAAGGATTCTCTCGGGGATAATTAAGCCTTTCCGTTGGCTTTTTCCTATTGAGATACCTCCTCTTGTTGGTGTAGAAGGTTGGTGATTGGGGCCAGTTTCTTCGAATCTCCTTATTTTGCTAAAGTGGTTTAGATTTCGCCTTTTTCCATCGCGGTTTTTATTTTCATATGGAGACTGGATTTTGGCGTTTCCTGTTTTTCAATTATAAGTATGGAGGCTAGACTCCTTATATGCATTTTTATTTATTTGAAAAATTATTTTTCTTGATTTTGACAAAGTCGTATTATGCAACTACTTTGTGTGCGAATGTCCTAAATGCAATCTAATGTTTATTTATTTTTGATGCATTTAGAAAGTAACTGGCCTTCTCCAGTTGGCTTCTTGCAAATACGCCGATGGGCTCCTCCTTTATGACCATGAGGATGGGCTCCTCTTTTTATCCATCTCTTGGTTTTAGCCCTATCTTTTGCCTAGACCGCCCTTTTACGGGTTTTCGATCTAGCGGGCTGCCTTAATTTTTGCCTAGAATATCTTAGGGGGCTTTTGCCTTATCTTTTGCCTAGATCGTTCTTTCGGGGTTTCCGATCTAGCAGGCTACCCTAGTTTTTACCTAAGAATGTACTAGCAGGCCTTTATTATTTTCTTTTTTTTGTTATGCTTCCCTTTTTTAGATGCATGTTTGATCTTTGATTAAAAGTCTTTGCGCATATTTATGATTTATCAATAAAGAGGCATTTCCATAATATTTGGTCAAGAGAAAGGAAATAAAAGGGAATTTTATTGATAAATGAGCAAAAGTTTATTTCTTTTCCAGAAGGATTACGAAAGGTATTTAGAAGAATGGGTAGTCAAGGTTGGCTATCCTTATAGGCTTAAACAGTCATGTCCATGATATCTGCCCCCTGGTTCTCCTAATTGCTTCAGTTGAGATGCCTGAGCTCAGAGTGAAGACTATGCGGGCTGCTCGCTTTTGGAAGAACGCTACTTTAGCCGTCTTTTCGGTTTTCGGCTAAAGTAACCATTGCTCTTAGTTTTTTTTTTTTTTTTTTTTTTTTTTTTTACACCTCTTTTTTTTGCCTAGGACGTATCCTAGCGGGGGATATGGACCCTTTCTTTTGCCCAGGGATGCCCTTTGCGGGTTTTCATTCCTGACGGGTCATGAGCAATGTCTTCAAGCATAATATTTCTTTACGGCGTCAGAATTGATTGGGTGTCGAAACTCCTCTCCATCCATATTAGTGAGGATAAGTGCCCCTCCTGAGAAAGCTCGTTTGACTACAAAGGGTCCTTCATAATTTGCCGCCCATTTTCCAATTTTATCCTTCTCAGGCTAGAAGCAGTTTCTTTATCACTAAATCTCCTTCTTGATAAGTATGAGGGCGGACCTTTTTGTCATAAGCCTTTTTTATTTTCTTTTGATAGGCTTGTCCACGGCATATGGCATCCAGCCGTTTTTCATCGATAAGGTTTAGCTGATCGTATCGACTTTGAATCCATTCGGCTTCTGTTAATTTCGCTTCCATAATAATTCGCAAGGAAGGTATTTCGACCTCTATTGGCAATACGGCCTCCATTCCATATACAAGGGAAAATGGAGTGGCTCCTGTTGAGGTTCGTACAGACGTTCGATATCCATGAAGAGCAAAAGGTAACTTTTCATGCCAATCTTTATAGGTTTTAACCATCTTTTGAACAATCTTCTTGATGTTTTTATTGGCTGCTTCCACTGCGCCATTCATTTTAGGCCTATAAGGAGAAGAATTATGATGTTGAATTTTGAAGTCATAACATAGTTCTTCCATCATTTTGTTATTCAGATTGGTCCAGATTATCGAGTAATAAGACGATGTGGAATGCCGTATCGGCATATGATATTTTTCTTAATAAAGGTGACCACTGCTTTTCTAGTCACATGTGCATAAGATGCCGCTTCTATCCATTTAGTGAAATAATCAATGGCTACCAAAATGAATCGAGTGACCATTGGACGCCTTAGGCTCAATAGGTCAAATGACATCTATACCCCACATAGCGAACGGCCAAGGGATAGCCATAACGTTGAGAGGTATCGGTGGAACATGTACATTATCTGCGTGTATTTGACACTTGTGACATTTTTTAGCATACTGATAACAATCTTTTTCCATTGTGGACCAAAAGTATCCTGCTCTGCTAATCTTCCTAGCCATGATATGCCCTGGTGCATGAGTCCCAAAGGTTCCTTCGTGTATTTCTTTGATCAATATCTGGGCTTCTTCGGGATTGACGCATCTTAACAAAGTAGAATCACAATTCTTTTTATAGAGGGTTTCTCCTATCAACATAAATCCTATAGCCCTTTTCCGAATAGTCCTTTTATCATTGTCACTGATTCCCTCTGGGTATTCACCCTTTGTCAAGTACCGTTTTATGTCCTGATACCAATGGGCTTTATCTTTTTCATTATCCACCATCATACAAAAGGCTTGTTTGTTGTGCCTTTTGACTTGGATGATGGGCATTTCATGTTCTTGCCCTAGTGCGAACATGGATGATAATGTTGCCAGTGCATCCGCAATCTGGTTATCCTCCAGAGGGATATACTCGAAGCTAATGTTTTCCATTCTGTGAAGTCATCTTACCGATATGCTCCAGATAGGGGATTAATTTGGAGTTTCTAGTTTCCCATTCACCCTTGAGCTGGTAAATAACAAGGGATGAGTCACCGAATACTTTGAGTTTGGTTACCCCGTGATCCAAGGCCGCTTGAATACCTAGAGCACAGGCTTCATATTCGCCATATTATTTGTACAGTCAAAGGTTAATCTAGCTGTTATCTGGGATATGCTTCTTTTAGGTGATATTAAAACAGCTCCGATCCCATGTCCCAGTAAATTTGAAGCTCCATCGAAAAACATGATCCATTCGTCATTTTTAAGCTCTTCATGTTGGATATGCATTATATGCTCATCTGGAAAATCATCTTGGAGGGATTGATATTCGTCTGTTGGCCCATGTGCCAGGTAGTCTGCCAAAGGACTGCCTTTGATGGCTTTCTGAGTGACATGAATAATATCAAATTCCTGAGAGGAGTACTTGCCATCTAGCTATCCTCCAGGTCAAGATGGGTTTTTCAAACAAGTATTTGATTGGGTCCATTTTGGAAATTAACCAAGTTGTATGCCTGACCATATATTGTTGGAGGCGTTGAGTTGCCCATACCAATGCACAACATGTCTTTTTCGAGTGGTGTATAGCGGGTCTCATAATTTAGAAATTTTTCCTGAGGTAATATATGGCTTGTTCTTTCTTTCAGGTATCATCTTGTTGACCGAGTACACATCCCATGGATTCATCGAGATCCTGATAGGTAAAGAATTAGGGGTCTCCCTTCCACGGTGGTATAGATCCTGGAGGATTAGTTAGGCATATTTTGATCTTTTCGAAGGCTTGTTGGCATTCATAGTTCCAGACTGTCGATTGGTTTTTACGCAATAACTTGAAGATGGGCGTACATTTATCTGTTAATTGCGCAATGAACCGTGCGATGTAGTTTATTCGGCCTAAGAACCCTCTGACTTCTTTTTCTGTTTTTGGTGGGGGCATTTCTATGATTGCCTTTGTCTTATCAGGGTCCACCTCGATTCCTTTTTTACTGACGATAAACCCAAGGAGTTTTCCTGATCGTACTCCGAATGTGCATTTAGCCGGATTAAGCTTAATCTGGTATTTTCGAAGCCGATTGAATAGTTTCTTTAAGTGTAGGAGGTGATCTGTTTCATTTTTGGACTTGACGATCATATCATCCACGTATACTTCTATTTCTTTGTGGATCATATCGTGAAATAGTGTAACCATAGCCCTTTGATAGGTTGCCCCCGCATTCTTAAGTCCAAAAGGCATTACTCTATAACAAAATGTCCCCCATGGTGTAATGAAGGAAGTTTTTTCTCTGTCTTCGACAGCCAATTTGATTTGATTATACCCTGCATATCCATCCATGAAAGAATAAAGAGTATTTGTAGCAGTGTGATCTACGAGCATATCAATATGTGGTAAGGGAAAATCATCTTTTGGACTTGCACGGTTTAGGTCCCGATAATCTACGCATACTCTGATTTTTCCATTTTTCTTTACGACTGGCACGATATTTGCCAACCATTCAGGGTATTTTGAAACGATCAGGAAATTGGCATCCAACTGTTTTTCTACTTCTTCTTTAATTTTTAAGGACCATTCTGGTTTTACTCTTCTGAGTTTCTGTTTAACGGGCCGAAATCCCTCTTTTAATGGTAATCGATGCTCCACTATACTTTTATCGATTCCAGGCATATCATGGTAGGACCACGCAAACACGTCCATATATTCTCTTAGCAATTGTATTAGTTTTTCTCTGACATCATCGTCAATTTGGGTTCCAATATTTACTTCTTTCTTATTATCTTCTTGTCCCAAATTGATAACCTCAGTTTTCTCCTGATGGGGCTGTATTGATTGCGCTTCTTTTTCTAGCAGTCTTTGCATGTCCGGGGAAATGGTCCCCTCCTCACTGTCTGACTCAATCCATTCGTCTTCAGCTTTCAGATCTTCCAAGGAGTTTTCAATCACAGACATGACTGTATGGGTTATGCTTTGTTTTAGATTTCTTTATGAGATGTATGAGAGAGAAAAGAATGAAAGAGAATATGGATATAAAAAAAATGCCTTATTGTATTGATAGAAGAAAATATTTACAAAGCCCTTATTAACCAAAAATCTCGTGATCATGGGCAGAGATCACGGGAAATACATCGGAAGTTTTTTGATATATTTTTTTTATATTTTTTTTATTGCAAAAGATGGTAAAAATGATGAGCCCTAATCTGCTGGTCTTCCTTATCCCGTCTTTTATTCGGGCTTTGATAAGGGCTGGTCGTCCACCTTTGGAGTAGATGCGTCAAAGGTAATCCATCCCGCATCTATTAAATCTTGGACCTTATGCTTCAAAGCTATGCAGTTATCTACCGAATGTCCTGGAGCGTCCGAATGATAATTGCATTTTTCATTTGGCTTATACCATTCTGGATAGGGTGGCTCCATCTTCTTGGGAGGAATTCGCACAAGGAGTTTAGCATCCAACAATTTTATCAACAGGCTTCCGTAGGAGGTAGGTATGGAAGTGAATTTCCTCTCTTGTCTGCGTGGCTTGGTTTGTTGCGAGGAGGCAGAAGGAATGGCAATATTAATTGCATTCACGTCCCCTTCCTTTTTCTTTCCAAAATTCTTTTTAAAAGTTTGAGTAGAGGAATTGGAGGAAGTTTGTTGTACAATTCTTCCACTCTTCAAACCTTGCTCCACTCTTTCTCCTATGATGACTATATCTGCAAAGAGAGTTGATGTATTTCCTATCATCTTGTCGTAATAAGGACCAGTCAGAGAATTGATGAACATGGATGTAGTTTCCTTGTCAGATAGAGGAGGTTCCACTTGTGCTGCCAATTCTCTCCATCTTTGGGCATATGCTTTGAAGGATTCGTCGTTTTTCTTGCTTAATAATTGTAGATCTGCTCTTTCAGGGGTCAGATCAATATTGTATTTATAACGACGAAGAAATGCATCTGCCAAATGTCTCCAGGTTTGGATTTGCCCCCCTTCTAGTTGCATATACCAATTTAAAGCTGATTCAGCCAGGCTTTCCTGAAAGCAATGGATCAGGAGTTTTTCATTATCAGCATGTGCAGCCATCTTACGGCAGTACATTGTAAGATGGCTTCTTGGGCAGGTCGTTCCCATGTATTTTGGGAACTCCGGAGTTTTGAACTTGTTAGGGAATTGGATATTTTTGACGAGACACATATCAGCTGCCTCTTTTATATCAAAGTTATGACCTTCCATGGCTCTCAGCCTTTCTTCAAGAGCAGTGATTTGTTGTTTTGATACTTCAGGAGCATGAATATGTACTGCTCTTGTACCAGATTGATCATGCTCATTCTGAGGTTCCTCTTCTTCTTCGTGGTGAGAGGCTTGTCCATTCTGAGGACCCTCTTGATGGAGATTCTGTTGATGCATCATTTCTAACATTTGAGTCATTTGCTCTTTCAGCGTAATAAGCTCAGCGGTGAGCTTTCGGTTTTGTTCTTCTAGTTGTTCCATCTTTCTAGCCTTTTGAGCACGAGTGAGGACGGGCGGAAGACCAGCCACCTTCTAAATGATTTTAATGATTCTTATTATAACTTTTTATTTTAAATGATTAGCGTGGAATAAATATGCCCTAGGATGAATGTGTTTATGTATGAGAGATTTTATTATGATGATGTTTGTGCATACTTTTCTTAATGCATTGGTTTTCTCTCTTGGTTTTACCACTTATTGAATGATGAATGATACGACTTTGCCAAGAATTTTTTTTATTATAAAAGGTATGTTTATGGCTTTAATTTGTTTTTATATTTTTTTTATGATTTTTAGGGTTTTTCACTTTTTTGTTTGTTGTATGATTACCCTATGCTAATGCATCAATACAAATGCAGCAAACGTATGCACACACAATTCATACATCGCGAGCAGAGCCACGCTTATTTAATCACGAGGTAGGATTTTCCTGCAGAAACGTGTTTGGTTTAGGTGGTTCTAACTGTTCTCACCAGGCCAAAGGTCCCCAAGGTGCCCCCATTATAGGGACCTCTCAACTTTCAATCCTCGGGTCATGCACGGAACTCAGTGTCGACATCCTTAGACCAAAAGAAGAGAGTTATCACCTTGAGTTGGTGGTTTTCCGGACAACGGTAGTAGCCCCGTGTGCCAACTAACCGATCGTACTCTGCCACCCACTCCCTATAGATATTCACTCTTGCCCCAGGGTATAGAGGGACTGTTGTGTGCAAGGGTTTTTGTGTGCAATTTATATTTCAAACAATTGCAGAAATAATCATACAGCAGTTATATAAAGCCATACAATAAAAACATCCAGAAGGGTAAAGGCGTAATTTCAAATCTTCACTTAGTTTGAATTTATCTGTCACTAAATGGGATCAACTCTCTAGCTATCCCCAGTGGAGTCGCCATCTGTCGCCGGCGTCCCTTTCCGACGTCCGGGGAGGGAACGTCTTTGAGACGTTAATGCGAGCGGTCGCGGAAAGATGGTTTAGACTCGCGTATTTGTTTTAAAAGGTTTTCGAAAAGGGTTCTTATGGAGTCGCCACCAATGTTTTAACCATAAACATTGGAAAAGGGAAAAATATTGATTTTAAGAAAAACCGCACTTGGCCATTATAACCAGGAGTTGGGTAAGGGAGTTAGTTACGTGTGGGGAAGGTATTAGCACCCCACAACGCCCCTTTCGGGTTCCCTATGACAGATTAATTCATTTAAAGAAAAGACTTTGAGAAATTACGCGATTACCCTATTTTATTGCATAATATTGAAATAGCTATTTACATAATTTTAAATAAAACTAAATAAAGCAATAGAAGGAATATTAAAATGACTATCTACATGATTTTATTCTATATGACGCAATAAATAAAATAAAACAATAAATAAAGCAATAAAAGAGAAGGGAATTGAAAAGAACCTCCGTAGCAAGCTTTATATTGAGAATCTCGAAGCCGTGAGGATGCGTTTTGGCAACCCCTCTTTCTACACAAGACTCTCCTCACCAATACAAGAACGACTCTCTTAAAAATTTAAAGAAGAATCAAATGCCGGAATCTAATTCCTTAACCGATTGTTACCTATTTAAGGCAATCGGAAAGATCATTTGAGAGAGGGAGAGAAGTAGACGAGTGCTCTAAAGTGTTTCAGAGCTCTCTAGAGTGTCTGTGGTGGACTGGGTGTCTTGAAGTGTGTCAAAAAGTGACAAATGAGCCTCCTATTTATAGTTTTCGCAGCTGGCGCACTTTGGGACGGCCATCCTGGGTGGGACGGCCGCCTGGGCTGGGACGGCCGTCCCAAATGGCATTTTACACGGAGCGGGACCCCCAGGAAGGCCGGGACGGCCGTCCCACTTGAGCTGGGGGTTGGGACGGCCGTCCCAACTTTGGGACGCGCGTCCCACTTGAACCTGGAGGGTTGGGACGGCGTCCCACTTTGGGACGGCCGTCTCAGCCTGTTCTGGCCAGTTTTCGCGCTTTGGGACCCAGGGAAGCTTTCCTTGCTGTTTTCGGGCGTAGATTGATGCTGATGTGTGTCCGTTGAAGCTTTATCTTCATATAGGAAGTCTTCTTGGCCTTCATTAAGATGCCGGGCGAGCTTTGTCTTTGTGTAGGAAGTCTCTTTTGGCTTTTATCGTGTGAATGAGTGATCTCTGTGTTTGTTGCGGGAGGTTTCCTCAGTTTTGGGAAGCCGGATGCACTCCTTTTTTGGGCGACGTTCCTCTAGCCTTTATTTTGAGAGGCCCGGGCAAAATTAGGGGTCTACAGCCCTTTACGGGTTTTCGATCTAGCGGGCTGCCTTAATTTTTGCCTAGAATATTTTAGGGGGCTTTTGCCTTATCTTTTGCCTAGATCATTCTTTTGAGATTTCCGATCTAGCAGGCTACCCTGATTTTTACCTAAAATATCCTAGCAGGCCTTTGTTATTTTCTTATTATTTTTTATATGCTTCCCTTTTTTAGATGCATGCTTGATCTTTGATTAAAAGTCTTTGCGCGTATTTATGATTTATCAATAAAGAGGCATTTCCATAATATTTGGTCAAGAGAAAGGAAATGAAAGGGAATTTTATTGATAAATGAGCAAAAGTTAATTTCTTTTATAGAAGGATTTCGAAAGGTATTTAGAAGAATGGGTGGTCAGGGTTGGCTATACTGTATAGGCTTAAACAGTCATGTCCATGATATCTGCCCCCTGGTTCTCCTAATTGCTTCAGTTGAGATGCCTGAGCTCAGAGTGAAGACTATGCAGATTGCTTACTTCTAGAAGAATGTTACTTTAGCCGCCTTTTCGGTTTTCGACTAAAGTAACCATTACCCTTAGTTTCCTTTTTTTTTTATTTACTTTTTTTTTCTTTTTGCCTAGGACGTATCCTAGCGAGGAATATGGACCCTATCTTTTGCCCAGGAATATCCTTTGCGAATTTTCATTCCTGACGGGTCTTGAGCAATGTCTTCAAGCATAATACTTCTTCACCGCTTCAGAATTGATCAGGTGTCGAAGTTCCTCTCCATCCATATTAGTGAGGATTAGTGCCCCTCCTAAGAAAGCTCGTTTGACCCCAAGGGGTCCTTCATAGTTCACTGCCCATTTTCCTATTTTATTGTTTTGGGCTGGAAGCAAACTTATTTACCATTAAATCCTTCTTTATGGTAAATATGAAGGTTGACTTTTTCATAAGCCTTCTTTATTTTCCTTTGGTAGGCTTGTTCGTGAGATATAATATTCAACCGTTTTTCTTCAATAAGGTTTAGCTGGTTATATTGGCTTTGAACCCATTCAGTTTCTGTTAAATTTACTTCCATCATCATGTGCTTTTGTCAACATGATTAGCTGTACCGATTTGCCGTCTCAGATCTTTGCTATAACCGAAGAGTAATTCTTTTGAATGTAGAGCAATTGTCATATCAATGCCCCTCTTCCTTTCCTTTAGGGATTTCAATCCTCCTATTGATCACCATATTTCCACATTTCCCAGTCAATTACTTGAATGCTTTATGATGAAGGGTCAAGAGAATAGAAAGAAAGGGATTTATTGCAAAGGCTTGTGTTTTAGTGAGATTTTTTTTTTAAATAATAGTTTTTGTAAGAATGGCTAGCCAAGGTTGGTCTGTGTTTAGGCTAGTTTAACAAACATTTTGTTTTAATGAGGTGGCATCTTCAACTGCCTATTTGTGACAGATTAACATTCCTAGTCCACCCTTTTGGGTTTTCAGCCTAGGATTTTGCCCTTTTATCTTTTTGTCTTGGCCTTTGACCTTGACGGGCTTCTTTTAATAATAATTTCTTTTCTCAAACCATTGTCGAAACACAATTTTCTTATTTGTGTCTCTAGCTAATCAATCATGTTAACTTTGGCTTCATATTGTCTATGGCATTTTGGAACAAAACGTTTGCCTAAGCCTGGTTATTTATGGGGTATAGATATGATTAGTGAGAAAAGAAGCAGATAGTAAGAATAACATTCTTTTGTAATTCAAAGGGAAATGCGTGCCCTAAAGATGCTCGGGGGTCGGGCACACCCCGAGGAGTGATCTCTAATAGTCATTGGGTTTACGTCCTTTAAAATCGGAAGAAGGACATCTAATGACTAACGCTACCCTTGATGATAATATCCCTCATTTTCGGAATATCGTCTTTAAGGTATGGAGGGGATACTTCTCTTTTCTTTGTACGACTTGATCTTTTGGAGGGTCGTACTTAAAAGGATTATCCTTAAATCTGATGGCTTTCTTATTCCTTGAGCGTCCTTTCCAAGCCCTTGTCTGGGCTATATCCATATCTCTTCATTATATGGGCCACTTTTAAATTTCTAGGAAGTCTTTCCATATTTTCAAATGTCTTCTTCAGCCGCATCCATTTAAGGTATGGTAGACGGTTCGCTGATTCAAATGTAGTCTTTAGCATCGCATTAACTTGTCGCCTACCACGAATTTGATTTTTCGGTGGAGCGTTGAAGAAACTGCCCTAGCACCGTTAATCCAAGGTCTACTTAATCTTCCCCTTGGATTCTTTTTTCCTTTGTTTTTTAGGAGCATTATCTTGTAGCTCCTTAGGTGAATAAATTCTTTTGCTTCTCGTCGTGCCCCCCATGTTGACTATATTGGAGATATATTGAGCAATTCTTCTGTGCATATCCACAGTACAACTTTATCCGATGTATAAGGGAAAGGACGAGGCATGGATAAGCGCAAAGGTGTTATTACCCCTTTCCCGACATTATCAATTTGGGTATTGACATTTACTTCTTTCTTATTGTCTCCTTGTCCCAAATTGATGGCCTAAGTTTTTTCCTGATGGGGCTGTATTAATTGAGCTTCTTTTTTCTAACAGTCTTTGCATGTCCGGGGAAATGGTCCCCTTCTCACTGTCTGACTCAATACATTCGCCTTCGGCTTTCGGATCTTCCAGAGAGTTTTCAATCACAGACATGACTGTATGGTTATGCTTTGTTTTAGATTTTATTCAATTATTTTGGAATGAGAGAGAAAAGAATGAGAAGCATATGAATATTATGAAAATGCCTCATTGTATTGATGAAAAAGAAATATTTACAAAGCCCGCTTTAATAAAAAATCTCGTGATCATGGGCGAGGATCACGAGAAATGCATCGGAAGCTTTTTGATATATTTTTTTTATTTTATTATAATTTTTTGTATTTATTTTTATTAGATGACAAAAATGATGAGCCCTAAATTGCTGATCTTCCTTAACCCATCCTTCATTCGAGCTTGGAAAGAAGCTGGTCATCTACTTTTGGAGTAGATGCATCAAAGGTAATCCACCCTGCATCTATTAGATTCTGGACCTTGTGCTTTAAGGTCACACAGTTTTCAACGGAGTGTCCCGGAGCGCTCGAATGGTAATCACAGTTTTCATTAGACTTGTACCATTCTGGATATGGTGGCTCTATTTTCTTGGGAGGGACACGCACGAGGAGCTTGGCGTCCAACAATTTCAGAAGCAGACTTCCATAGGAGGTAGGTATGGAAGTGAATTTCCTCTCCTGTCTGCGTGACTTGGTCTGCTGTGAGGAAGAAGAAGGAGTGGCAATGTTGATTGCATTTACAGTTCCTTCCTTCTTCTTTCCAAAGCTCCTTTTATCATTTGGAGTAGAGGAATTGGAGGAAGTATGCTGTGCAATTCTTCCGCTTTTTAGACCTTGCTCTACTCTTTCTCCTATAACTACCACATCTGCAAAGAGTGTTGATGTGTTCCCTATCATTTTGTCGTAATAGGGACCAGTTAAAGAATTGATGAACATGGATGTGGTTTCCTTGTTGGATAGAGGAGGTTCTACTTGGGCTGCCAATTCCCTCCATCTTTGGGCGTATGCCTTAAAGGATTCATCGTTTTTCTTGCTTAGTAATTGTACATCTGCTCTTTCAGGGGTTAGATCAATGTTGTACTTGTAACGACAAAGAAAAGCATCCGCCAGATGTCTCCAGGTTTGGACTTGCCCTCCGTCTAGTTGCATATAGCAGTTTAGGGTTGATTCAGCTAAGCTCTCCTGAAAGCAATGGATCAGGAGTTTTTCATTGTCAGCATATGCAGCCATCTTACGGCAGTACATCGTAAGATGGCTCTTGGGGCAGGTTATTCCCATGTATTTTGGGAAGTCCGGAGTTTTGAATTTGTTAGGGAATTGGATATCTTTAACGAGGCACATATCAGCTGCCTCTTTAACATCAAAATTATGCCCCTCCATGGCTCTCAGCCTCTCTTCGAGAGCAGTAATTTGTTGCTTTGATACTTCCGAAGCATGAATATGTACTGCTCTTGTATCAGATGGGTTATGCTCATCCTGAGGTTCCTCTTCTTCTTCTTGGTGAGAGGCCTGTCTACTTTGAGGACCCTTTTTATGGAGTTTCTGTTGGCGCATCATGTCTAACATCTGAGCCATTTGCTCTTTCAGCGTATTAAGCTTAGTAGTGAGCTTTCGGTTTTGTTCTTCTAGTTGCTCCATCTTCTTAGCTTTCTTAGCACGAGTGAGGACGGGCGGAAGACCAGCCACTTTCTAAATGATTTAGAGATTTTTATTATAACTTTTTATTTTAAATGATTAGTGTGAGATAGATATGTCTTAGACAATAGCTTTGGTATCTTCTCAAAAGCCTATGTTTTAAGGGAGTACCATACCCACCTCAGTGTGCTAACTTCCTTTTTTTTTAAAGGATGCCAACATACCTTAGCGCACTCATCTCTTCTAGGAAGGTGATAAACGCACTTGGGTCTCTTTCGCTATTGTTTAAGGATATCTAATGCATCCTAGAATAAATGTGCTTTATGCATGCACTACAAAAATATTTTTTATGACAGCATATATTGAAAGTGGAATAACTTTTGACTGGGTTGTCCGATTTGGATGCACAGCATGTCAAAACGAAGAGAAAAGGGTGAAGAACCAAGTTGCAAATTCCCAAAGGGGATTTGGCCCAGTAATTTTCCCAAAAAACGCTCCTAAGACCCATTTTCTGGAGGTTTATTAAAATGATGTGCATGCATACTTTTCTTAGTGCATTTATTTTCTCTCTTAGTTTTACCACTTATTGGATGATGTGGTATGAATGATACGACTTTGTCGAAAATCTTTTTATTGTAAAAGATATTTTATGTTTTTAATTTGTTTTTATATTTTTTATGACACTTTATCTCTTCTGTCGGTCAACGTGGCTACTTAGCTTACAAAGAACCTGAAACCAGGCTAGCTTAACTGAAGACTGTCCGAGATAAAGTTGACTTATCTTATCACTTTTTATGGTTTTTTAGGGTTTTTCACTATTTTTGTTGTATGATTACCCTATGCTAATGCATCAATACAAATGCAGCAAACGAATGCACACACAATTCATACATCCACGAGCAGAGCCACGCTTATTTAATCACGAGGTAGGGTTTTCCTGCAGAAACGTGCTTGGTTTAGGTGGTTCTAAACTGTTCTCACCAAGGCCAAAGGTCCCCAAGGTGCCCCCATTATAGGGACCTCTCAATCTCTCAGTCCTCGGGTCATGCACGGAACTCCGTGGCGACATCCTTAGACCACAAGAAGAGAGTTATCACCTTGAGTTGGTGGTTTCTGACAACGGTTGTAGCCCCGTGTGCCAACAAGCCAGTCGTATCTGCCACCCACTCCCTATAGGTATTCACTCTTGCCCCCATTGCAAGGGTTTTTGTGTGCAATTTATATTTCAGACAATTTGCAGAAAATAATCATACAACAATTATTAAAGCCATACAATAAAACATACGGAAAAGGGTAAAGGCATAATTTCAAATCTTTACTTAGTTTGAATTTATCCGTCACTAAATGGGATCAACTCTCTAGCTTCCCCAGCGGAGTCGCCATCTGTCGCCGCCGTCTGTTCTGACGTCCAGGGACATCTCGAACGTTTAATGCGAGCGGTCGCGAAAAGATGGTTTAGACTCGCGTTTTGTATTTAAAATATGTTCATTGCTTCCGAGGTGCTCAACAACTGAACTATCCTCTAATAGAAGCAAGGTTTTCGAAAAAGGGGTTCTTTTGGAGTCGCCACCAATGTTTTGACCTTAAACATTGGAAAAGGAAAAAATGTTGATTTTAAGAAAAACCGCACTTGGCCATTATAACCAGAGTTGGGTAAGGGAGTTAGTTACGTGTGGGGAAGGTATTAACACCCCACAACGCCCCTTTCGGGTTCCCTATGACAGATTAATTTATTTAAGTAGAGATTACAAGAAATTACGCTATTACCCTATTTTATTCGTACAATAAATATGGCTATCTACATGATTTTATTTACATTTCATAAAGCAATAAATAAAGCAGTAAAAGAGAAGAGATTTGAGAAGAACCTCCGTAGCAAGCTTTATATAGCAACTCTGTTACAATAAGGACGCGTTTCGGCAGTCCCTCGCTCTACAACGACTCTCCTCACGACAAAACTCGACTCGACTAAAATTTTCTACAAGAATCGAATGCTGGAATATAATTCCTTAACTGATTGTTACCTTTATAAGGCAATCGGAAAGATCATTCGAAAGAGGGAGAGAAGTAGACAAGTGCTCTGAGTTGTCTGGAGTGTCTGAGGTGTGGAAAATGAGCAAATGAGCCTCCTATTTATAGTTTTCGCTGCCTGGCACATTTGGGACGGCCGTCTGGGCCGGGACGGCCGTCCCACTTGCATTTTTAACACAGAGCCAACCCCCCTGGGACTTGGGACGGTCGTCCCACATGTGGGACGTGCGTCTCACTTGTCCCAGGATAGTTGGGACGACCATCCCAACTCTGGGACGGTGGTCTCGACCTGTTTTGTCCAGTTTTTGTGTTCTGGGACCCCGGGAAGCTTTCCTTGCTATTTTTGGACATTGTTTGATGCCGATAGATGTCCACTGAAGCTTTATCTTTATATGGGAAGTCTTCTTGACCCTTATTGAGATGCCGGACGAACTTTTATCTTTGTTTATAGGAGGTCTCTTTGGCCTTTGTCGAGGAATTGGATGAACTCCGTGTGATTATAGGAGGTCTTCTTGGTGTTTATTGATAAGCTGGGCAATCTTTATCTTCGTGTGAAGTTTCCCTAGCTTTTATTGAGAGGCCGGGTAAAATTAGGGGTCTACACCATCTTTTCGCGACCGCTCGCATAAACGATCGAGATGTCACCAGACATCGAGATGTCATCATACAACAAACAAAAATAGTAAAAATTCTAAAAAACCATAAAAGTGATAAGAATAAACCAAACTTCTCTTGGACAGTCTTCATTTAAGCTAGCCTTGTTTCAGGTTCTTTGTAAGCTAAGTAGCCACGTTGACCAACAGAAGAGATAAATGGTTATAAAAAATATGAAAAACATAAAAATACCTCTTACAATAAAAAGATTTTTAAGAAAGTATTATTATTCATACAACATTTATTCATAAAAATAATAAGAGGAGAAAATAGGACTCTCTTCATCAAAATCCACAAACATTCATATAGATAGTTTCCTTTTCAAGAAAAAAACCAAGCACTATCATGTATCATACTAAGAATAAAACATTATAATACTTAGAAAAAACAAACACTTGCATGCATGTGTAGACCCCAAATCTTGCCCGCCCTCATAATAAAGACCAGAAGACCTCCTTTTCGAAAATGGAAGAAGCCTAAGAAGCCATTAGGAGAGACTATTAGGCCCCATACTAGGATAGGAGGGTTTTCTGGCACAAAAATAAGGATTTTTGCCTTTGAGGGTCGAGACTGCCGTCTCGCCTTGCGCAAGTGGCGAGACCGCCGTCTCGTTTGACGAGACGGCCGTCTCGTTTGGCGAGACAGCCGTCTCGACCTTGTCAGACGAGACGGCCCGTCTCGACCTGACAGGCGCGAATCCCTATAAATAGGGGGCTCCATTACCCTCATTCCACACAATTTTTTCACTCTCTCTCTAGTCACATCACCAAATTCTCTCTCTAGAATCCCTCTGAAGCATTTTCGGAGTTTCTGAGCGTTTCCAAGAGTGTTTCTGAGCGTTTAGAGAGATTTCTGACGCTGTGTAGAGTGAAGGGTTGCCACAAAGCACCCTATTTTATCAGAGAATTAATAGAAAGCTTGCTTCGAAGGTTTTTAATCCCTCTCTCCCTACTTTACCGCTTTATTTAATTTACGCAATAGATCTTGGGCCATGTAGTCATAATCTTTAAATTCCGCAAATAAAAAGGGTAAAAGCGTATTTTTTCGGTTTGATTATCTAAATAAGCTGGCCTGTCATAGGGAACCCGAAAGGGGCGTCGTAAAGGAACTAACACTTCCCTTACACGTAACTAACTCCCTTACCCAACTCTGGTTCTAACGACCAAAGTTGGTTTTTCAAAAACCAACGCCTTTTAACTCCTTTTCCGATGTTTCCGGTAAAAACATCGGTGGCGACTCCAGAGAACCCTTCAAAACTAGCTCTTGGGTTAGCCCGGTTATCGGACAATCCAAGAACACCCTTTCGAAAACCTCGCCCCTAGGTTCAGCCCGGTTATCGGACAACCTAAAGGCGTTGTAACCACACCAATAAAAACGCGAAAAAACGGAATGTCAGAACCATCGCATCGCTCCGACCGCCTCATTTTGACGGCGGCGACAACATGCATTTACAAAGACTCATCCTTATATCATGCATTTTCATTTCTTTTAGATAATGGAGGGATCCAGTAATAGATATTTAAAGAAAGTGGAAATCCTTCTATGCCGTGTAGAGAAGCTAAGGCAGTTGTGCTCATATATGCCGCCAGAGGTCAGTGCTAATTTTGAGAAATCTTATGGAAGGATTCTTGACCTCCTGAAAATCAGCATCGATCCTATCTTTGTTAGAGCATTGGTCCACTTCTAGAATCCCAATCTGCACTTCTTTGAGTTTTCGCAATTTGACTTAGTACCAACCTTAGAAGAATATGAACTCATGGTTAGATGGCCTCAGTCAGTCGGGGTCTATGTTTGCTCAGGAGTGTATGTTGCCATGAATAAGGTTGCCACTATTATATGATTTCCTCCTCATCAATCCATCCTAGAGGGAAAAGGGAACATCTGAGGTTGGAAAATGTCAATAATAGAAGACCACTTAATCTCTTTGGCTGAAAAGAAAGATTGGTCAACCTTCAACAAGACTCTAGCATTGGCAATGTTCGGAATCATATTATTCCCATTTCATGTGAATGTTGTGGATCATGCTGCAATAGATGCGTTCTTTGCTTGGGATGTATACTCTAAGAGTCCTATACCTGCAATTCTCGCTGATACCCTGCTCTCAGTAGATTTTTGCCGACAGAAACAGGGGAAAATACTCAGATGTTGCACTTCATTACTATATGTATGGGGCATTACTCACTTCTATGCTTCAAGCTACATGGGCATATTCCCTTATCCTTTAAGAAGTTTTTCAAAAATCCCTCTTCAGCATCATCAAGCTTCAGAATGGAAAACCGAGTTGGAAAACTGGAAAATAGAGCATGTATCATGGGTTTGCCCCTTTGTTCCGACCTGGTTATATTCTTATACGATGCGGAGATTACCTGAGCATACCACTACTAGGCCTCAAGGGTTGCATAGCTTACTCTCCCAAGATAGCTATGAGACAACTATGAGAACCCAGACTGTACCAACTCAAGAAGAGCTCAGAGGGCTGAGTCTATGTCATTACTCCCAGAACTTTGAAGAAATATCTATTGTCCGGAAAGCATGTGAAAGTGATGAAGATCTCATTGAAATACTTTGGCAAAGATCTCATTGATTTGATGAAGTCAAAGATGAAGTCAAAATCAACTTTGCAGTGGACAAAAGTCACTAAGATAAAAGAGTAGAAGAATTAGTGTGTCTTCAGCTATGCTTAGGTATAATCATTTTATCTTTTCTGCTGCATGAGGTTTCTTCACTTAAAAGATTTTGCAAAATGCCTCTAAAAATGTTTTTAACAATTAAAAACAAAGTATTTTGACAAAAGCTTTCTTAAACAAGTTTTTAACTGATACAACTTTGATAGAACCGATTAAAATCACTTAGAATGTTCAAAGAAGTGTTTTTGCAGTATTTTAATCGATACAACTTGGTTTTAATCGATTAAATCCACTTAGTAGTCAGGATTATCGATCAGAATGCAATTATGACCGATCAGAACCAGATATGATCGATTAGAATTGAGTTATGACCGATCAGAACTCTTTTAATCGATTAAAACACGTTTCAATCGATTAAAACAACTTAGAAAATTTCTACACAGCGTTTTAATCAATTAAAACTTATTTTTATCAGTTAAATTAACTTGAAAAGTTTTACAAGAAAGTTTTGCAGTATTTCAATCGATTGAATCGCGGAACAATCGATTAAATCAACTTAGAAGATTTTTTGTAAAGTGTTTTAATTGATACAAACGTTGTCGTATCAGTTAAAACAAATCTGTTAAAGAATCAAGAACGTATTAATGGATTAAAATAAGTTTTAACAGATTAAAACTGCAGTTTTAACAGATTAAAAGAATCTTTTAACAGATTAATTAATACAACTATTTTGAAAATCTTCTATAAAAACAGAGTTGCTTGAACTTTTTAAATATACATTGAACATCAGTTTTTACACATTCTTGAGCAATCAATCAAGCAAACTTTAGCACTCTTTTCAAGAAAGATTCGCATCAGTTTTTGAGAAGTTCTTTGAAAATCTTTCTTGAGGCAACTTGATTTCTTTTGAAGAAGAAACACTTACAGCAGAATTGCATAAACTGGTTTGAGCATTCTAGTTTCTTCTTTTTCATTTCTTTACATTCTTTTTGTACTGTTTGATGCCTGGAATTTGGGCACTGGTTTCTCTGCAGCTGGAATTTGGTTGTAGAGGTTATCAAGAACTTGAATTTGGTTCCTGGTGAGAGGTTGAGAGCAGGAACTGGAATTTGGTTCCTGGTGAGAGGTTGAGAGCAGGAACTGGAATTTGGTTCTTGTGGTAGATTAAGTGTAAGATTGTAAATCTGTAAAACATTTGATCTAGTGGAACCCATCTAGAATTTGGCTGGAGACTGGACGTAGCCCTGGTATTGGGTGAACCAATATAAAACACCGGTGATATCTTTCTTAACCTTTCTCTATTTTAATTCTGTCACTGCATTTATATTGATTGATTGCTTTGTAATTCAAGAACAGATCTGGAATCTTAATTTTTGAATTAGATAATCTGTTATTTGCGAAAAACTTTTAAAGATTAATTCACCCCCCCTCTTGATCTCAGCCTCTTTTTCTAACAGCATGGGAAAGACCAGTCTATATAGGAGATAAAGTGCTCGGAAAGGTTCAGGTGTCTACGTCCCATGAATATGAGGAGTGGAGGAAAAGCAGAAGGATACCCTAACCATCCGCTACATTCACCACAACATTAGTTAATGAAGAGCTACAATTGCAGGTCAATGCCTTAAATAAAAGGGTAGAAGTAATGGAAGCTCAGTTGAGGGCTTTTGAAGAGAAAGAGCAAGAATCAACCCTTATAATAGATGGTTTAAAAAGGCAATGTAAAAAGAAGGATCATGAGATAGAGTGCCTTAAGAATGATTGTGCTGATTACCAAGAAGAGACTAAACAAGCATTGAAAATTCTGAAGCTTGAACAAGATAGTCTATTCGGGGATATGAATGATGAAATAGCACATCTTGAGAGTGCGCTTGCAGAACAGGCAAAAACGATCAAGTTAATACAAGATGACCTAGCAGAAACTCGATCAGAAGCACAAAAGTGGTGGGAAACCGCTAAAAGATATAGAGAAAACCTGGATGAGCTACATGATAAAGAAAGAGATGGATTAGCTCAGTATGGTCAATTACTTCTTGAAAGAGACCAAGTAATAGAAAAGTCTGACCAACAGCAAGCCTTGATTGTTCATCAGGAAGAAAAGATAAAAGAGGCTCGTCGATATAGTGAAAATATGAGTCAGGCGGTACATGAGCAAGTTAAGGCGCTCACAAATCATGTGAGGATAGCTGAAGATGAATTACGAAGAAAGCCTAATTTACCTATAGGATTCTTCAAGCTTCTCCGTTTTTGTCAACACTTACTTCAAAGCATTGTATAGAAGGAGGAACACTTTCTAGATGAAATAAAAAGGATTATCCTTAAACTATCTATTGCATTCATAAGTTGCATACATTCATACATCCCTCCACATTTTAATAATAAAGATAATAAAAAGAAAGGATTAATTGATGTGCTTTCCACAAATCAGAATAAATGGAAGGGAAGTCTTTCGTCATCAAAATCTCTACAACGGTCGATAGACCCAAAGATGATAACAAACAAGCACTGTTGGTCATTCTAATCAATAAAAGGGAAGAGGCAATAATGCCTTTACGTTTATTCATGCCTCGTCCTTTCCCTTATTCATCAAATAAAGCTGTACCTTGGAGATACGCAGAAGAATCACCAGTTGATCAAGATATCTCTAACATAGCCGGTACTGGGGGCATGACTAAAAGTGGAAGAATAAATTCCCCCAAGGAATTACAAGATAATATTCCTAAAGATAAGGTAAAAAATAAAACCGAAGAGGAAAAAGAATCCAAGGAGGAGACAGATGAATTACTCTAGTATATAAGACAAAGTGAATACTCCATCATTGATCAACTCAATCACACTCCTACAAAGATAACTTTGTTATCACTTATAATGAGTTCAGAGCCGCATCGAAACGCACTGTTAAAGGTTTTGAATGAATCATTTGTCCCGCATGCAATATCCCAAGACAAGTTTGAGGGAATCATTGGTAACATTACAGCCAATGATCATCTTACCTTCACAAATGAAGAGCTCCCTTTAGAAGGGTTAAATCACAACAAGCCCTTGCATATTTCGGTCAAATGCAAGGAATATCTCATTTCCAAAGTTCTTGTGGATAATGGGTCATCCTTAAACATTATGCCTAAATGCACACTTGAGAAGATAACAGTACAAGGAACCCACATGTGCCCGAGTAACACAATTGTTCGAGCCTTTGATGGATCAAGACGTGAAGTAGTAGGGGAGATTAGTCTACCAATCCAAATTGGCCCTACTATTTTTAACATAGACTTCCATCTGATGGATATCACTCCAGCATATAGTTGTCTCCTTGGTAGACCTTGGATTCATAGCACTAAGGCGATACCTTCAACGCTTCACCAGAAAATCAAGTTTGTGACAAATGATAAACTCGTCACGGTTCAAGCTGAAGAAGATATTTTGATTAGCAAACCATCTGTCCAACCATACGTGGATGCAGCTGAAGAAGCTCTTGAAACATCCTTTCAAGTGCTCGAAATTGTCAACATAGAAAGACTTCCCAATAATACAAAAGTGGCCCATATGATGAAAAGATATGGATATCACCCAGGACAGGGGCTCGGAAAGAATTCTCAAGGAATAAAAGAGCCACCAGATTTCAAAGATAATCCTTTAAAATATGGCTTAGGGTACGACCCTACAAAAGATCAAGCTATGCGAAAAACAGGGAAGTCTTACCCCTCAAGGACGATATTCCAAAAAGAAGGGGTATTAGCGCAAAGGGTAGCGTTAGTCAATAGGTGTCCTTCTTTCAATTCTAAGGGATGTAAATCTAATGACTATTAGAGATCACTCCTCGGGGTATGCCCCGCCCCCGAGCATCTCTAGGGCACACATTTCCCCTAAAATTACAAAAGAATGTTATTCTTACTATCTGCTTCTTTTCTTGCTAAACATGTCTATACCTCATTTTAATCAACATTGTTTAGATAGACATTTTGTTCCAAATGCGTTAGAACAATCAAAGAAAAGTCAAATACGATTGATTAACTAGAAACACGAATAAGATCTATCTTGATAGAATCAAGTTTCGACAATGATGTGCAAAAAAATATATATATATATTTTTTAAACAAAGCCCGTCAAGGCCAAAGCCCAATACAAAAAAATAAAAGGGCAAAATAGTCGGCAAGAAACCCACAAAGGGGGCTGCACAAAAGTTAGGGTAAACCCAGCAAGAGACCCGAACAATAATAAAGGGTATCCTGGGCAAAAGTTAGGGTTACAAAAAGTCCGCTAGGTATTCCTAAAAATAATATGAAAGGAAACCTAGACAAAAGTTAGGACATAGCACAACATCCTAGACTAAAAACCTGAAAGGGCGGCCTAGGAAAGTTAATCAATCACAAAAAGGCGCCATAAAGCAATAAATAAAAACGCCACATTATAAGAACAAAACGTTTGTCTAAACTAGCCTAAATACCAACCAACCTTGGCTAGTCATTCTTACAGAAGCTTCTGTTATAAAAAAAATATATCCCGCTAAAACACAAGCCCTTGTTATAAATCCTTTTCTTTCTCTTCTCTTGACCATTTCACTATAAAGCATTCAAGTAATAAAGGGGAATGTGGAAACATAGTGATCAATAGGAAGGTTGAAATCCCTAAGGAAAGGAAGAGGGGCATTGACATGGTAGTTACTCTACGCACAAAAGATTACTCTAAGTATAGTTGATCGAAAAACATGATGACAGAAAGGTACTACACCAAGAATGTGCCAGAAGTCCGAGCACATCAGTTAAAAATTTCGAAATATTAACTAAAATAGATCATAGGACGCATATCATGAAACATTACATGCATTAAAACATCAATGAATAGAGTCCTATCTTCCTTCTCATCAAAAAACATGAAAACCAACTTGAAAAGTTCGAGACAGCCGTCCCAAACAACAAAATTCAAGTGGGACGCCCGTCCCACATCTGAGACGCACGTCTCAAGCCTAAAATTTGAGTGAGACAACCGTCCCACTTCCCAGAAGACCGTCCCAAGGTAACCGTTGTTTCGATATGGTCGTCCTAACCCCCAGACGGTCGTCCTGACCTTCCAGACCTCTCCTATAAATAAGGGGCACGGATCCTTGCATTTGCATCCCATTCCAAGCATTCCATCTTGCTTCTTCTCCCTTTCTACACATTTCTAGCATTCTTGAGTGAGTGAGGCATGTAGACCCCAAATCTTGCCCGGTCTCACAATAAAGATCAGAAGACCTCCTTTTCGAAGATGGACGAAGCCTAAGAAGCCACTAGGAGAGACTATTAGGCCCCATACTAGGATAGGAGGGATTTTTGGCACAAAAATAAGGATTTTTTGCCTTTTGGGGTCGAGACCGCTGTCTCGTTTGGCGAGACCGCCGTCTCGCCATTCCTGCAAGGCAAGATGGCCGTCTGGAATGTCAAGACGGTCGTCTCGACCTGATAGGCACGAATCCCTATAAATAGGGCCTCCCTTCCCCTCATTTCTCACATTTTTTTTCACTCTCTCTCTAGTCACATCAAGAGTTTCTCTCTCTAGAATCCCTCTGACGCATTTCCGGAGCTTCTGAGTGTCTTTAGAGTGTTTTTAGAGCGTTTTGAGAGGTTTCCGATGCCATGTAGAGTGAAGGGCTGCCGCAAAGCACCCTATTTTTAAAAGAATTAATAGAAAACTAGCTTCAGAGGTTCCTACTTTCTCTCTCTATCTTTTATCGCATTGTTTAAATTACGCAATAGACATTAGGGCCATGTAGTTGTCATCTTTAAATTCTGCAAAATAAAAGGGCAAAAGCGTATTTTTCTGGTTTATTTATCAACAGAATAGCTGGCCTATCATAGGGAACCCGAAAGCGGCGTCGTAAAGGAACTAAGACTTCCTTTACGCGTAACTAACTCCCTTACCCAACTCTGGTTCTAATGACCAAAGTTGGTTTTTCGAAAACCAACGCCTTTTAAACTCCTTTTCCGATGTTTCTGGTAAAAACATCGATGGCGACTCCAGAGAACCCTCAAAAACTAGCTCTTGGATTAGCCCGGTTATCGGACAATCCAAGAGCACTCTTTCGAAAACCTCGCCCCTAGGTTCAGCCCGGTTATCGGACAACCTAAAGGCGTTGTAACCACCAATAAAAACGCGAAAATCAAGAGAGTCGGAAACCATCGCGTCGCTTCGACCGCCCTCATTTTGACGGCGGCGACAAGGCACAAAATGGAACGTGGAGAGGCTTCATCTAGGAGGAAACGCACTCGGGCTTCCACCAGAGGAGCTCCCATCACCAACGCCCTGCTGGCAGAATCACATCAACTGAGGTTGGCAAACATCCAACAGTATTCCTGGCATCCCATGCTACGTCTGGATTTTGAAATCCTAGCTACATTTGGCTGGGATCAAGATGTCAGACGATTCATCCAAAACATAGGATGGAATTTTCTGCTTCGTGAGCCACCCTCTCGAATCCACCGTACTGCCACGCTGGAATTCCTTGCCTCCGTCAATCTGGTGGAGATGCCGTCCATGACCCCCAAAGTGCCACCTATTCAAGTTGTCTCGTATTGGATGGATGGGGCATATCAGACCACCCTTCTAGATGACTTCAATGTCATATTAGGTTTCTGCCAACGAACGGATACGAGAACGCCAGAATATAGGTCTGCATACTATGAGAAACCCACTGCTCTCATTACCACCAGCATGTGGAAAGACCTCACCGGAGCACAAAGCCTACCGTCACATCTGAAGGGTGCAACTTTTTCTCCTCTGCTCCGCATATGCCACAAATTTCTAGCTGGGACCATACATAGCCGGAAGGAAAGCCAAGGAAAGGTGACATTGGCTGATCTCTATTGTCTATTGTATGCATTAGGGGCATCGATGTAACCCCGGGTATGCTTTCCTGAAAGCCTTAAAGGATTATGGAACCCGTGGCTCACCAGGAGCTATCATGATGGCTCCTTTTCTCACCCCTTTAGCCGAATATTGGGGATGTACTGACGGAGAAGACATCCCGGCTAGCCTCCAACCAGAACCGATTAATGGGGGAATACTGGTCCACATGAACATCCTTAGTCGACAAGGATCCGGGTTCGTTTTAAACCCCATGCTCTCAATTTCACTAGATATGCATGATTTTAGCATACCACAGGATATCCCTGCGACTTCGGAGTCCCAGCAGCAATCATATGATCCAAATTTCGCTAGCCTATATCGACTTATGGATGATGTGCATGCCTACATGGAAGGGAAATTACAGTTCATGCGACAACAGTTCAGTCAACTGAGCATGAGGCAAGAAAGGACGAACCGCCAAATAGAAAATTTGGTCCAGACTCAGGCAAGGTTCCAGCGCCGCATGCTTCACCGCATCCCTTTGCCAGCACCATCCTCCCACTCCAGCCTAGAAGCTGATGACTAGGATGTTTCTAAATATTTTCTGTTAGTCTAAGAATGTTTGAATGTATCACCCGAAAAAAAAGGGAAGTAATAAAGAAAAAGTTGTTATTTCTGTTTACATTCCATAAGCCCACGTGTACAAAAAATTTTATTATAATAAAATAAAAAGGCACACGTGATATATTAAAAGGCCAGATTTCAAATAACTCGCGAGAAATATTAAAATCACGAAAGAAAAGGCAAAATCAAAACCACTTCAGCAGAATAAAGAGCTTCAAGGAAACTAGCTCTAACCTTCTACCCCAATAAACGGAGGTGCACCGGAAAAAGGCCAAAGGAAAGGCTCGATGATCCCCAAACGGATCCTTGCCTACTCGAAAGGCAAAACAAAAATTACTCCATGACTCAGCATCACCACATGAGTCGTCAAACATAGTCATTCGAAGCTCCAACCACCATCCATCCATCCAAGAAAAAGGAAGCCATCAACATAGAAAGGCCAAAGGAAAGTCTCGATGATCCCCAAACGGATCCTTGCCTACTCCAGAGGCAAAACAAAAAGATTACCTCACGACTGAACTTCATCACCATACGAGTCATTGTAGACCCCTAATTTTGCCCGACCTCTCAATAAAAGCTAGGGAAACTTCACAAGAAGATAAAGTTTGCCCGACTTCTTAATAAAAACCAAGGAGACCTCCTACAACAAACTCGGAGTTCAGACGGTCTCAATAAAGGCTAAAAAGACTTCCTACAACAAAGACAAGGCTCGCCTGCCATCTCTATAAAAGGCCAAGAAGACTTCCTATATGAAGATAAAGCTTCAACGGACGTTTATCTGCATCAAACGACGTCCGAATACACAAAGGAAAGCTTCCCGGGGGTCCCAGAACACGAAAGCTGGCCAAAACAGGTCGAGACGGCCGTCCCAAGGTCGAGACGGCCGTCCCAACCTTTCCTGGCCAAGTGGGACGGCCGTCCCAAATGGGACTGCCAGTCCCGGATCCCCAGGTGGTCCCAGTCAGTGCAAAAGTGGCATTTGGGACGGCCATCCCAACCCAGACGGCCGTCCCACTCCAGACGCGCGTCCCAAGGGTGCAGGCAGCGAAAACTATAAATTGGAAGCTCATTTGGCACTATTCCACACACCAGACAACTCCAAGACTTGTCTTCTTCTCTCCCTACCTCGAATGAACTCTCTGATTGCCTTAAATAGGTAATAATCAGTTAAGGAACTAGATTCCAGCATTCGATTCTTCTATAAAACTTTAGTCGAGTCGAGTGTGTATTCGTGAGGAGAGTCATTGTAGAGCGAAGGATTGTCGTAAGGCATCCTCTTTGTAAAAGACTTCTAATATAAAGCTTGCTTCAGAGGTTCTTCTCAATTCTCTTCCCTTTTATTGCTTTATTTACTGCTTTCTGTATGCAATGTAGATAAATCATGTAGATAGCATATTTATTGTACGAATAAAATAGGGTAAAAGCGTAATTTCTTGTAATCTCTACTTAAATGAATTAATCCGTCATAGGGAACCCGAAAGGGGCGTTGTGGGGTGCTAATACCTTCCCCACACGTAACTAACTCCCTTACTCGACTCTGGTTATAATGGCCAAGTTTGGTTTTTATCAAAATCAATGCCTTTTTCTCCTTTTCCAATGTTTATGGTCAAAACATTGGTGGCGACTCCAGAAGAACCCTTTTCGAAAACCTTGCTTCTATTAGAGGATAGTTCAGCATTGAGCGCCTCGGAAGCAATGAACATATTTTTTACAAAAAACGCGAGTCTCAACCATCTTTTCGCGACCGCTTGCAGAACGTTCAAGATGTCCCAGGACGTCGGAACGGACGGCGGCGACAGATGGCGACTCCACTGGGGAAGCTAGAGAGTTGATCCCATTTAGTGACGGATAAATTCAAACTAAGTAAAGATTTGAAATTACGCCTTTACCCTTTTCTGTATGTTTTATTGTATGGCTTTAATAACTGCTGTATGATTATTTCTGCAAATTGTCTGAAATATAAATTGCACACAAAAACCCTTGCACACAACAGTCCCTCTATACCCGAGGGAAAGAGTAAATACCTATAGGGAGTGGGTGGCAGATACGACCGGCTTGTTGGCACACGGGGCTACAACCGTTGTCGGAAACCACCAACTGAAGGTGATAACTCTCTTCTTTTGGTCTAAGGATGTCGCCACGGAGTTCCGTGCATGACCCGAGGACTGAAAGATTGAGAGGTCCCTATAATGGGGGCACCTTGGGGACCTTTGGCCTTGGTGATAACAGTTAGAACCGCCTAAACCAAGCACGTTTCCGTAGGAAAACCCTACCTCGTGATTAAATAAGCGTGGCTCTGCTCGTGGATGTATGAATTGTGTGTGCATACGTTTGCTGCATTTGTATTGATGCATTAGCAAAGGGTAATCATACAACAAACAAAAAAAAATGAAAAACCCTAAAAATCACAAAAAGTGATAAGATAAAAGACCTTTATCTCGGACAGTCTTCAGTTAAGCTAGCCTGGTTTCAGGTTCTTTGTAAGCTAAGTAGCCACGTTGACCGACAGAAGAGATAAAGGGTCATAAAGAAAATATAAAAACAAATTAAAAATACCTTTGCAACAAAATAAAAAAGATTCTTGGCAAAGTCGTATCATTCATACCACATCATTCAATAAGTGTAAAACTAAGAGAGAAAATAAATGCACTAAGAAAAGTCTGCATAAACATCATTATAATAAATCTCTCATACATAAACATATTCATTTTAGGATTTATTAGATATCCTTAGACAATAGCGAAAGAGACCCAAGCGCGTTTATCTAGAAGAGATAAGTGTGCTAAGATATGTTGACAACCTTTAGAAAAAGGAAGTTAGCACATCAAGGTGGGTATGGTACTCTTAAAACATAGGCTTTTGAGAAGATACCTAAGCTATTGTCTAAGGCATATCTATTTCACACCAATCATTTAAAAAGCTATAATAAAAATTGTTAAAATCATTTAGAAAGTGGCTGGTCTTCCACCTGTCCTCACTCGTGCTCAGAAAATTAAGAAGATGGAACAGCTGGAGGAACAAAACCGAAAGCTCACTACTGAGCTTAATACGCTAAAAGAGCAAATGACGCAAATGTTGGAAATGATGCGTCAGCAGAATATCCATAAGGAAGGTCCTCAGAGTGGACAAGCCTCGCACCAAGAAGAAGAGGAGGAACCCAATGATGAGCACAACCAATCTGATACAAGGGCGGTGCATATTCATGCTCCGGAAGTATCAAAACAACATCTGACTGCCCTGGAAGAAAGATTGAGAGCAGTGGAAGGGCATAATTTTGATGTTAAAGAAGCAGCTGACATGTGCCTCGTCAAAGATATCCAATTCCCGAACAAGTTTAAAACTCCGGACTTCCCAAAATACATGGGAATGACATGCCCCAAAAGCCATCTTACAATGTACTGCCGTAAGATGGCTGCCTATGCTGACAATGAAAAACTCCTGATCCATTGCTTTCAGGAGAGCTTAGCTGAATCAGCCCTAAACTGGTATATGCAACTGGACAGAGGGCAAGTCCAAACCTGGAGACATCTGGCGGATGCTTTTCTTCGTCGTTATAAATACAATATCGATCTGACCCCTGAAAGAGCAGATCTACAGTTACTAAGCAAGAAAGACGATGAATCCTTCAAGGCATACGCCCAAAGATGGAGGGAATTGGCAGCACAAGTGGAACCTCCTCTATCCGACAAGGAAACTACGTCCATGTTCATCAATTCTCTGACTGGTCCCTATTATGACAAAATGATAGGGAACACATCAACACTCTTTGCGGACGTAGTCATTATAGGAGAAAGAGTAGAGCAAGGTTTGAAAAGTGGAAGAATTGCACAACAGACCTCTTCCAATTCCTGTACTCAAAATTTTAAAAAGAACTTTGGAAAGAAGAAGGAAGGAGTCGTAAATGCTATCAACTTCGCCACTCCTTCTTCCTCCTCGCAGCAGACCAGGCCGCGCAGACAAGAAAGGAAGTTCACTCCAATACCCACTTCCTATGGAAGCCTGCTGCTAAAATTGTTGGATGCCAAACTCCTAGTGCGCGTCCCTCCCAAGAAAATGGAGCCACCATATCCAGAATGGTATAAGCCAAACGAAAAATGCAATTATCATTCAGACGCTCCGGGACATTCTGTAGATAACTGTATGGCCTTAAAGCATAAGGTCCAAGATTTAATAGACGCAGGATGGATTTAATAGACGCAGGAAAAAGAATTTCAATCAATACAGCCCCATCAGGAGAAAACTGAGGCCATCAATTTGGGACAAGAAGATAATATAAAGGAAGTAAATATCGGTACCCAAATTGACGATGATGTCAAAGAAAAGTTAATACAATTATTAAGAGAATATATGGACGTGTTTGCATGGTCCTACCATGATATGCCCGGAATCGATAAAAGTATAGTGGAGCATCGATTACCATTAAAAGAGGGATTTCGGCCCGTTAAACAGAAGCTCAGAAGAGTAAAGCCAGAATGGTCCTTAAAAATTAAGGAAGAAGTAGAAAAACAGTTGGACGCCAATTTCCTGATTGTTTCAAAATACCCTGAATGGCTGGCAAACGTCGTGCCAGTTGTAAAGAAAAATGGAAAAATCAGAGTATGCGTAGATTACAGGGATTTAAACCGTGCAAGTCCAAAAGATGATTTTCCCTTACCACATATTGATATGCTGGTAGATCACACCGCTACAAATACTCTCTATTCTTTTATGGATGGATATGCAGGGTATAACCAAATTAAATTGGCTGTTGAAGATAGAGAAAAAACTTCCTTCATTACACCGTGGGGTACATTCTGCTATAGAGTGATGCCTTTTGGACTCAAGAACGCAGGGGCTACTTATCAAAGGGCTATGGTAACATTATTTCATGATATGATCCACAAAGAAATCGAAGTATATGTGGACGATATGATCGCCAAGTCCAAAAACGAAATAGATCACCTCCAGTACTTAACGAAATTATTCAATCGACTTCGGAAATACCAGATTAAGCTTAATCCGGCTAAATGCACATTCGGAGTATGATCAGGAAAACTCCTGGGGTTTATTGTTAGTAAAAAGGGAATTGAGGTAGACCCTGATAAAACAAAGGCAATTGTAGAAATGCCCCCACCAAGGACAGAAAAAGAAATCAGAGGATTCTTGGGCCGAATAAAATACATCGCACGGTTCATCGCGCAAATAACAGACAAGTGCACGCCTATCTTCAAGTTATTGCGTAAAAACCAACTGAAAGTTTGGAACGACGAATGTCAACAAGCTTTTGAAAAAATCAAAATGTGCCTAACCAATCCCCCAGTATTGGTACCACCTATGGAAGGAAAACCCCTGATTCTTTACCTTTCAGTACTCGACGAGTCCATGGGATGTGTGCTCGGTCAACAAGATGATACGGGTAATGTCGCCGCCGTCCCTTTCCGATGTCTGAGGACGTCTCGAACGTTTATGCGAGCGGTCGCGAAAAGATGGTTTAGACTCGCGTATTTGTTTTAAAATGTGTTAATTGCTTCCGAGGTGTTTGACAATTGAATTATCCTCTAATAAAAGCAAGGTTTTTGAAAAGGGGTTCTTATGGAGTCGCCACCAATATTTTGACCAGAAACATTGGAAAAGGAAAAACAAAGGCGTTGATTTTATATAAAAAAAACAACTTGGCCGTTATAACCAGAGTTGGGTAAGGGAGTTAGTTACGTGTGGGGAAGGTGTTAGCACCCCACAACGCCCCTTTCGGGTTCCCTATGACGGATTAATTCATTAAGTGAAGATTATGAGAAATTACGCGATTACCCTATTTTATTGCATAATATTGAAATGACTATCTACATAATTTTATATAAATAAAGCTAAATAAAGCAATAAAAGAGATATTAAAATGGCTATCTACATGATTTTATTCTACATGACATAATAAATAAAATAAAACAATAAATAAAGCAATAAAAGAGAAGGGAATTGAAAAGAACCTCCGTAGCAAGCTTTATATTGAGAATCTCGAACTATGAGGCTGCGTTTTGGCAACCCCTCTCTCTATACGAGACTCTCCTCACCAATACAAGATCGACTCCACTAAAAATTTAAAGAAGAATCAAATGCCGAATATAATTCCTTAACCGATTGTTACCTATTTAAGGCAATCGGAAAGATCATTCGAGAGAGGGAGAGAAGTAGACAAGTGCTCTGAGTGTTTCGCAGCTCTTCCGGAGTGTCTCGTGTTTTCAAAAAGTGGCAAATGAGCCTCCTATTTATAGTTTTCGCAGCTGGCGCACTTTGGGACCACCGTCCGGGTTGGGACGGCCGTCTGGACTCGGGATGGCCGTCCCAAATGTCATTTTTACACAGTGGCGAGACCACCTGGGACTAGGACGGCCGTCCCATTTAAATCTGGCAGGTTGGGACGGCCTGTTGTGTTTGGGACGGCCTGTTGTATTTGGGACCACCTGTTGTGTTTGGGACGGCCTGTTGTGTTTTGGACCACCTGTTGTGTTTGGGACCACCTGTTGTGTTTGGGACCACCTGTTGTGTTTGGGACGGCCTGTTGTGTTTGGGACGGCCTGTTGTATTTGGGACCACCTGTTGTGTTTGGGACCACCTGTTGTGTTTGAGACCACCTGTTGTGTTTGGGACCACCTGTTGTGTTTGGGACGGCTCGTTGTGTTTGGGACCCCGGAAGCTTTCCTTTCCTTTTTCTGGACATAGATTGACGCCGATGTGTGTCCGTTGAAGCTTTATCTTCATATAGGAAGTCTTCTTGGCCTTCATTAAGATGCCGAGCGAGCTTTGTCTTTGTGTAGGAAGTCTCCTTTGGCTTTTATTGTGTAAATGAATGAACTCCGTCTTTTGTTGTGGGAGGTCCTTCTCGTTTTGGGAAGCCGGATGAACTCCATCTTCGGGTGAAGTTCCTCTAGCTTTTATTTTGAGAGGCCGGGCAAAATTAGGGGTCTACAGCTGCCCCCCTTCACCTCGCCTAACTAATTCGTTGGTTTTAATATGCCGACAAAATTAGTTGGTAGGGGAAGGAGTTAACCTTTTTGTCCTGCTATCCTTCTGATGTCGCTCCTTGTTGATCCTCCGGATGATAAATATTTTGATAGGTACTAACCCCTATCTCGGTTTGAGCCTCCTTTTATAAGGCTCGGTGAGTACTTACCCTCACCCGCATGCGAGTCCGCATTTTGCCGGACTTTAGTGAGTACCTACCCCCACTTGGTATGAACCTTGTTCTTGCAAGGTTTTGATGGGTACCTACCCCCACCCGGCCCGAACCCCGTTCGCAAGGCTCCGATGGGTACCTACCCCCACCCGGTCCGAATCCCGTTTTGCAAGATTCCGATGGGTACCTACCCCCACCCGGTCCGAACCCCGTTCGCAAGGCTCGATGGGTACCTACCCCCACCCGGTCCGAACCCCGTTCCGCAAGGCTCCGATGGGTACCTACCCCCACCCGGTCCGAATCCCGTTCGCAAGATTCCGATGGGTACCTACCCCCACCCAGTCCGAACCCCGTTCTGCAAGGCTCGATGGGTACTTACCCCCACCCGGTCCGAACCCCGTTCCGCAAGGCTCGATGGGTACCTACCCCCACCCGGTCCGAATCCCGTTCCGCAAGATTCCGATGGGTACCTACCCCCACCCGGTCCGAATCCCGTCCCGCAAGATTCCGATGGGTACCTACCCCCACCCGGTCCGAACCCCGTTCGCAAGGCTCGATGGGTACCTACCCCCACCCGGTCCGAATCCCGTTCCGCAAGATTCCGATGGGTACCTACCCCCACCCGGTCCGAATCCCGTTCGCAAGATTCCGATGGGTACCTACCCCCACCCGGTCCGAATCCCGTTCCGCAAGATTCCGATGGGTACCTACCCCCACCCGGTCCGAACCCCGTTCGCAAGGCTCGATGGGTACCTACCCCCACCCGGTCCGAATCCCGTTCCGCAAGATTCTCGATGGGTACCTACCCCCACCCGGTCCGAATCCCGTTCGCAAGATTCTCGATGGGTACCTACCCCCACCTGGTCCGAACCCCGTTCTACAAGGTTCTCGGGATGCACTTTTTGGTAGTTAATCCTGTGATTATCTGTTTTTGGAGATGTGTTGGCGGCTTATTGTTTCTGTTCATGCGCCCATTCCTTGGGGAATATTTGTTTTGACTTTTCTGTTAGTCGTCCGGTTTTACCGGGGATTCTTTGTTTTTGGCTTTTTCTTTTAGCCATCCGGTCTTGACCGGGGATTCTTGATTTTTGGCTTTTCTGTTTAGCCATCCGGCTTTTGCCGGGGATTCTTTGTTGATTGCCTTTTTTTTAGGCAGGAATCCTACAGGGGATTTTTTTTTTTTTTTTTATCTTTGTCGATTTTGTCTCCTGATTAGGCGGATGCTCCACTTGAGGCTATTTGTTTTTTATAATACCTCTGAGTGGGCTAATGCTTTTTGACAGTTTTGTGCTTGTATTGCCTCTTGCATAGGTTGATTTCCCGCTTCTTGGGGATATCGGCTCTTTGTTTGTTTCTAAGTAAGCATAGGCATTCTTGGGAGTGAAGGTTTTGCCTTTCACTGGGGATATTCATATTGGGTGCTTAACTCCCTGTGGATTTGTAATTTATAATTTGCCTTTGCGAATAGGCTTACTGGGGAAAAAAATTTTCTTTTTGGTGATCCACCGGGGGGTTGATTTGATTCTGTGCTTTCTTCGATGGATTCTTGCGTGATCTTTCTTTGATGGACTCCTCGGGGCGGCGACTCTCTAATGAGTGTGCTTGATGACTCTTGCGGTGATGTCTTCGAGTCGTGAGGTAATCTTTTTGTCTTGCCTCTAGAGTAGACAAGGATCCTCTTGGGGATAATTGAGCCTTTCTGTTGGCTTTTCTACATTGATGACTTCCTTTTTCTTGGATGGAAAGATGCTGATTGTAGCTCCAAGTGATTTATGTTTGATGACTCATGTGGTGTTGATGCTGAGTCATGGAGTAATTTTTGTGTTGCCTTTGGAGTAGGCGAGGATCCGCTTGGGCATTATCAAGCCCTTCCGTTGGCTTTTTCCGTTTTTGATGTACCTTCCTTTATTGGTGTAGAAGGTTGATGGTTGAAGCTAGCTTTCTTCAAAGCTCCTTATTTTGCTGAAGTGGTTCAGATTTCGCCTTTTTCCATCGCGGTTTAGTTTTTTATCGCGAGCTGTTTTGAAATCTGGCTTTTTAGTAGATCATGTGTGCCTTTTATTTTGTACACATGGGCTTTTTGAATGCGAAGTGTGAAGCAGAAATAACGATTTTTATTCATTATTGCTTTTTGTTGGATACATTTCAAGCATATTTAAGACACTAGAAAGCTGTATAAATAAATCCTAATCGTCTGCTTCTGGGCTGGAATGGGCAGATGGTGCTGGTGAAGGGAAGCGGCGGAGTAGGCGGCGCTGGAATCTCGTCTGAGTCTAGACCAGGCTCTCTATCCGGCGGTCCGTCCCTGTCTTGCCTAACAGCCACTGACCGAACTGGCTGGCGTATAGACTGGAACTCTCCTTCCATATAGGCATGCTCTTCGTCTAAGCGTCGGTACAGGCCGGAGAAGTCCTGGTCGCGTGATTGCTGCTGGGACTCTGAAGTGGTAGGGATGTCTTGTGGCGTGTTGAAGTCGCGCATATCCCATGAAATTGAGATGATAGGGTTCAAGATGAAACCTGACCCCTCTCTGCTGAGGATATTCATGTGTGTCAGCACTCCTTGTTAGAATCGCGCAGCGGAATGTTCGCGTGGTCGGACAAAAACCAAGAGGGGGGGGGGGTGAATTGGATTTTTAATAAAAATTATGTTTTCAAAATTTTCCCCAAATTTTACCGATTAAAAACTGCGTAAATGTAAATAGAGAAGAGTAGAGAAGATTACACAAGTAGGTTTATACCGGTTCGGATCAAAAGACCCTACGTCCAGCTGCTAATCACTCAAAAGAGGATTAACGCCGTCACTAAGAACAAATTGTTACAAACAGATTACAAATGAACGAGATAAAGTTCAGTAAAACACCTCTCTTGAAATCCACAAGAGATGAAGAACAGCTTTTCCCTAGAGACTAGCACAAAGCACACAATCCACTAAGAACTCCACTTAGTGATTCTTATCGCTTCTAGCCTCACACCAGGTTCCAAAAGCCCCCTTTCCTTGCAACAAACAGTTCTCCGGCACTCACAAGACTTAACTTTTGTATGGAAAGAGTTGTTCTTCTTTCTCGAGTGTCAAAGCAGAGTTTAAGTAGGGAAATTAGGGTTTAGGAATTGGGGATTTCGAAACTAGGGTTCTTGGTAATTGGGTTTTCGAAAATAGGGTTAATTTGAAATTTAAAATGAAAAACAGATCGAAATAATCGATTATTTGGAGTGATAATCGATTAAAACAGAGCCAAATACGTCGTAACCCAAACCTCTCTGGATTAATCGATTATTTGGTGAAATAATCGATTATCCGTACGGATCAAGACAAAACAATCGATTATTTTGTCGTTTTAATCGATTAAAACAAGTGAGTTTGTATAGAAAGTGTTTTCTCACCGTTTTAATCGATTATTTACCTATATAATCGATTAAAGCCGAGCCTAAATGATAAATTTGAGCTTTTTGAAGCTTCTAAGTTACGTGACTATGTACCTGGCTATCTTAGACTCTAAAAATACAGACTCAATCTTAAATAAAACAGAGTTATTACAATACAATTATCACCAATCTTCAATCTTCAATATTCTAAGTCTTTAGTTCTTGGATCATCATCAAAATCCATTCTTCATATTTATCAAGTGCAACATCAAGTCCTTGAATTGTCAACAATCTCCCCCTTTTTGATGATGATCAAAATTTTCTTTTAAAGCCCTTTGTAATAACCTCGTTTTATCCGTCATACTAACAAACACATTAAACATACCAGATAAAATTTAAAATTGAATCATAGGCTTTAAATTTTTCTCCCCTATTTTGATTATAATAAAAAAGAACTCGCAACATCAATCATAAGAGCTCCCCCTCAAAATATGCATAAGTTAGAGAAAGCTCCCCCTCAATCATAGCATGAAAGAAACATCAAATTTTATTTCACAATCATTCAACCATTACAACATCAAGACAATAACAAAATAAAATACATTGATTCTCTCTATATCGAGTAGCTTTTAATCGATTATTTCTAGCAAATAATCGATTGTCGGAGGCATTGAATCGATTATTTCACGAAATAATCGATTATTCCAGAGGAGAATACCCTGTTTTGGACGTTTTGAGAAAAATAATCGATTATTACTTCCAGGAATCGATTATTCCAGAGGCTATATCAAGTTTTTTTAAGGTTTTTACACATTATAACCTATGAATATCCTACAACACGAATTTTAACATAACAATCATCCAAAAACAGTCAAATTAAGCAGAATTTAAGCTATTTCTAATATCCCTAAGTCTCTTCTAAGATCATAGAATCTATCCTTTGGTAGAGGCTTAGTAAATATATCTCGCTAATTGACGTTTAGTGTCTACATACTCTATCTTACAGCTTCCTTTGCTCGATATTATCTCTTAAAAAGTGATGTCTAATCTCAATATGTTTAGTCCTAGAGTGCATTACTGGATTCTTAGTTAGATTGATTGCACTCGTATTATCACACATTAAGGGTATGTCATTTAAATATATACTATAATCCTCTAACTGTTGTTTCATCCACAGAATTTGAGCACAACAACTACCTGCCGCAATATATTCAGCTTCAAGTGGTAGATAAAGCTACACATGCTTGTTTCTTAGAATGCCATGATATTAAGGATGAACCTAACAAATGACATGTCCCAATAGTGCTTTTCCTATCAATTTTACATCCACCATAATCAGCATCAGAATATCCTAATAAACTAATACAAGCATCGACTGATACCACAAGCCAAACCCAGTAGTTCCTTTTAAGTATTTTAAAATATGTTTTACTCGCAATTAGGTGAGATTCTTTAGGACAAGCCTCGAAATCTAGCACACACACAGTACAGTAATGCATAATATCAGTGTCTACTAGCAGTTAAGTATAATAGTGATCCTATCATACCTCTATACATAGTTTGATTAACTTCCAAACCCGATTCATCCTTGTCTAGATAGCATGAAGTTCCCATGGGTGTGTTAGCTTCCTTTGAGGTGTTCATACCAAACTTTTTGAGAATCTCCTTGCAGTATTTAGTTTGAGAGATGAAAGTGCCATCTTTAAGTTGCTTGATTTGAAGTCCAAGGAAGAATGTTAATTCTCCCATCATAGACATTTCAAACTCTCCCTGCATAATCTTAGCAAATTCTACACACAAAGAATTATCAGCTTGATCCAAAAATAATATCATCAACATATACCTGGACCAATAAGATATGTTCTTTAACTTTCTTAATAAATAGTGTAGAATCAATTTTTCCTCTTGAAAAATCATTTGCAGTTAGGAAACTACTTAATCTTTCATACCAAGATCTAGGAGCTTGTTTCAACCCATATAATGCTTTCTTCAATTTGAAAATATGATTAGGATTATTAAAATCTTCAAAACCAGGGGGTTGCTCTACATACACTTCTTCTTTAATAAAACCATTTAAAAATGCACTCTTAACATCCATTTGATATAATTTAAATTTCATCATAGATGCATAAGCAAGAAGTAGGCGTATAGCCTCTAACCTGGCCACAGGAGCATAAGTTTCATCATAATCTATACCTTTCTCCCGACAATAGCCTTTTGCAACAAGTCTCGGCTTTATTCTTTGTTATATTACCATCTTCATCAAGCTTATTTCTGAATACCCATTTAGTTCCAATAACTTGATGTGACTCTTCTCTTGGGATTAGTTCCCGGACTTGATTCCTTTCAAATTGGTTAAGTTCTTCTTGCATGGCTATGCACCATTGATCATCTTTAAGTGCTTCCTCAATGTTTTGAGGTTCAATCTGTGACACAAAAGCAACAGACATACAGAAATTATTCATATTTCTAGTTCTTACCCCTTTTGAGATGTCCCCTATAATGTTGTCCATTGAGAGTCCTCTAGGTGATTGCCATTCTTTTGCTAATTGAGGAGTTTGAGAAGGCACATTATCTTCCAAGTATAATTCATCAAGGGCCTCTCTTATATATTCATCATCACCTGTAAGTCTTTTATTTGACTCAAGAGGATTTCCCCCAAGGTCTACAATCTCATCAAAGGTAACATGTATAGATTCTTCTATATTCAAAGTTCTCCTATTAAACACTCTATATGCCTTGCTAGTTAAAAATAACCTAGAAAAATGCCCTCATCGGCTTTTGAGTCAAATTTTCCTAGATTGTCCTTTCCATTATTTAGCACAAAACATTTACATCTAAAAATCTTTAAATGAGCAACATTAGGTTTTCTTCCATTAAACAATTCATATGGAGTTGATTTTATAATTGACCTAATGAGCATTCTATTTAAAACATAGCATGCAGTGCTAACCGCATCAGCCCAAAAATATTTTGGAACATTAGATTCATTTAACATAGTTCTTGCAAGTTCCTCTAATGACCTATTTTTCCTCTCAACTACACCATTTTGTTGGGGAGTCCTAGGAGCAGAAAAGTTATGTAATATACCATTTTCCTCACAATAATTCTCAAACTTTTCATTTTGAAACTCACCACCATGGTCACTTCTTAAAACTTTAATTCTTAGGTCTTTCTCATTTTGTATTTGTTTAGCAAACTTTCTAAAGACCTTAAAAGCTTCACTTTTCATAGTTAGGAAAAATGTCCAAGTGTACCTAGAGTAATCATCAACAATTACAAGTCCATAATAATTTCCACCAAAGCTTTTTATCCTAGAAGGTCCAAATAAATCTAAATGTAATAATTCTAGGGGTTTTGAAGTGGAAATCACATTCTTTGATTTAAATGATGATTTAACTTGTTTACCTTTTTGGCATGCATCACACAATCTATCTTTTTCAAATTTCAATTTAGGCAATCCAATAACTAAGTCTTTTGATATCAATTTATTCAAATGATGCATGTTTATATGAGCCGCTCTTTTATGTCATATCCAAGGGTTTTCTTCCTTAGCAACTAAACATGTTATACTAGACTCATGTAAACAATCCAAATCAATCAAATATATATTGTTATGCCTAATGCCTTTTAATTCTACTTTTTCGGAATCTATTAAATGTATGGTGCAAAATTGGCTTTCAAAAGTTACCTTGAATCCTTTGTCACACAATTGGCTTATGCTAAGAAGGTTATGCTTTAGCCCATCAACAAGAAGTACATCCTTAATCTCCAATGTGTTTGCGCCACCTATGTTTCCAATTCCAAGAATCTTCCCTTTGTTGTTATCCCCATAAGTCACATATCCTTGTTCTTTGGCTTTGAAACTTACAAATTTCGTTTTATCTCCAGTCATATGTTTTGAGCATCCACTATCAAGATACCACATAGACTTCTTTGATTTGGATGTTTCCTACAACACAAGAACATATAAACTTAGGTCCCCACAACTTTTGGGTCCTTGGGGTTAGAGACATAACAATCTATTTAAATACTGCAAAACTTCTTTTAATTAATCTGCTGGTTTAATTAATCTGTTAAAAGATTCTTTTAATCTGTTAAAAGTGCAGTTTTAATCTGTTAAAACGTCTTTTAATCGATTAAAATGCAGTGTAGAAAATTTTTTTAAGTTGTTTTAATCGATTGAAACAAGTTTTTAATCGATTAAAAGAGTTCTGATCGGTCATAACTAAATTCTGATCGATCATAACTGATTCTGACCGGTCATAATAAAAATCTGATCGATCATCCTGACCCTTTAAGTGATTTTAATCGATTGAAACGTGTTTTAATCGATTGAAAAATTTCTGACCGCTCATAATTAAAATCTGATCGATCACATTTGCTTCTGATCGGTCATAATTTGATTCTGATCGATCATCCTGACCCTTTAAATGATTTTAATCAATTGAAACGTGTTTTTAATCGATTTAAAAGATTCTGACCGCTCATAATAAAAATCTGATCGATCAAAATGAGTTCTAAATGGTTTTAATCGATTAAAAACAAGTTGTATCGATTAAAATACTGTAAAAACACTTCTTTGAACATTCTAAGTGATTTTATTTGGTTCTTTCAAAACTGCATCAGTTAAAAACATGTTTTAAGAAAGCTTTTGTAAAAATACTTTGTTTTTAGTTGTTTAAAACAATTTTAGAGGCTTTTCGCAAAAATCTTTAAGTGAAGAACCTTCATGCAATAGAAAAGATAAAATGTTTTTACCTAATCATTCTGTTTAAAACATACTAAATGATCCATTTTCTTTTAATAAATACAAGATACAAATAGATTTATTTAACAATTTGAACCCAAATATATTTACCTTTAGGAACACCATAATGTTTAATTTTACACTTATTTGAAGTGTGACCTTGTTTCATACAATAGAAGCATGCATTTGGAGTAGCTTTAGAACAAGATACATTATTAACATGACATGCTCTAGTTCCTTTTTCTACCCATATTCTTTTCTTTTTAGATTTACCCTTTTTCAAAGGAACTCTTTGATTTACATTATTTTGAGCAATTACCATTTCATGCTTCTTAAGATCATCAATTTCTTTTTCGGCTTTGTCAAGCAAATGGTTAAGAATATCTATGTCATATTCATGCTCTTTACAATTTGCACAAGCTAAGTCCTTATTCTCATCTAAGCATACAATTTTCGTATTAGCTACCTCCTTTTCTTCTAAACATGCAATTTTCAATTTTAAGGACTCATTTTCCTTTTCGGATCTTCTTAGATTTTTCCTTACAACTTTAAATTCGTTTTTCATATCCATAAATGCAGTAAATAACTCATTATAAGCATTTTGCAATTCATCATGGTCATTTTCTTCACTAGAGGATGAATCGGAATCACTAACCTCAAAATCCGAAGAAATGTTGTTATTTGCCATTAAGCAATTGTTTGCTTCTATTTCCGAGTCGCTTGATTTTGAATTTGAATCACTCGTCATCCCAAGCAATATATGCTTTCTTCTTGAATTGCTCTTTGCCCTTGTGTTCATCATTTTTTTTGTTTGGGCATTCGGTCTTTATATGCCCCGCTTCACCACAACCAAAGCATTTTATATTAACGTAAGAATTTTCTTTTACCTTTCCCTTACCTTTGAAAGGATGTCTTCCTTTTGCTTTCATCATCTTGGTGAACTTCTTTATAAAAAGACTCATCTCTTCTTCATCAATTTCGGAGTCTTCTTCTTCTTCTTTCTTATTTTTGCTTTTTGAAATCTCGGTCTTGAAAGCTAGGTTCTTCTTTTGATATTGACCCACTTCCTCATTTAGTCTTCCAAGGTCAAGTTCATGCTCCCTAAGCTTTCCAAATAACGCCGCCATAGACATAGTGGCAAGATTTTGTGACTCCGAGATGGCCGTCACCTTTGGTTGCCATTTCCTATCCAGAGATTTCAAAATTTTAACATTTAATTCATCAACATCAAAAATTTTACCTAGTCCGGTGAGATGGTTCACGATATGAGTGAAACGTTTCGTACGTCAAATATCGTTTCGCCTGGTTGCATCCGAACATCTCGTATTCTTGGATTAAAGAATTTTTACGTGCTCTTTTGACGTCGTCGGCTCCTTCGTGGGTCACCCTTAGCATTTCGCACATTTCCCGTGCACTTTTACAAACCGAAATTCTATAAAACTCATCAAGGGTTAGAGCAGATGAAATAATGTTTCTAGCCCTAACATCAAATTGTGCTTTTCGACTTTCTTCTACAAATCCATCTAGAAATAGGTTTAAGAACGTCAACACCGTTCTCGTAATTTTAGGAACAAATGGACCGTTTAAAATTGCGTCCCAAATGCCTCTATCAACGAGACTCTAAAAATATTTGCATACGTACCTTCCAAAAAGGATAATTTTGACCCGCAAAAAGTGGGGGTCTCGTTGATAGACGCACCTTCGGCAAAAGTTTGATTTTGTCCGGCCATTTTCGAAAATATTTGAATGACTATCAAAGCAAGCTCGATACCACTTGTTAGAATCGCGCAGCGAATGTTCGCGTGGTCGGACAAAAACCAAGAGGGGGGTGAATTGGATTTTTAATAAAAATTAGGTTTCCAAAATTTTCCCCAAATTTTACCGATTAAAAACCGTGTAAATGTAAATAGAGAAGAGTAGAGAAGATTACACAAGTAGGTTTATACTGGTTCGGATCAAAAGACCCTACGTCCAGTTGCTAATCACTCAAAAGAGGATTAACGCCGTCACTAAGAACAAATTGTTACAAACAGATTACAAATGAACAGATAAAGTTCAGAAAACACCTCTCTTGAAATCCACAAGAGATGAAGAACAGCTTTTCCCTAGAGACTGGCACAAGCACACAATCCACTAAGAACTCCACTTAGTGATTCTTATCGCTTCTAGCCTCACACCAGGTTCCAAAAGCCCCCTTTCCTTGCAACAAACAGTTCTCCGGCACTCACAAGCACTTAACTTTTGTATGGAAAGAGTTGTTCTTCTTTTCCGAGTGCCAAAGCAGAGTTTAAGTAGGGAAATTAGGGTTTAGGAATTGGGGATTTCGAAACTAGGGTTCTTGGTAATTGGGTTTTCGAAAATAGGGTTAATTTGAAATTTAAAATGAAAAACAGATCGAAATAATCGATTATTTGGAGTGATAATCGATTAAAACAGAGCCAAATACGTCGAACCCAAACCTCTCTGGATTAATCGATTATTTGGTGAAATAATCGATTATCTCAGACGGATCAAGTACAAAACAATCAATTATTTTGCTGTTTTAATCGATTAAAACAGTGAGTTTGTATAGAAAGTGTTTTCTCAACTGCTTTAATCGATTATTTACCTATATAATCGATTAAAGCCGAGCCTAAATGATAAATTTGAGCTTTTTGAAGCTTCTAAGTTACAGACTATGTACCAGCTATCTTAGACTCTAAAAATACAGACTCAATCTTAAATAAAATAGAGTTATTACAATACAATTATCACCAATCTTCAATCTTCAATATTCTACGTCTTTAGTTCTTGGATCATCATCAAAATCCATTCTTCATATTCATCAAGTGCAACATCAAGTCCTTGAATTGTCAACACTCCTCCGCTGATCGGTTCTGGTTGAAGTTCAGCTGGGAGATCTTCTCCGTCGGTACATCCCCAGTATTCAGCAAGAGGGGTAAGGAAGGGAGCCACCATGATCGCTCCCGCTGGTCCCCGAGTACCGCATTCCTTTACAGCCTTCAGGAATGCGTATCCTGGGTTGCATCGGTGTCCCTGATGCATGCAGTAGATTATAAAAAGATCAGCCAGCGTTACCTTCCCCTGGCTCTCCTTCCTGCTGTGAATGGTTCCAGCAAGCAACTTGTGGCAAATGCGAAGAGGGGGATTGAAGGCTGCACCCTTCAGATTAGATGGGAGATTGACAGCTCCAGTAATCTCCTTCCACATGCTAGTGGTGGTGAGAACAGTAGGTTTCTCCAGATATGCGGACCGATATTCCGGTGTTCTTGTATCGGCTCGCTGGCAGAATCCCATGATGACATTGAAGTCATCCAGAGCAGTGGTCCGGTAGGCTCCGTCCATCCAGTAAGAGACGGCTTGTGTTGGTGGCACTCCAGGAGTTGCAGATGGCATTTCCATCATGTTGACAGAGGCAAGAAACTCCATTGTTGCTGTGCGGTGGATCCGAGTAGGTGGCTCATTGAGCAGAAAATCCCATCCTATGTTGTGGATGAATCTTCTGACATCTTGCTCCCAACCGAATGTAGCTAGGATCCCGAAGTCTAGTCGCAGCATCGGGTACCAGGCAAATTGTTGGATATTTGCCAGTCGTTGTTGGTGTGCTTCTGCCATCATCATGCTAGTGACAGGAGCTCTTCTAGCAGCAGTCCTGGTGCGTTTTCTTCTGGACGAGGCTTCTCCGTGTTCCATTGTGAGTTCTATTCTCTTAGAAATGCTAAAAATGTATGGAAGAGGAGGAAAAGCAAGATAGGAATGCTTGGAATGAGGTACCAAGGCTCAAACCCGCGCCCAACATATATAGGCCGCGCAAAGGAGTTTGGGACGGCCGTCTGGGTTGGGACGGCCGTCTCAAATGGCGAATTCGTTCATGGTGAGACCCCCTCCTGGGACGCACGTCCCAACTGAAAAATGACACTTGGGACGGCCGTCTGGACTTTGGGACGGCGTCCCAAGCTTCTTAAGTTGGTTTTTTGAGTTTTTTGATGGAAAAGAAGATGGGACTCTATTCATTGATGTTTTAATGCATGTAATGTTTTATGAAATGCATCCTATGATCTATTTCAGTTAATATTTCGAAAGTTTTAACTGATGTGCTTTGACTTCGGGTGCATTCTTGGTGTTGTACCTTAACGTCATCTTGTTTCTTGGATAACAAGCTTAGCTGTATTGATTTGCCGTCTTGGAATTTTCTTTGCTATGGCCGAAGAGCAATCTTCTGTTCGTAGGGCAACTGCCATATCAATGCCTTTCTTCCTTTCCTTAGGGATTTCAACCTTCCTATTGATCACTATGTTGCCACATTCCCCTTCATTACTTGAATGCTTTATAGTGAAATGGTCAAGAGAAAAGAAGGAAAAGGATTTATTGCAAAGGTTTGTGTTTTAGAGTGATATTTTTGTAATAAAGGTTTTTGTAAGAATGGCTAGCCAGGGTTGGTCGGTGTTTAGGCTAGTTTAGACAAAATGTTTTGCTCTTGTAACGTGGCGTCATTGTTTACTGATTTATGGCGCTTCTTTGCGATTGATTAACTCCCCTAGGCCGCCCTTTCAGGTTTTCAGTCTAGGATGTTGTGCTTATGTCCTAACTTTTGTCTAGGTTTCCCCTTTTTGTATTTAATTTAATTTTTTTTTAAGGAATACCTAGCGGACTTTTAACAACCCTAACTTTTGCCCAGGCTACCCTTTATTATTGTTCGGGTCTCCTGCCGGGTTTACCCTAACTTTTGCGCAACCCCCTTTGTGGGTTTCCTGCCGGGTATTTAGCCCTTTTATTTTCTTGTCTTGGTCTTTGACCTTGACGGGCTTTCCTTTTTTGTATGCGTATATATATATATTTTTTTTTTCACAACATTTGTCGAAACTTAATTTTATCAAGATAAATTTTATTTGTGTTTCTAGTTAATCAATTTATTTTGACGTTGCTTTGCAGCGCTTTACTTATTTGGATGCATTTGGAACAAAACATTTATCTAAACTTTGTTTATTAAAATGGGGTATAGATACATTTAGCAAGAAAAGAAGCAGATAGTAAGAATAGCATTCTTTTGTAATTTCAGGGAAATGTGTGCCCTAAAGATGCTCGGGGGACGGGCAAACCCCGAGGAGTGATCTCTAATAGTCACTAGATTTACATCCCTTAGAATCGGAAGAAGGACACCTAATGACTAACGCTACCCTCTGCGCTAATACCCCTCCTTTTCGGGATACCATCTTCGAGGGGTAAGACTTCCCTGTTCTTCGTATGGTTTGATCTTTTGTAGGGTCATACCCTAATCCATATTTTAGCGGATTATCTTTGAAATCTGGTGGCTCTCTTATTCCTTGGGCGTTCTTTCCGAGCCCCTGTCCTGGGCGATATCCATATCTTTTCATCATATGGGCCACCTTCATATTATTAGGGAGTCTTTCGATATTGGCAATTTCGAGTGCTTGAAAAGATGTTTCAAGAGCCTCTTCAGCCGCATCCACATATGGTTGGATAGATGGTTTGCTTATTAGAAAGTCTTCTTCAGCTTGAACTGTGACGAGTTTATTGTTTATCACAAACTTGACTTTCTGGTGGAGTGTTGAAGGTATTGCCTTAGCGCTATGAATCCAAGGTCTACCAAGGAGACAACTGTATGCTGGTGTGATATCCATCACGTGGAAGTCTATGTTGAAAATAGTAGGTCCGATTTGGATTGGTAGACTAATCTCTCCTACTACTTCACGTCTTGATCCGTCAAAGGCTCGAACTATTGTATTACTCGGGCGCATGTGGGTTTCTTGCATTATTATCTTGTCGAGTGTATTTTTGGGCATAACGTTTAAGGATGACCCATTATCCACAAGAACTTTAGAAATGAGATATTCCTTGCATTTAACGGAAATATGCAAGGGCTTGTTGTGATTGGACCCTTCTAAAGGGATTTCTTCATTGGTGAAGGTCAGATGATCATTGGCTGAAATATTACCAAAGATTCCTTCAAACTTCTCTTGGGATATTGCATGCGGGACAAATGATTCATTCAAACCCTTTAACAATGCGTTTCGGTGTGGTTCTGAACTCATAATGAGTGATAACAAAGTTATCTTTGCTGGAGTACGATTGAGTTGATCAATAATAGAGTATTCACTTTGTCTTATGTACTGGAGTAGCTCATCTGTCTCCTCCTTGGATTCCTTTTCTTCTTCGGCTTTATTTTTCATTTTATCTTTAGGAATATTATCTTGTAATTCCTTGGGGGAATATATTCTTCCGGTTCTTGTCATTCCCCCAATACCGGCTATGTTGGAGATATCTTGATTGACTGGCGATTCTTCTGAGTATCTCCGAGGTACAGCTTTATTTGATTTATAAGGGAAAGGACGCGGTACAAATAAGCGTAAAGGCGTTATTGCTGCTTCCCTTTTATTGATTGGAATGATTAACGGTGCTTGTTTGTTATCATCTTCGGATTTATTGACCGTTGTAGAGATTTTGATGACGAAAGGCTTCTTTTCCATTTTTCTGATTCGTGAAAAGCACATCGGTTAATCCTTTCTTTTTATTATCTTCATTATTAAACGAGGAGGGATGTATGAATGTATGCAACTTATGAATGCAATAGACAATTTAAGGAAGAGAAATCCTTTTATTAGAAAGTATAAATCCTTCTATACAATGCTTTGAAGCAAATGTTGACAAAAGCGAAAAAGCTTGAAGAATCCTATATGTAAATTAGGCTTTCTTCGTAATTCGTCTTCAGCTGATATCACGTGATTTCTGAGCGTCTTGATTTGCTCAGATACCGCCCGGCTCATATCTTCACTATATCGATGAGCCTCTTTTATCTTCTCTTCTTGATGAACGATCAAGGCATGCTGCTGATCAGACCTCTCTATTATTCGGTCCTTTTCACGGAGTAGTTGACCGTATTGAGCTAATCCATCTTTTTCTTTTTCATGTAGCTCCTCCAGGTTTTCTCTGTATTTTTCAGCGGTTTCCCACCACTTTTGTGCTTCTGACTGAGTATTCGTTAGATCATCCTGTATTAGCTTGATCGTTCTTGCCTGTTCTGCAAGCGTGCTCTCAAGATGTGCTATTTCATCGCTCATGTCCCGGAATAGGCTATCTTGCTCAAGCCTCGGCATCTTCAATGCTTGTCTAGCTTCTTCTTGGTAGTCAGCATAATCATTCTTGAGAAGCTCTATCTCATGGTCCTTCTTTTTGCCTTGTCTTTTTAGACCATCTATTATAAGGGCTGATTCTTGCTCTTTTCCTTCGAAGGCTCTTAGCTGAGCTTCCATGACTTCAACCTTTTTATTTAATGCATTGACTTGTAATTGCAGCTCTTCATTCACTAAAGTTGTAGTAATTGTAACAGATGGTTGGGGTATCCCTCTATTTTTCCTCCATTCCTCGTACTCGCAGGATGTAGATACCTGAGCCTTTCCAAGTTCTTTGTCCCCCATGTAGATTGGTCTTTCCCATGCTTTCCGGACAACAGATACTTCTTCAAAGCTATGGGAATAGTGGCATAGACTCAGTCTTCTGAGCTCTTCTTGGGTTGGCGCAGTCTGAGTTCTCATAAGTTGTCTCATAGCCATTTTAGGAGAGTAGGTTATACAACCTCTGAGAACTAGAAGTGGTATACTCAGGTAATCTCCGCATCGTACCAGAATATAACCGGGTCGGAACCAAGGGCAAACCCAAGATACATGCTCTATGCTCCAGTTTTATAACTCGGCTTTCCACTCTAAAGATTGACGATGTTGAAGAGGGATTTTTGAGAAACTTCTTAAAGGGTCAGGAAATACACCCATGTGGCTTGAGGCGTAAAAGTGAGTAACACCCCATACATATAGCAGTGAAGTACAACATCTGAGTGTTTTTCCCTGTCTCTGTCGGCAGAATTCTACAGAAAGCAGGGTATCAGCAAGTATTGCAGGTATAGGACTCTTTGAATATACATCCCAGGCAAAGAATGCGTCCATTGCAACATGATCCACGATGTTCACATGGAATGGGAATAATATGATTCCGAACATTGCTAATGCTAGAGTCTTGTTGAATGTAGACCAGTCCTTCTTTTCAGCTAAAGAGACTAAGTGGTCTTCTATTATAGCCATTTTCCAACCTCGGATGTTCCCTTTTCCCTCTAGGGTGGATTGATGAGGAGGAAGTCGTATAATTGTAGCAACCTTACTCACGACCATATATTCTCCTGAGCAGACATAAACCCCAACTGACTGAGGCCATCTAACCATGAGTTCGTATTCTTCTAGGGTTGGTACCAAGTCAAACTGCGAGAACTCGAAGCAGTGTAAATCGGAACTCCAGAAGTGGACCAATGCTCTAACAAATATTGGATTAATGCTGATTTTCAGGAGGTCAAGAATTCTTCCGTAAGACTTCTCAAAGTTAGCATAGACCTCCGGCGGCATATATGTACACAAATGCCTTAACTTCTCTACACGGCATAGAAGGATCTCCACTTTCTTTAACTGTCTATTACTGGATCCCTCCATTGTCTAGCAGAAATGAAAATGCATGATATGAGGATGAGTTTTTGTAAATGCGTGTATGCAAGTGTTTGTTTTTCTAAGTATTATCATGTTTTGTTCCTAATATGATTCATTGTAGTACTTGGTTTTTCTTGAAAAGAAAACTTATCTATATGAATGTTTATGAATTTTGATGAAGAGAGTCCTATTTTCTTCCCTTTTTATTTTTTATGGAGAAAAGGTGATATGAATTATGAGACTTTTGCTAATAATTTTTTTATTTTATAACAAAGGTATTTTTATGATTTTAACTTGTTTTTATATTTTTTATGTCTGTTGTATGATTACCCTATGCTAATGCATCAATACAAATGCAGCAAACGTATGCACACACAATTCATACATCCACGAGCAGAGCCACGCTTATTTAATCACGAGGTAGGGTTTTCCTGCGAAACGTGCTTGGTTTAGGTTGTTCTAACTGTTCTCACCAGGCCAAAGGTCCCCAAGGTGCCCCCATTATAGGGACCTCTCAATCTCTCAATCCTCGGGTCATGCACTGAACTCCGTGGCGACACCCTTAGACCAAAAGAAGAGAGTTATCACCTTGAGTTGGTGGTTTTCCGACAACGGTAGTAGCCCCGTGTGCCAACTAACCGATCGTATCCGCCACCCACTCCCTATAGATATTCACTCTTGCCCCGGGTATAGAGGGACTGTTGTGTGCAAGGGTTTTTGTGTGCAATTTATATTTCAAACAATTGCGTAAATAATCATACAGACAGCTTATTTAAAGCCATACAATAACAACATACAGAAGGGTAAAGGCGTAATTTCAAATCTTTACTTAGTTTGAATTTATCTCGTCACTAAATGGGATCAACTCTCGGACTTCCCAGTGGAGTCGCCATCCGTCGCCGCCGTCCCTTTCCAACGTCTCGAGGACGTCTCGAACGTTTATGCGAGCAGTCGCGAAAAGATGGTTTAGACTCGCGTATTTGTTTTAAAATGTGTTCATTGCTTCCGAGGTGTTTGACAATTGAATTATCCTCTAATAAAAGCAAGGTTTTCGAAAAGGGGTTCTTATGGAGTGGCCACCAATATTTTGACCAGAAACATTGGAAAAGGAAAAACAAAGGCGTTGATTTTATATAAAAAAACAACTTGGCCGTTATAACCGAGAGTTGGGTAAGGGAGTTAGTTACGTGTGGGGAAGGTGTTAGCACCCCACAACGCCCCTTTCGGGTTCCCTATGACGGATTAATTCATTAAGTGAAGATTATGAGAAATTACGCGATTACCCTATTTTATTGCATAATATTGAAATGACTATCTACATAATTTTATATAAATAAAGCTAAATAAAGCAATAAAAGAGATATTAAAATGGCTATCTACATGATTTTATTCTACATGACATAATAAATAAAATAAAACAATAAATAAAGCAATAAAAGAGAAGGGAATTGAAAAGAACCTCCGTAGCAAGCTTTATATTGAGAATCTCGAACTATGAGGCTGCGTTTTGGCAACCCCTCTCTCTATACAGACTCTCCTCACCAATACAAGATCGACTCCACTAAAAATTTAAAGAAGAATCAAATGGCGGAATATAATTCCTTAACCGATTGTTACCTATTTAAGGCAATCGGAAAGATCATTTGAGAGAGGGAGAGAAGTAGACAAGTGCTCTGAGTGTTTCAGAGCTCTTCTGGAGTGTCTGTGTTTTCAAAAAGTGGCAAATGAGCCTCCTATTTATAGTTTTCGCAGCTGGCACACTTTGGGACCACCGTCCGGGTTGGGACGGCCGTCCGGACTGGGATGGCCGTCCCAAATGTCATTTTTACACAGGCGAGACCACACTGGGACCGGGACGGCCGTCCCATTTAAATCCGGCGAGTTGGGACGGCTGTTGTCTTGGGACGGCTCGTTGTATTTGGGACCACTCGTTGTGTTTGGGACCACCTGTTGTGTTTGGGATGGCCTGTTGTGTTTGGGACGGCCTGTTGTATTTGGGACCACCTGTTGTGTTTGGGACCACCTGTTGTGTTTGGGACCACCTGTTGTGTTTGGGACGGCCTGTTGTGTTTGGGACGGCCTGTTGTATTTGGGACCACCTATTGTGTTTGGGACCACCTGTTGTGTTTGAGACCACCTGTTGTGTTTGGGACCACCTGTTGTGTTTGGGACGGCCTGTTGTGTTTGGGACCCCCGGGAAGCTTTCCTTTCCTTTTTCGGACATAGATTGACGCCGATGTGTGTCCGTTGAAGCTTTATCTTCATATAGGAAGTCTTCTTGGCCTTCATTAAGATGCCAAGCGAGCTTTATCTTTGTGTAGGAAGTCTCATTTGACTTTTATTGTGTAAATGAATGAACTCCGTCTTTTGTTGTGGGAGGTCCTTCTCGTTTTGGGAAGCCGGATGAACTCCATCTTCGGGTGAAGTTCCTCTAGCTTTTATTTTGAGAGGCCGGGCAAAATTAGGGGTCTACAGGTAAAAAAGAACAAGCCATATATTACCTTAGTAAAAAATTTCTAAACTATGAGACCCGTTATACACCACTCGAAAAAACATGTTGTGCATTGGTGTGGGCAACTCAGCGCCTTCGACAATATATGGTCAGACATACGACTTGGTTGATTTCCAAAATGGACCCAATCAAATACCTATTTGAAAAACCCGTCTTGACCGAAAGGATAGCCAGGTGGCAAGTACTCCTCTCAGAATTCGACATTGTTCATGTCACTCAGAAAGCTATCAAAGGCAGTCCTTTAGCAGACTACCTGGCACATGGGCCAACTGACGAATATCAATCCCTCCAAGATGATTTTCCAGATGAGCACATAATGCATATCCGACATGAAGAACGTGAAGATAATGAGTGGATCATGTTTTTCGATGGAGCTTCAAACTTATTAGGACATGGGATAGGAGCTATTTTAATATCTCCCGAAAGAAGTATATCCCGAGTAACAACTAGATTAAACTTTGATTGCACAAACAATATGGCGGAATATGAAGCATGTGCTCTAGGTATTCAAGCAGCTCTGGATCATGGGGTAACTAGACTCAAAGTATTCGGTGACTCATCCCTTGTTATTTACCAACTCAAGGGTGAATGGGAAACTAGAAATTCCAAATTAATCCCTTATCTGGAGTACATTCGTAATATGACTTCAAAAATGGAAAACATCAGTTTCGAGTATATCCCTCAGGAAGATAACCAGATTGCAGATGCACTAGTAACATTATCATCCATGTTCGCATTAGAACAAGAACATGAGATGCCCATCATCCAAATCACAAGGCACAATAAACAAGCCTTCTGCATGATGACGGACAGTGAAAAAGAAGAAGCCCCTTGGTATCATGACATAAGGCAATACTTGATAAAGGGTGAATACCCCGAGGGAATTAGTGACAATGACAAGAGGATCATTCGGAAAAGGGCTATAGGGTTCTTGTTGATAGGAGAAACCCTTTATAAAAAGAATTTTGACTCCACTTTGTTAAGATGCGTCAATCTCGAAGAATCGCAGAAATTGATTAAAGAAATACATGAAGGAACCTTCGGGACTCATGCACCAGGGCATATCATGGCTAGGAAAATCCTCAGGGCAGGATATTTTTGGTCCACAATGGAAAAGGACTACCATCAGTATACCAGAAAATGGCACAAGTGTCAGATACATGCAGACAATGTACATGTCCCGCCAGCACCTCTCAATGTTATGGCTATCCCTTGGCCATTTGATATGTGGGGCATGGACGTTATTGGACCTATTGAGCCTAAAGCATCCAATGGTCATCGATTCATTTTGGTAGCCATCGACTACTTCACTAAGTGGGTAAAAGCTGCATCTTATGCACATGTGACTAAAAAGGTAGTGGTCACCTTTGTTAAAAAGAATATCATAAGTCGATATGGCATCCCACATCGTCTCATTACCGATAACGGGTCCAATCTGAATAATAAAATGATGGAAGAACTATGCCAGGATTTCAAAATTCAACACCATAATTCTTCTCCTTATCGACCCAAAATGAATGGCGCAGTAGAAGCGGCCAATAAGAACATCAAGAAGATTGTTCAAAAAATAGTTAAAACCTATAGGGACTGGCATGAAATGTTGCCCTTTGCTCTTCATGGCTATCGAACATCTGTACGAACTTCAACAGGTGCTACTCCATTTTCCCTGGTATATGGTATGGAGGCCGTGTTACCAATAGAGGTTGAAATACCTTCCTTGCGAATCATAATGGAAGCAAAACTAACAGAAGCCGAATGGGTTCAAAGTCGATACGACCAATTAAATCTTATCGATGAAAAGCGGCCAAATGCTATATGTCATGGACAAGCCTATCAAAAGAAGATCAAAAAGGCTTATGATAAAAAGGTCCACCCTCATACTTATCAAGAGGGGGATCTAGTTATAAAGAAATTACTTCCAACCCAGAAGGATAAAATTGGAAAATGGGCAGCAACTTACGAAGGACCCTTCGTGGTCAAAAGAGCTTTCTCAGGAGGGGCACTTATCCTCACCAATATGGATGGAGAGGAACTTCGACACCCAATCAATTCAGACGTGGTGAAGAAGTATTATGCTTGAAGACATTGCTCATGACCCGTCAGGAATGAAAACCCGCAAAGGGCACCCCTGGGCAAAAGATAGGGTCCATATTCCTCGCTAGGATACGTCCTAGGCAAAAAGAAGAGGTAAAAAAAAAAGTAAATAAAAAAGAAACTAAGAGCAATGGTTACTTTAGTCGAAAACAGAAAAGGCGACTAAAGTAGAATTCTTCCAGAAGCAAGCAGTCTGCATAGTCTTCACTCTGAGCTCAGGCATCTCAACTGAAGCAATTAGGAGAAACAGGGGGCAGATATCATAGACATGACTGTATAAGCCTAAACAGTACAGCCAACCCTGACCACCCATTCTTCTAAATACCTTTTGAAATCCTTTTGTAAAAGAAATAAAACTTTTGTTCATTTATCAATAAAATTCCTGTTCATTTCCTTTCTCTTGACCAAATATTATGGAAATGCCTCTTTATTGATAAATCATAAATATGCGCAAAGACTTTTAATCAAAGATCAAGCATGCATCTAAAAAAGGGAAGCATAAAAATAAGGAAATAATAAATGCCTGCTAGTATTTTCTTAGGTAAAAATTAGGGTAGCCTCGCTAGATCGCAAACCCCAAACAAGACGATCTAGGCAAAAGATAAGGCAAAAACCCCCTAAGATATTCTAGGCAAAAATTAAGGCAGTCCGTTAGGTCGAAAACCCGTAAAGGGCGGCCTAGGCAAAAGATAGGGCTAAAACCAAGAGATGAGTAAAAGATGAGCCCATCATCATGGTCATAAAAAAGGAGCCCATCGGCACATTCGTAAGAAGCCAACGGGAGAAGGCCAGTCGCTTTCTAAATGCATAAAAAATAAACAAACATTAGATCGCATTTAGGGCATCCACACATAAAGTAGTTGCATAATACGACTTTGTCAAAATCAAGAAAAAATAATTTTCTTCAAACAAGAATAAATAAACATACATATAAGGAGTCTAGTCTCCATACGTGTGATTAAAAACAGGAGGCGCCAGAATCCAGTCTCCATATGAAAATCAAAATCGTGAAAAGCGAAATCAAAATCATTCCAGCAAAATAAAGAGCTTCAAGAAAAGTAGCTCCAACCTTCTACACCAATAAAAGAAGGTAGATCAAAAATGGAAAAAGCCAACGGAAAGGCTTGATAATCCCCAAGCGGATCCTTTCCTACTCCAAAGGCAACACAAAAATTATTACATGACTCAGCATCACCACATGAGTCATCAAACATAAATCATTTGAAGCCTCAATCAACATCCTTCCACCAATAAAAGAAGGAAACCATCAACATGAAAAAGCCAATGGAAAGGCTCGATCATCCCCAAGAGGATCCTTGCCTACTCCAAAGGCAAAACAAAGATTACCACACGACTCAGCGACATCACCGCACGAGTCAACAAGAAAAATCATCCAGAATCTCCACTTCATTCACCAAAGGAGAATAAGGACTACTCAAGAGTCCATCAAAAAAATACGGAGTCAGAATCCTCCACATCACCAGGGGACAACAGAAAGAAAAAGAAAAAAACTTTCATTCCCCAACAGAGGCCATAACAAAAAAGGTCAAATAAAAATCTCTAAGAAGAGTATATCCAGAAAATCTACAAAAGAGGAAAATAAAAATTCCATCTTCCAGCTCAAATAAGAGCTTCACAAAGCCAGGAGCCAGGACTCCATCATCAAATCTGGGTCCCCAGGAAACCAACAGACTCCTCGATGAATCCCAAAAACAAAAAGACAAAAAGAGGAAAACAAAATTTTTTCCATCTTCAAGCTCAAATAAGAGCTTTGCAAAGCCAAGAGCCTAAGACTCCATCATACCCCCAGGACGACAAAATTCCCCAGGGCTGCTAAAAAAAGGAAAAAAGAGAAAAAAAGAAAACCTCTTCATCCCCAACAGATAATAAAAGCCTGCGTGCACAAAAGAAAAAGGGCACACACAATCAAGAATCCAAAATTGCGAAAAGCACAATCGCAAGAAAATAGCAGAAACCCATTCCGCTATGGAATAAGAGCATAGGCAAAGCCAGCTCAAAACAACAAACATCCAACAAGGAGTCAAAAACTCCATTCATCCCTAGGGGGCAAATCAATCCCCCGGTGGATCAGCAAAAAGAAAATTTTTCCCCAGTAAGCCTACCAGCAAAGGCAAACTACAAAATTCATATCCTCAGGGAGTTAACCTTCTGGAACACCCAATATGAATATCCCCAGCGAAGTGCAAAACCTTCACTCCCAAGAATGCCTATGCTTACTCAGAAACAAGCAAAGAGCCGATATCCCCAAGAAACGGGAAATCAACCTATGCAAGAGGCAATACAAGCACAAAGCTTTCAAAAAAAAAAAAGCATTCGCCTACTCAGAGGTATTATCAAGAACTAATATCCTCAAGTGGAGCATCCGCCTAATCAAGAGGCAAAATCGACAAAAATCAACAAAATCCCCAATGGATTCCTGCCTAAAAAGAGGCAACCAAATCAAGAATCCCCGGGCAAGACCGGATAGCTAAACAGAAAAGCCAAAAATCAAGAATCCCCGGCCAAGACCGGATGGCTAAAAAGCCAAGAACAAAAATCCCCGGCCAAGCCGGATGGCTAAACAGAAAAGCCAAAAATCAAGAATCCTCGGGCAAGACCGGATGGCTAAATATAAAAGCCAAAAACAAAGAATCCCCGGTAAAACCGGATGGCTAAACAGAAAAGCCAAAAAGAAAGAATCCCCGGTAAAACCGGATGACTAACAGAAAAGTCAAATCAAATATTCCCCATGGAATGGGCGCATGAACAGAAACAATAAGTCGCCAACATATCTCCAAAAACAGATAATCACAGGATTAACTACCAAAAAGTGAATCCTGAGAACCTTGCAGAACGGGGTTCGGACCGGGTGGGGGTAGGTACCCATCAGAGCCTTGCAGAACGGGGTTCGGACCGGGTGGGGGTAGGTACCCATCAGAATCTTGCAGAACGGGATTCGGACCGGGTGGGGGTAGGTACCCATCAGAGCCTTGCAGAACGGGGTTCGGACCAGGTGGGGGTAGGTACCCATCAGAATCTTGCAGAATGGGATTCGGACCAGGTGGGGGTAGGTACCCATCAGAGCCTTGCAGAACGGGGTTCAGACTAGGTGGGGGTAGGTACCCATCAGAGCCTTGCAGAACGGGGTTCGGACCGGGTGGGGGTAGGTACCCATCAGAATCTTGCAGAACGGGATTCGGACCGGGTGGGGGTAAGTACCCATCAGAACCTTGCAGAACGGGGTTCAGACCGGATGAGGGTAAGTACTCATCAGAATCTAGCAAAAACGCAGATTCGCACCAGGTGGGGGTAAGTACCCACCAAAACCTTAAAAACAAGGTTTGTACCGGATGAGGGTAAGTACTCATCAAAACTTTGTAGAATGCATTAGGTGGAGTAAAAATACTCACCTAAGCATTCCAAAAATGGGTTGCAAAGACCTTACTTCTATTAGAGGATAGTTCAGTGTTGAGCACCTCGGAAGTAAGTACCCACAAGAGTTTAGCAAAATGCAAACTCATACCGGGTGAGGGTAGGTACTCACCAAAAACCTTGCAGAACAAGGTTCATACCTAGTGGGGGTAGGTACCCACAAGAGTCCAGGAAAATGCAGACTCATACCGGGTGAGGGTAAGTACTCACCCGAGCCTTACAAAATAAGACTCAAACCAGATAGGGGTTGGTACCTATCAAAGTATTTATCATCTGGAGGATCAGCAAGGAGCAACATCCGAAGGATGACCGGGCAAAAGGGTTAACTCCTTCCCCTACCAACTTATTTTGTTGACATATCAAGCCAACAAATTGGCTAGGCAAGTGAAGGGGGGGCAGCTGTAGACCCCTAATTTTGCCCGGCCTCTCAATAAAAGCTAGGGAAACTTCACAAGAAGATAAAGTTTGCCCGGCTTCTTAATAAAAACCAAGGAGACCTCCTACAACAAACTCGGAGTTCAGACGGTCTCAATAAAGGCTAAAAAGACTTCCTACAACAAAGACAAGGCTCGCTTGCCATCTCTATAAAAGGACAAGAAGACTTCCTATATGAAGATAAAGCTTCAACGGACGTTTATCTGCATCAAACGACGTCCGAATACACAAAGGAAAGCTTCCTGGGGGTCCCAGAACACGAAAGCTGGCCAAAACAGGTCGAGACGGCCGTCCCAACCTTTCCTGGCCAAGTGGGACGGTCGTCCCAAATGGGACTGCCAGTCCCGGATCCCCAGGTGGTCCCAGTCAGTGCAAAAGTGGCATTTGGGACGGCCATCCTAACCCAGACGGCCGTCCCACTCCAGACGCGCGTCCCAAGGGTGCAGGCAACGAAAACTATAAATTGGAAACTCATTTGGCACTATTCCACATACCAGACAACTCCAAGACTTGTCTTCTTCTCTCCCTACCTCGAATGAACTCTCTGATTGCCTTAAATAGGTAACAATCAGTTAAGGAACTAGATTCCAGCATTCGATTCTTCTATAAAACTTTAGTCGAGTCGAGTCTGTATTCGTGAGGAGAGTCATTGTAGAGCGAAGGATTGTTGTAAGGCATCCTCTTTGTAAAAGACTTCTAATATAAAGCTTGCTTCGGAGGTTCTTCTCAATTCTCTTCCCTTTTATTGCTTTATTTACTGCTTTCTGTATGCAATGTTGATAAATCATGTAGATAGCCATATTTATTATATGAATAAAATAGGGTAAAAGCGTAATTTCTTGTAATCTCTACTTAAATGAATTAATCCGTCATAGGGAACCTGAAAGGGGCGTTGTGGGGTGCTAATACCTTCCCCACACATAACTAACTCCCTTACCCGATTCTGGTTATAATGGCCAAGTTTGGTTTTTATCAAAATCAATGTCTTTTTCTCCTTTTCCAATGTTTATGGTCAAAACATTGGTGGCGACTCCAGAAGAACGCTTTTCGAAAACCTTGCTTCTATTAGAGGATAGTTCAGCGTTGAGCGCCTCGGAAGCAATGAACATATTTTTTACAAAAAACGCGAGTCTCAACCATCTTTTCGCGACCGCTCGCAGAACGTTCGAGATGTCCCAGGACGTCGGAACGGACGGCGGCGACAGTCATCGAGCACATTCATCCAGAATCTCCGCTACCTCCCCAAAGGAGAATAAAGATCAACCAATGAAGATATGAAGTCAAAATCTCAAAATCCCTTAGGGTTCAACAAAAAAAAACCTTTCATTCCCCAATAGAGGCCATAACAGAAAAGGGCCGAATAAAAATCCCCAAGAAAAGCATATCAAAAAAATCTACAAAATGAGGAAAACAAGAAAATTCTCATCCTCCAGTTCAATAAGAGCTTCACAAAGCCAGGAGCCAAGACTCCGTCATAAAAATCAAATCAAAGTTAGACCCCCAGGAAGCCAACGAACTCCTTGGTGGATCGCAAAATAAAAAGAAAAGAGAAAAAGAAGAAAATATTTTCATCCCTAGCGGATAATCAAAAAAGAAGAAAAAGCCTGCGTACATAAAAGAAATTAAAATGTAAAAAGGCGCACGCATTATCCAAAATAAAGAAAGCCAAATTTCAAAATCGCGGAAAAAGAGATAAAATGCAAGAAAAAGGCAAAATAATAAGAAAACCCATTCCCCAGCGGAATAAGAGCATAGGCAAAGCCAGCTCAAAATAAAAGCATCCAACGAGGAGTCAAAAACTCCATTCCTCCCTAGGGGGCAAATCAAAATAGATCTCCGGGAAAACAATCAATTCCCTGGTGAATCATTATCAAGAGCAAATATTCCTAAGTGGAACATCTTCCTAATCAAGAGGCACAATCAACAAAAATCAAAATATCCCCAATGATTTCCTGCCCAAATAGGAGGCAACCAACAAATAATCCCCGATAAACAACACGTCAGATGGCTAAAAAAAAAAGCCAAAAACAAGAAAACACCGGCAAAACCGGATGGCTAAAAAGAAAAGCCAAGAAAAAGAATCCCCAGTAAAACTTGATGACTAAAGACAGAAAAGTCAAAAACAAAATCAATCAATGAAAATAGGCGCATGATCAGAAATAGTAAGCCGCGAATATATCTCGTACCGGGTGAGAGTAAGTACTCATTAGAATCTAACAAAAAGCAGATTCATACCAGGTGGGGGTAGGTACCCACAAGAGCCTTATAGAACGGGGTTCGTACCAGGTGAGGGTAGGTACTCATCAGAATCTAGCAAAATGCAGATTCATACCAGGTGGGGGTAGGTACCCACAAGAGCCTTGTAGAACGAGGTTCGTGCCGGGTGAGGGTAGGTATTCATTAGAATCTAGCAAAAATAGATTCATACCAGGTGGGGGGAGGTACCCACAAGAGCCTGGTAGAACGAGGTTCGTACCAGATGAGGGTAGGTATTCATCAGAATCTAGCAAAAGCAGATTCATAACCAGGTGGGGGTGGGTACCCACAAGAGTTTAGTAAACTGCGGACTCGTACCTGGTGAGGGTAAGTACTCACCAGAGCCTTATAGAAGAGGGCTCAAACCTGAAAGGGGTTGGTACCCATCAAAAAATATTTATCATCCGGAGGATCAGCGAACTTCAGCAAAGGAGCATCCGAAGCATGACCGGGCAAAAAGGGTTAACTCCTTCACCTACCAACTAACTTTGTGGGCACATTAGGCCAACAGTTAGTCAGGCAGGTGAAGGGGGGGCAGCTGTAGACCCCTAATTTTTCCCGGCCTCTTAATAAAGACCAGAAGACTTTTTATCTGAAGATAAAGCTTCGGTGGACGTCTATCAGCATCAATCGGCTTCCGTCTGAAGAAAGGAAAGCTTCCCGGGAGCCCCAGAACACAAACTTTGGCCAAAACGCTCGAGATAGCAGTCCTAGAAGCCAGGACAACTGTCCCAGATAGACCAAACGGCTGTCCCACATGCTAGACGGCCGTCTCACTCAAATTTAACACTTGGGACGGCCGTTCCAGATCCCAGACCGCCGTCCCAACCTCTGTAGATGGCGGTCCCTGTTTTGTGCACCCCAGATGGCCGTCCCGAGCTACCAGGCTGAAAAAACTATAAATAGGAGCTCATTTGAGCATTTTTAAACACACCTCGCTCTTCTCTTCTCTCCCTCTTTCGAATGATCTCTCCGATTGCCTATAAGGTAACAATCAGTTAAGGAAGTTTCTTCTAGCATTCGATTCTTCTTAGAGTTTTAGTAGAGTCGGACCTGTATTCGGGGAGGAGAGTCCTTATAGTGCGGGGGATTGCCAAAACGCATCCTCACAGTTGAAAAGTTATAATAAAAAGCTTGCTACGGAGGTTCTTTTCACTTCTCTTCTCTTTTATTGCTTTATTTACTGCTTTATTTATGCAATAGAAAATAGAATCATGTAGATAGTCAATTTTTAAATATTGTATAATAAAATAGGGTAATAGCATAATTTCTCTTAATCTTTACTTTATGAATTAATCCGTCATAGGGAACCCGAAAGGGGCATCGTGGGGGTGCTAACACCTTCCCCACGCGTAACTAACTCCCTTACCCAACTCTGGTTATAATGGCCAAGTTTGGTTTTTCTTAAAATCAACGCCATATATCCTTTTCCAATTTTTATGGTCAAAACATTGGTGGCGACTCCATAAGAACCCTTTTGCAAAAACCTTGCTTTTATTAGAGGATAGTTCAGTTGTTGAGCACCTCGGAAGCAATGAACACATTTTAAAATAAAACGCGAGTCTAAACCATCTTTTCGCGACTGCTCGCATAAACGTTCAAGATGTCACCAGACATCGAAACGAATGGCGGCGACAATCACTCCTGAGGTGTGGGAAGAAGTGGTTGGTCTTCATGATGTTGGTGTAAAGGTATCCAGAGGTAACATTGCAGAGTTACCTGATTTTAACAAAATTCAATTATTTCGCAGTTGTCTCAAAAATCAAAATGATTCTGTAAGAACTATTAACGCTGGGAAAATGGAGCTTGAACCAAGAATTCTTGCCTTCATCATTGCATGGATGCTTACTCTAAGGGGGAGTAATCATGCTTTACTTAATGAAGGTGATTTAGCTCTTATGTACTGCATTGAAAATAATATCCGTGTAAATTGGATTTTTGTTATCAAGGATCACATGATAAAAGCAAAAAGATTGGCTAATTATAAACTGCCATATGCTATGCTGATTAATCAATTTTTTATATACTTTGAAGTAGATCTTGCAGGAGAATATGTGGAAACTCCAAAGGCCTCCAATAATATTGATGATTCCACTTTGCGGAAGATGGGATTTATCAAAATTGATGGAGAGTGGATCTCTAAGATTTATGCTGGGATGTCTGAAGATGAGGAAGAAGATGAAGAAGAAGCTGATTAAGGTCAAATTCCTTCTTCTCCAACTGCTGCTGAGGTTCCTGAATCCACTGGTGGTCAAACTTCCTATGAGAACATGGAGATCATACCATGCATGGAGCAATCTGACCGTGGAACTCCTCTCTCCCAGTTTGAAAGAACCATGCTCTCTCAAATGGCCTCACTGCAAGAAAATCAAAGGAAACACATGCAAATGACCTACCAGCACTTCTAGCAGACCAACACACAATTCTCCAACCTGGGAAATCAAATTGATGACATTTATACCAAATTGGAGGATATGCAATTGAATCAGGGAAACTGGGAAGATTAAGTCTCATCAAGAGAGGTCTTTTCCATCATAAGTTTTTTTTTCTATTTTTTTATTTGTTGTCTTTTCTTTATTTGATGTTTTGCTTATGTTGGTTTGTACAATTAATTGGTCTTTGATCAGAAACACTCCTTGAACATCCTTAAATATAATGTAGGTATGTTAATTTGAAGTTAGAATTGAATTAGAGATCCTAGATAACACATTCTGATAGTTTTAACTGATAAAAAATCATTTTAATCGGTTAAATCTATTAACAACACATTGATATAAACAATTCGTACTATTTTAATCGATTACTTTATGATGTAATCGATTAAAAGCTATTGGTTATGGATTTGTATCAACTAAAATTGATTTACATTAAATAAATTCACTAAATTGAGATGTAACATTCTGGTTTTGTGCGGATTTTGTATAATTTTCAATTCTCTTTTAAAAAAAAACATCTTGTGGCTATTTTGAATTTATCATAAGTTACCTTTTTTTTTGGGTCAGGACAAATAATTTCTTTAGTGATCATGTTTTAAAAGGTGATTGTGAAATTTTCTTTATAGAAACTGAGAAACAATTAACTGATATATTTACAAAACCTCTTGCTCATGATCGATTTTATAAAATCCGAACTGAATTAGGCATTTTTGATGCATCAAACATCACTTAGTTCCCATTTCTGAGTGTTTTAATTAATATAAACTAGTTTTAATCGATTCATTTCATTAATAATACTATTATTTGTACTGTTTTAATCGATTAAATTTTGATTTAATCGATTAAATGCTCCCAGGATTTCAATGTACATTTGTTTTAATCGATTAAAATGTTATCTGTATCAATAAAAATCATTAATGTCGTCGTCATCAAAAGAGGCAGTCGGAGTGATGCGATGGGTTTCCGACTTTGACTCGCATTTTAAAAGTGGTGTTACAACGCCTTTAGATTGTCCGATAACCGGGCTGAACCTAGAGGCGAGGTTTTTGAAAATGGGTTCTAGAGTCGCCACCAATGTTTTATCCGGAAACATTGGAAAAGCAAAAAAAGAAGGCGTTGGTTTTCAAAAACCAACTTTGTCCATTATAATAGGAGTTGGGTAAGGGAGTTAGTTACGTGTAGGGAAGGTATTAACTTCCCTACAACGACCCTTTCAGGTTCCCTATGATGGGTCGTTTATTTCATAAATAAACCTTTAAAATTACGCTTTTACCCTTTATTTATTCGCAAAATTCAGATGTTGACTACATGGCCCTAACCGTTAATTACACAATTAGACATAATATAAAAGCAATAAAAGAAGAGGGAAAGTGTGGGAACCTTCGAAGCACACTTTTGTATTTAATATTCTTGAAGTAGGATGCTTTTTGGGAATCCCTCACTCTACAACGTTGGTCGCTCTTCCTCGCAACGCTACAGAATACCCTCTAAGAATGCTAAGAAACTCCAAAAATGCTTCGGAGGGATCCTAGGGGAAGAATTTGAAAAAGTTGTAGAAGGGAAAGTTGGAGAATGCTGTGAAAAGGAGGGGGACGCGCCCTCCTTTTATAGGGATTTGCGCCTGTCAGGTAGGGACGGTCGTCTTGCCTGATAAGGTCGAGATCGCCATCTCGCCAAACGAGACGGCGGTCTCGCCCTTGACAAATGGCTATAAGGCAATCTCACCAAACGAGATGGCGGTCTCGCCATTGGCAAATGGCGAGAAGGCCGTCTCGCCAAACGAGACGGTGGTCTTGCCATTGGCAAGTGGCGAGACAGCCGTCTCGCCCTTTATCGTTGGCGTGACGGTGGCTCGGGCTTCTAGGTGGAATTCCTTATTTTTTTTTCTGCACAAAAAACCTTCCTACTCTAATATGGGGCCTATTAGTCTATCCTAGGGACCTTTTAGGCCTTGCCCATCTTCGAATTGAAGGTCTTCTGCTCTTTATTTTGAGGTCGGGCAAGATTTGGGGTCTACAGCTGCCCCCCCTTCACCTGACTAGCCGACTGTTGGCCTGTTATGCCAAAAAAGATCGGCTAGAGGGTGAAGGAGTTAACCCTCTTGCCCCGTTGTCCTTCGGATGCTCCCTCTTGCGGTAGCCGACCCTTTAGACGAAAAAAATGTGTGTGCCCCTCCGGGATACTCCTTCATGCGGTAACCGAGCCCTTTGGTTTAACATGTGGTAGAACCTCAGGATGGACCTTCTTGCGGTAGCCGACCCCTCGGTTCATGAGTATGAACCCCCATCCGGTTGCTTGTAGCTTCGGGATGCTCCTTCTTCCGGTAGCTGACCCCTTGGCTGACAAGTGGTAGAATATCAGGATGCTCCTTCTTGCGGTAGCCGACCCCTTGGTTGATGAGTATGAACCCCCATCCGGATGCTTGTAGCTTCGGATGCTCCTTCTTGCGGTAGCTGACCCCTTAGCTGACAAGTGGTAGAACCTCAAGATGCTCCTTCTTGCGGTAGCCGACCCTTCGATTAATGAGCATAAACCCCCATCCGGTTGGTAGCATTTGCAGTCCACCATTGTAGGACTGGATGAGTATAAACCCCTCATCTGGCTGGTATGGTCCACTTCGCAGGACCGGCTACGACTTACTGCTCTGACTCATGCGCAGGTTCATGCGCAGGTTGATGGGTATGAACCCCCCATCTGGCTGGTGCAGTCCACTTCGTAGGACTGGTGGGGGTGGCGGCTTACTGCTCTAGCTCATGCATCGAGAATCAATGGGGAATAATTCTTGGTAAATGTCTTTGATTTTTTGGTAAAATCTTCCGGTGTACCGGGGATTCTTTGTTTTTCGGCTCTTCTGATAGTCATCCAGCTTGTTATTTGTTGGGGATTCTTCGCTTTGATCTTTTGGTATTTGTCATCTGACTTTGCTGGTTGTCGGGGATTTTCGGTGAACGTGGTCATTTTGCTGGTTTTCCTTTTCCTCTTTGTTAGGAAGATGGTGGCTAATGTTTTTGGATTTAATCTTGCCTTTTTCCGCGGTTTATCTTTTTTCTCGTGATTTTGATCTTGGCTTTTTTCAGATTATACGTAAGCCTTTTTACTTTTCAGTTTCTTTTGATACGTTGGCTTTTCTGGTAAAAGAATGAAGACAAACAAATTTATCAAAAGAATTTATTTATATGTGATAAAATCTGTAAAATGATCATGTTAATACAATGATATCCCTAAGACGACGACGGACTCGACTGCGAGCCCGGAGACGACCCAGGAGGGGGGAACTGGCGGAACATATGCCATTGGAATTCTGCCTGGCTCTGGATCATTTCGAGCTGATCCTGCCTGATCATGCCCAGGTCCCGTCTCATCCCCTCTTGCATCTGGCCAAAGGCTTCAAGGCGTGTTTCGAAGACATCTTGTCTTAGGGACATCTGGTCTAACTGCTGGCGGATATTGTGCATCTGATAGTTCATGCAGCAAAGTCATCCCTGTACTGCTGCTGCTGCTGCTCAAACTCTGGGGGCATCAGGATATCTTGTGTTTCCTCCAAATCCAGGATATCCAAGGTCATGGCGAGCGCAGGGTGAAGGGCTACCTGGGATCTGTGCCTGATGAGCATCCCCATGCTGACGAGCATGGATCCGCTGATGGACTCAGGTCGGAGAGTGGAGGGAATGTCCTCCCCACCGAGACACCCCCATTTCTTGGGCAGCGGGGTGATGAGAGGACCCATGAGGATGGCTCCGATGGGGCGGCTCCCGAAGTCCTTGAGAGCCTTCAAAAAGAAGTAATCGAGATTACACCGACGTCCATAGATCATGCAGTGCAGTGCGAAAAGATCAGGGTGGGTAACCTTCCCCTGACTTTCCTTCTGCCCATGAATGGTCCCCACCAGCAGCTGATGGCAGATTTACAGAGAGTAGGGTTAAGTGCTGACCCTTTCATCTGGGCCGACAAAATCTGTGACCCGGTGAGATCCTCCCATATCTCACCGGTTGTGAGGGCAGTCGGTCACTCACAGACGACCCCCTGATATTCTGGCGTCAGGGTGTCCTCGGGCCAGATGAAGCCTATGGCGACGTTGAACTCGTCCAACATCGTCATCCGATAGGTCCCGTTCATATAGTACGAGACCATCTTCACTGGAGGAACACCCGGGAACATCATGGGCATCTCAATCATCGTAATGGAGGCGAGAAACTCCATTATGGCCTGTGTGTAGATGCGAGTCGGGGGAGGCTGGAGGAGGAAGTCCCACCCGATGTTTTGAATGTAGCCCTGCACGTTGTCCTCCCAGCTGAACTCGGCCAGGATACCAAACTCTAACATCATCATGGGGTGCCAGGAGTAACCCCTAATGTGCTCAAGCCTGGCCTGATTTTGCGGCGTAAGCTGGGTAGGGTCTGGAGGAACCGAAGCTGCAGATGTGCTCGGGATGGAGCCCTGTCCTCTCTTCCGGGATCTAGATGAGTCACCTCGTTGCATTTTGACAAAAGCACTCAAGATTGTAGGAGAATGTGTATGAGGATGCAGGAATGGAGTGCTTAAAACTGACCCCCAGGCTTCCTTTATATAGAAATTTCGATTTTGGTCGAGACCGTCGTCTGGGATTTCGGGATGGCGGTCTCGATTTTTCAAGGCTCGGGACCACCATTTGGAAATTCGAGACGGCGGTCTCGCCACTAGTAGATGGCGAGACGACCTTCTCGCCAACGAGAAGCGGTCTCACTTTTAACAAAAGGCGAGATGGCGGTCTCGCCATACGGGAAGGTCGTATCGCTTTTAACGAAAGGCGAGATGACGGTCTTGCCTTCGATGAAAGGCGAGAAGGCGGTCTCAATGGACGAGACGACGGTCTCGCTTTTTCAGAGTTTTTTTTTTGGAAAAATATAGGACCTTGTTCAAAAATATTTATGCATGGAATGTTTTCATGTTTGGTGTCCTATAATGCTATTTTGTTAATTTTTCAGAAGGATTAACTGGTGAGTCTTTGGAAGACGGGGTCGCTCTGGAGTTGTTTTTCTGTGTACTTGTTTTTATGAGCACACTTTGCGATGTCAGTGCGTTTTTTCCTTACTCCCGGGATTTCAATCCTCTTTTTTATTATATGCCTCCATATTCCCAGACTAATTGTTAGAATATTTATAGTAAGGGTCAAGAGAAGAGAAGTAAGAGGATAATTTATTCAACAACTTGTGTGTTTAGACGGTTGATTTTTATTTAGAAAGGGTTTTGTAAGAATGGTTGGCCAAGGTTGGTCCGAGTGTTTAAGCTGATATTTAAACAAACATTTTTTCTTGAGGGTTCACGTCTTAGCCCATTTCTATCGCTTTCTATGGCTGATTGATTTCCCTAGACTGCCCTTTGGGTTTTCAGACTAGGATACTGTGTTTTGGTCCTATCTTTTGTCTAGGTTCCTTTTTTCTTGTTTTGGGGATCCTAGCCTACCTTATTTTGTAACCCTAACGTTTGCCTAGGCTACCCTTTATTGTTGTTCGGGTTTCCTAGTGGGTTGACCCTAATTTCTGCGTAGCCCCTTAGTGGGTTTCCTATCAGGTACTTTGTCCTTTCTTTTTTGGCCTTCGGCTCCTATGGGCTTCTTTTGAGTTCTCTTTTTTTTACACAATATTGGCAAAACACAACTTTATTAAAATGAGGTAAAATCTTATTCTGTGTTTCTAACCAATCAGCTCGATTATTATGGCGATGGCGTGTTTTGATTATTTGGATGCACTTTTCTATTCTTTTTTCGTTTGCTTAAACATGGTTATTATGAGGTCTAGACATGAAATAGCAAGAAAAGAAGCAAATGGTAAGAAATGTATTCATTATTAATTAGTAAGGGAATATGTGCCCAAAAGGAGCTCGGGGGTCGGGCTAGCCCCGGGGGATAATCTCTGACAATCACTGGATTTACATCCCTTAAGAAAGGAAAAAGAACTCCTAATGACTAGGGTAGCTCTTGACACTTGTATTCCTCCGCTTCGGAAAATCTGCTTTAGAGTTCGGAGGGGAGACTTCCCTTTTCTCTTTTCAGCTTGGCCCTTTGTAAGGTCATATCCTAGGCCATACTTTAAAAGATTATCCTTGAATTCTGGGGGCTCCCTCATTCCTTGGGAGTCTGCCCCCAGTCCTTGGCCAGGATGGTAACCATGCTTCATTATCATGCGGGCTACCTTCATATTACCGTGAAGTCTTTCTACATTGGCAATTTTAAGCGCTTGAAAAGATGTTTCAAGGGCCTCTTCAGTCGCATCCACGTAAGGTTGGGTAGACAGTCCACTGATCAGGATATCATCTTCTGCTTGGACTGTGACTAGTTTGTCATCCACTATAAACTTGACTCTCTGGTGGAGCGTTGAAGGTACTACCTTAGCATCATGAATCCACGGTCTTCCAAGGAGACAACTATATCCTGGAGTAATGTCTATCACGTGGAAATCGATGTTGAAGATAGTGGGCCCGACTTGGATTGGCAGGTTAATTTCCCCCACTACTTCTTGTTTTGATCCGTCGAAGGCTCGAACGATAGTGCTGCTTGGGTGCATGCGGGTTCCTTGAATAGTCAACTTGTCAAGTTTGCACTTGGGACGTTCAAGGATGACCCGTTTAGACCCCAAATCTTGCCCGGCCTCCAAATAAAGAGCAGAAGACCTCCTATTTGAAGATGGACAAGCCTAATAAGCCATTAGGAGAGACTATTAGGCCCCATACTAGGATAGGAGGGAGTTTCTGTACCAAAAAATAAGTTTTCTCGCTTCGAAGGGACGAGACCGCCTTCTGGACAACCCAGACCGCCGTCTCGCCTCGCGTAGGAGGCGAGACCGCCGTCTCGCTCAACGAGACGGCGGTCACGCCACCTACGAAGGACGAGACGGCGGTCTCGTTCACCCAGATGACAGTCTCGCCATTTTGACAGGACGAGACGGCGGTCTCGTTGGACGAGACGACGGTCTCGACCCTGTCAGACGAGACCGGCGGTCTCGCCACCTGACAGCGCGAAAACCTATAAATAGGGGCTCTCCCCCCCTCATTTTCACACACCACAGCTGCATAGCTCTCCCTTCTCTCTAAAAACTTCTCTCTAGAATCCCTCCGACGCATTTCCGGAGCTTCTGAGTGCTTTCAAGAGTGATTTTCGGCGTTCGAGAGGTTTTCCGACGTCTTGTAGAGTGAAGGGCTGCCATAAAGCACCCTATTTTTTAGAGAATTAATATAAAAAGCGTGCTTCGAAGGTTCAAAATTCTCTCCCTTCATCTTTACCGTCTTTATCTTAAATCATGCAATAGATATTAGGGCCATGTAGTCATACTTTTAAATTCCGCAGAATAAAAAGGGCGAAAGTGTATTTCTCTAGTTTATCAGTAAAATAAGTCGGTCTGTCATAGGGAACTCGAAAGGGGCGTCGTAAAGGGACTAATACTCCCTTTGCACGTAACCAACTCCCTTACCCAACTCTGGTTCTAATGACCAAAGTTGGTTTTCAAAAACCAACGCCTTTTAAAACCCCTTTTCCGATGTTTCTGGTAAAAACGTCGGTGGCGACTCCATAGAACCCAAACTAAATAAATCCCTGGGTTAGCCCGGTTATCGGACAACTCAGGGATACTTTTGAAAACCTCGTCTCTAGGTTAGCCCGGTTATCGGACAACCTAAGGATGTTGTAACCACCAACAAAAAACGTGAAAATAAAAGAAGAGTCGAAAAACCATCGCGTCGCTCCGACCGCGCCCCCATTTTCGGGGAGGCGGCGACAGATGGCGACTCCACTGGGGAAGCCTAGAGAGTTAATCCCATTTAGTGATGGGCCGGCTTAAACAATAAATAAACCAAGAAAATAACACTTTTGCCCTTAACTTGTATTTATAACATGTTTTATTGTTTGGCTTTAATAATTGTTGCTTGTTTATACTTGCAAATTGCTTGAAATATAAACTGCACACAATCCCTTGCACACAACAGTTCCCCCTATACCCGGGGGTAAGTGAGATAACCATAGGGAGTGGGTGGCAGGTACGGTTCGCTGCAGTTAGGGCCTTGTGCCCACCAGTGTGATCGGAAACCACCACTCAAGGTGATAACCTTCCTCTTTTGGCAACAAGACCGACTCTGGCCTTAGTGCTGAGCATGGTTGGACGGCTGGAGAGTGGGGACCCTATAATGGGGGCACCTTGGGGGCCTTAGCCTGGTGAGAACAGTTAGAACCTACCCTAACCAATGCACTTTTCTGCAGGAAAACCCTACCTCGTGATTAAAACGAAATCTCGCCTGTTCGGGGATGGTCGAATTGTGTGTGCATATGATTGTCGCATTTGTATGTTGCATAGCATAAAGAAACAACAGAACGAAATCACAAAAAATATATTTTACAAATAAACACCCTTATCTTGGACAGTCTGCCTTTTAGCTAGCCTGGTTTCAGGTTCTTTGTAAGCTAAGTAGCCACGTAGTTCCGACAGAAGAGATAAGGGACGATAAATATTCTTTCGCATAAAGCCATATTTTATCTCGGACAGTCTGCCTTTTAGCTAGCCTGGTTTCAGGTTCTTTGTAAGCTAAGTAGCCATGCAGTTCCGACAGAAGAGATAAAAGGCTATAAAATAAACAAATAAAAAATATAAAATAAAAATTCATTTTTCTCAAAATTCACAAAATAAGACCTAGTCCAAAAATATTGCATTCATTAAACATTCATATAGATAGTTTATTCTTCCAAAAAAATAAAATACATAAAAATACCATACATCATGTAAAAAAACATGATAAAATAGCAAAATAAACACTCACATTCATACAATAAACATCATTTTCATCAAAACATACATTTTGGTTTTAGAAAATGGAGGGGACAAGTAGACAAGTGGGGAAGGTGGATATTCTCCGAAGCCATACTGAGAAGCTAGAACGGCTTAGTGCGACGATGCCACCGGAGGTCCGCGCTGACTTTGAAAAGTCCTATGGACGGATTTTGGACCTCCTAAAAATTAGTGTCGATCAAGTCTTCCTCAGGGTACTGATTCACTTTTGGAATTCCAGTCTACGGTGCTTTGAATTTCCGCAGTTTGACATGGTGCCCACTTTAGAGGAGTATGAAACAATGTTGAAATGGCCCAAGTCAGCCGGGGTTCATATCCGCCACGAGGCGTATACTCCTGCAGCACCAGTCGCTGCCCTTATCCACCTACCGTACCGACAAAGTACCCTGATAGGAAGAGGGAACACCCAGGGATGGAGAGTATCGATGTTAGAAGACCACCTGTCCTACCTGGCTGAGAGGGCAGAGTGGGTTGCCTTCAACAAAACCCTGGCATTATTAATCTTCGGAACGATCCTGTTCCCCTTCCACCTCGACACGGTTGATCAAGCCGTCTTGGACGCTTTCTTCGCTTGGGACGTGAACTCGAAGAGTCCCCTGCCTGCTATTCTTGCCGACACCTTGCTCTCGGTGGATTTCTGCCATCAGAAGCAAGGGAGAACACTCCGCTGCTGCTCTTCGCTGCTTTATGTGTGGAGCATCACGCACCTCTATGCCTCCAGTCACATGGGGATATTCCCCGACCCCTTGAGAAGCTTCTCCAAGATCCCCCTCCAACGACGTCTGACTGTAGAGTGGAGGGATGAGTTAGAACAAAAGGACGCCAACAGCATATCTTGGGTCTGCCCTTGGTTCCGACCCGGCCCAGTTCTCGTCAGATGCGGGAGCTACCCGAATGTACCCTTGAGTAGCTATGAGACAACTCATGAGGACTCAAACTACTATCTCCCGAGGGGAACTCGGAGGGCTGTGCTTCTTTGGAGACCCGTGCACAATCGCCAACTCACTGACCGTGAGGAAAGCATGGGAGAAGCCAGTCTACATGGGAGACAGAGAGCTAGGAAAAGCTCGGGTGACTGTCACCAGTGACTATGAGGCATGGAGGAGAAGAAGAGAGATGGCCCGACCATCCACCACACCCGCGCCAATCGCCAACAACGAAGAGCTACAGGCACAAGTCAACGCCTTGACCCAGAGGGTAGAAATAATGGGAGCCCAGATACGGGCCCTTGAGGAAAAAGAGCAAGCCTCTATCCTCACGATTGACGGTCTACAAAGGCAGGGCAAGAAAAAGGATCATGAAATAGAACGCCTCAAGGACCAATGTGCTGACGCTAATGAACAGGCTATCCGAGCATCCAAAACTGCCAGAACCAGCTCGAATAGCCAACTACAGGAAATAACCGCCAGGTCAGCACACCTTGAGGCGGAATCAGCTCAGCAGGCTCAAACGATCAAGGAATTGTCAGAACAACTCCTCCAGGCTCGGCTAGATCTCCGCCAAGAGCGAGAGAACAACAGAAAACTCAGCCGAGGTCTCTATGAGCTACGCATTAAAGAGAAAAGCGGGCTAGCTCAATATGACCAAGTGCTACAAGAAAAAGACCGAGCTGTTGCAAGGCTCGATGAACTAGAAGCCTTGGTCATACATCAAGAGGCGAAGATCAAGGAGGCTCAACAGTACAGCGAAGAAATGAGCCAAGCGATCCACAAACAAAGCGAAACACTCGCTCACCATGTCCGGGAAGCCGAGAGAGAATTGCAAAGAAAACAAGACCCGCCTGTGGGTTTCTTTAGGCTTTTCCGCTTTTGCCAAAAGACGCTTCGTAGTATGGAATAGGCGAATGTACACTTTTCAAAGAATTAATGAAATCTTTTTCCTTATTTTACACTTGTCTACTTGCATACATGAGCATGCATTTGCATATTTAAATTTCCCCTCCTTCACACCTAATAAATAAGATAATAAAAAGGAAGGATTAACTAACACGTCTTCCAACTCAGAAGAATGGAGAGAAATCCACTCCTAATAAAGCTCACCCCAACGGTCGAATCACCACAAGAGGGAAATAAACCTCGGCCGTTAGTCCTCAAGAATAAAGAAGAAGGGGCAAGGACGCCAGTGCGATTATTTATGCCACGTCCTTTCCCCTACGAGTCAAACAAAGCTGTACCGTGGAGATATGAGGAATCTTCACCAATAAAAGAAGAAATAACAAACATAGCCGGCATTGGGGGCACAACTAGAAGTGGAAGAATCTACTCCCCCAAGGACACACAAGAAAATGTCCTTCAAAATAAAGGAAAAAATAAAAAGACCGAAGAAGAAAAAGAAAATAAGGAATCCAAGGAGGAGACAGAGGAACTACTCCAATTTATAAGACAAAGTGAGTACTCCATTATAGACCAGCTCAACCGAACGCCCGCAAAGATCACATTGCTATATTTGATAATGAGCTTGGAACCACACCGGAACGCCCTACTGAAGGTCTTGAGCGAGGCGCATGTACCCCATACAATATCCCAAGAAAAGGTCGAGAGGATCGTCGGTCACATTACAGCAAGCGATCATCTCGCCTTCACAGAGGAAGAACTCCCTCTCGAAGGGTCAAAGCACAACAAGCCCTTGCACATTTCAGTCAAGTGCAAGGAATACCTCATTGCCAATGTTCTTGTGGATAACGGGTCGTCCCTGAACGTGATGCCCAAGTGCACACTGGAAAAGTTGACCATCCAAGGAACCCGTCTGCGCCCAAGCAGCACCATCGTTCGAGCCTTCGACGGATCAAAACGGGAAGTAGTGGGAGAGATCAAATTGCCAATTCAAGTGGGACCCACTATCTTCGACGTCGATTTCCACGTAATGGACATTATGTTAGAAAAGTAGTTTTAAATCAAGAGGGGGGGTGAATTGATTTTTGAAAGTTTTTCGCAATACACAGATTATCTAATTCGAAAATTAAGTTTCTAAAAATCTTTTTGAATTACCAAGCAATCAAACAATATAAGCGCAGCAACTGAAATTAAAGAGAGAAAGGTTAGGAAAGATTTCACCGGTAATTTTATACTGGTTCACCCAATACCAGGGCTACGTCCAGTCTCCAGCCAAATTCCAACTGGGTTCCACTAGAATAGATGTTTTGCAGACTCACCCTCTTACACCTATTCTAACTCTCCACCAAGAACCAAATTCCAGCTCTTGGAAACCTCTGCAACCAAATTCCAGCATGCAGAGAAACCGAGTGCCCAAATTCCAGGCACCACACACAAGAACCAAATTCCAGCTCTTGCTTACAACCTTCCCACCAAGAACCAAATTCCAGTTCTGGAAACTTCTACAACCTCTACACACTGCAGAAAACTTGTACCCAAATTCCAGGTACAAAACAAGTACAAATGAATGAATAGAAATTTAAAAGAAGAAACAAAGAAAGCTCAAACCGGATTACACCAATCCACGGTCAGTTTCTTCTTCAAAGAAATGCAAAGTGCCTCAAGAAAGATTTCAAAAGAAGTTCACAAAAACAGTTGTGTATCTTTCTTGAAAAATGCTAATAGTTGTTTGTATTGATTGCTTGAATTGTGTAAAAACTGATATTCAATCTCTGTTTAAAAGTTTCAAGCAATTCTGTTTATAAAAGAGTATTTTCAAATCTGCTGCATTAATTAATCTGTTGAAAGTTTGTTTTAATCTGTTGAAATAGCCGTTATAATCTGTTAAAAGTCCTTTCAACCCATTAATGCATTCTTGATCTTTAACAGAAAATGTTTTAGTTGATACAACCATGTTTATATCAGTTAAAACGCTTTACAAACATTTTCTAAGTATAAAACAATCGATTGAATCACGTATTAATCGATTGATTTGTTTAAAAACCTTCTTATAAAACTTTCAAGTTATTTTAGCTGATATAAAGTCGTTTTAATCGATTGAAAAACTGCACATATATTTTCAAGTCATTTTAATCGATTGAAAGTTCGTTTTAATCGATTGAAAAGATTTTCTAAGTTATTTTAATCGATTGAAATACGTTTTAATCGATTGAAATAAGTCTGATCGGTCATAATTAAATTCTGATCGATCATAACCAACTCTGATCGGTCATAATCTCATTCTGATCGATCATCCTGACATCCAAAGTAATTTTAATCGATTGAAACGTGTTTTAATCGATTAAAATAGTTCTGATCGCTCATATTTAAGATCTGATCGATTATAATGCATTCTGACCTATTATATTCGAATTCTAATCGGTCATAATGATTTCTAAAGGGTTTTAATCGATTAAAAGAAGTTTGTATCGATTAAAATACTTGTAAAAACAATTCTTTACAGCATTCTTAGTGATTTTAATCGTTTCTTAAAAAACTATATCAGTTAAAACTATTGTTAAGAAGGTTCTTTGTCAAAATGCTTTTGTTTGATTTGTTTAAAACTATTTTTGAGGCATTTTGCAAGATGAGTGAAGAAGCTTTATGCAGTGGAAAAGGTAAAGTGGTTTTACCTAAGCTTTCTGTTAAGACACACTAAGTCTTCAGCTCCATTCTTCTGAGTGACTTGTTTGACTGTTGCAGAGTTGACCTTTGACTTTATCTTTGACTTCATCAAATCACTGAGATCTTTGCTAGGATCACTTTCAGTCTCCCCCTATTTGATGAAGACAAACACCATTTTGAAAAAACAATCTCTGCAAAATAAGTCACTTGATAATGCAGTTAGGTGAGAAATATAAGAATGTAATAAAGTTTTGTTTCTCCCCTAAAACTTATTTCTCCCCTAAAACTTATTTCTCCCCTAAACTGTTGCTCTTAAATTTATCTTAAAGTGATGCAACTATTTCTCCCCCTTTTGACTTCATCAAAAATAGGGAATAGAAGAGAAAAGAATAAAGTGTAAGGTTTCGAAAAATATGCTCAAGTTTTTGAAAATACAAAAGTGAATCAATATTTCACTCATGAAAAGAATCAATTAAAGTTGATTCAAACTTATCTCCATTAACACGTTTGTAATGAATACAATTAACACGTGTAAAGATAAGGGAATCACGCTTTAGTAGCATGTTTACGGAAACAGCCATTAACTAAAGCCTTTAATCTTTCTTCCCGAGAATAAAAATCGATTAAAAACGAGCATAATCGGTTAAAATGTTCTTGGTAAATGATTTTAATCGATTGAAAGAAAAGTTTAATCGATTAAAACATTTAAGATTTTGAAAACATGAAACTTTAGTAAAAATAATCGATTATTTCGATTTTAAATAGATTAAAACATGTTGTATAAGTTCATTTAATCGATTAACAAGATGTTGTATTGATTAAAACAATCAGTTTTGAAAATGAAGTAATGTTTAATGCATATTTTGTAAAGCTGATCATTTAGAAGGATGTTTTAACAATACTAACGACTATCTTAGCTAATAGATCTATCAGAATAAAGTCTTATTTAGCTAAAGCTCTCAGGGATCTATTTAAATTCTATTTACGCCAGTCTGATCTAGATTAGATCCTAAACCATATTTAACCAAAGGTTAAGGCAAATGTTCCTGGTATAACACCAGTTAATATCACAGTCCATGCAAACAATATAAAGATAGAAATAAGCAGAAGATAAAGATGATGAGGGGAACTAGTCATCCCAATTTCCCTGATTGAACTGCTTATCCACCAGCTTGGTGATCATTCATTTGATTCCCACCAATATCAAAAGATAATAGGCTTTCCTTTTTGCTGGAACTAATTTTGCTCTATCAACTATTGAGTCAACAACTGCTGTCACTCCTGTATCGAGCAGAACACGAAACTTTTCCTGAAAAGAAATCTTTTAGCAGTTTCTTGTTATTATTGACTGCATTACAGTCCATGGTTGACACCACACTGGAATTTCTACTACACATCAGAGGCATAATCATGTCCTGACCAAATCCCACACAGAATGCATGATACCATAAATTGCATGAATCACAGGTTAATGATGTGCTTGAGATAGGAATTTTCTTTCATAATAGCCAACCCATTTTGAACCACTGCAGTTGTCATTATCCAAGCAAATAACTGCATTCTTATTAATGTAGTATGATGGGTGTTATTCTCACTTATAGTGAACCGAGTCATCATTATCTTTTGAGGAATGTTATTACTGGTAGAGTGGGCAATGATTAGTAATGAGGACAGGTGATGACAATCAATCCAGAATTCTAAAACAATATAAAATTTATCCCTATCCTGACCATAAAACATACATTCCCTGTACCACGTTATTTAATTCTTGAATTGCTGTCCCAGATTGGTTTCCTTACGGTGTCACCTCGTGATATTGATGATTAAAGCAAATATTCAAAGTTGCACAAGTTCCAATGAATTTCACCAAGAGTTTTGAACCAATGCATGCTCAAAATTATTTCAAATATATTGCAATGTAATATCAAGAAATTTAATGAAAACATGTATTTATTGGATTTCCTAGTAATGAATAACTTATTACCAGAAACAATTATCACTAAAAAAATTTTGATAAACTATGTTTTCAGTCCTAACAGTTTGACACTGTTTGTAACTAGTGTCTATAAGAAAAGTTACAGTCCATTCTTTGATAATTCCTTTGATTTTCAATGTATTACTACGCGAGCATTCCATGTAAAGTATTAAGAGAAATGTAAACATCTACAGAGAATTAATCGATTGTTAAAATAACATTTTCATCTATGGATAACTTTCCTACATGTAAAGTTTGCAGTATTTCAATCGGCAATAACTTTCGCACATTTACTCCACTAGTCTTAGTTTCTAATTAAAGATCTGTTCGAGCATGTGCGACACAATTTACGGGACAATGGGTGAATCAGTTAATTTGTTCTTGGGAATAATGTTGATTTGGTCAAAGAAATCTTTAAAGATTTATTGCAGATAATAGATACTGAGTTTTTGTTTTGAATTTCCCTGTCAAACTTCAATTAGATGTTATAAGTCTTGTTTACAGATCCTAATCAATTGATTAATCAACTCATTATCTATTAATTTGATTCTTGTCATTAGAGTTGAAAACATCTACAGTGAATTAATCGATTTGTTTTATAAAAGGATCGATTAGTTTAATACAGAATGAAATCAATAACATGACACCAGAATTTAAATCGATTAAAACGTGAATGAATCGATTAATTTTGATACCTAAGTGTTTTTAGTTGATATAAATTTATTCTAATCGATTAAAACGACTAAACCAACATTCTGAGAACAATTTAATCGATTATTTCGACATTTCAATCGATTAAAATGGTACGGTAAGTTATTTTAATCGATTAATATTGATTTATATCAATTAAAACAATTAATTTAAATACACAGAACCTGGTTTCGCAGCTCTGATCTTCAAGGGATTCCCAGACTTGTTCCTGCAAAACAATTGAGTATTTTTCTGGTACCCTTTATAATTATTGGGTCCTGATCATGTTATTTGAAAAGAATTAATCTTTGGAACCCATTTCATTCTCCCTTTAGGAATGGCATACTTTTTGATTCTGCAATTTTTAACAGAGTGACCCATTTTCATACAGTAAAAGCATTTAATAAATGGAGATGAAACTGTTTTACTATATGCAAAATAACTTTTGAAAGCTCTGGTTTTCTTTCCAATGGCTGGTGTATAACCTATACCACCACGTTCAATAACTAACTTTTGGGAATCAAGTATCTTATCAAGATTATTCTTTCCTTGTGCTAATTTAGATGAAGTTTTTACTAGGTATGATACTTGTTTCTGTAACTCAGGACAGTTTTTGCAATCTTCAACATTACACATGCAATCAGTATTATTTTCTAATTCTAACTTTTCTTCATCAATTATTTTCTTTTCAAGAATAATGATCTTGTTTTCTAGTAACCTATTCATGCTTTTCAATTTTCTGTTTTCAGTTTCTAATTTCTTTGCTACTTCATGTATTTCAAAGAAAGCATCTTGTAATGAGCTATAGTTTATAGATTCAGAACTTACACTGGTTTTTGATGATTCCGAGTTGACCATCAAGCATATTTCTGGTGCTTCTTCATAGGTCTTTTCAAGGATCTTCCACATTTGTGCAGCAGTTTGGCAGTGTGCAATCCTGAAAAGATCATCTCTGTTAAGGGCGGATAAGATGATGTTCTTGGCAATACAATCATCTTGGATTCTGTTAGCAATATCAATTTCCTGTTCAATAACATTCCAAGCATTTATACTAACAGATTCAATGAAGATTTTCATCCTTAGTTTCCAGAATAGATAATCTGTTCCACACAACAGTGGAGGTCTATCAATGTACGCTCCCTCAGAAAATGCCATGGATCGAAGTAACTTGATTAACTTTCAAGCACCTCGCTCTGATGCCAATTGTTAGAAAAGTAGTTTTAAATCAAGAGGGGGGGTGAATTGATTTTTGAAAGTTTTTCGCAATACACAGATTATCTAATTCGAAAATTAAGTTTCTAAAAATCTTTTTGAATTACCAAGCAATCAAACAATATAAGCGCAGCAAGCTGAAATTAAAGAGAGAAAGGTTAGGAAAGATTTCACGGTAATTTTATCCTGGTTCACCCAATACCAGGGCTACGATCCGAGTCTCCAGCCAAATTCCAGCTGGGTTCCACTAGAATAGATGTTTTACAGACTCACCCTCTTACACCTATTCTAACTCTCCACCAAGAACCAAATTCCAGCTCTTGGAAACCTCTGCAACCAAATTCCAGCACGAGAGAAACCAGATGCCCAAATTCCAGGCACCACACACAAGAACCAAATTCCAGCTCTTGCTTACAACCTTCCCACCAAGAACCAAATTCCAGTTCCTGGAAACTTCTACAACCTCTACACAGCTGCAGAAAACTTGTACCCAAATTCCAGGTACAAAACAGTACAAATGAATGAATAGAAATTTAAAAGAAGAAACAAAGAAAGCTCAAACCGGATTACACCAATCCACAGTCAGTTTCTTCTTCAAAGAAATGCAAAGTGCCTCAAGAAAGATTTCAAAAGAAGTTCACAAAAACAGTTGTGTATCTTTCTTGAAAAATGCTAATAGTTGTTTGTATTGATTGCTTGAATTGTGTAAAAACTGATATTCAATCTCTGTTTAAAAGTTTCAAGCAATTCTGTTTATAAAAGAGTATTTTCAAATCTAGTTGCATTAATTAATCTGTTGAAAGTTTGTTTTAATCTGTTGAAATAGCCGTTATAATCTGTTAAAAGTCCTTTCAACCCATTAATGCATTCTTGATCTTTAACGAGAAAATGTTTTAGTTGATACAACCATGTTTATATCGGTTAAAACGTTTTACAAACATTTTCTAAGTATAAAACAATCGATTGAATCACGTATTAATCGATTGATTTGTTTAAAAACCTTCTTATAAAACTTTCGAAGTTATTTTAGCTGATATAAAGTCGTTTTAATCGATTGAAAAACTGCACATATATTTTCAAGTCATTTTAATCGATTGAAAGTTCGTTTTAATCGATTGAAAAGATTTTCTAAGTTATTTTAATCGATTGAAATACGTTTTAATCGATTGAAATAAGTCTGATCGGTCATAATTAAATTCTGATCGATCATAACCAACTCTGATCGGTCATAATCTCATTCTGATCGATCATCCTGACATCCAAAGTAATTTTAATCGATTGAAACGTGTTTTAATCGATTAAAATAGTTCTGATCGCTCATATTTAAGATCTGATCGATTATAATGCATTCTGACCTATTATATTCGAATTCTAATCGGTCATAATGATTTCTAAAGGGTTTTAATCGATTAAAAGAAGTTTGTATCGATTAAAATACTGTAAAAACAATTCTTTACGCATTCTTAGTGATTTTAATCGTTTCTTAAAAAACTATATCAGTTAAAACTATTGTTAAGAAGGTTCTTTGTCAAAATGCTTTTGTTTGATTTGTTTAAAACTATTTTTGAGGCATTTTGCAAGATGAGTGAAGAAGCTTTATGCAGTGGAAAAGGTAAAGTGGTTTTACCTAAGCTTTCTGTTAAGACACACTAAGTCTTCAGCTCCATTCTTCTGAGTGACTTGTTTGACTGTTGCAGAGTTGACCTTTGACTTTATCTTTGACTTCATCAAATCACTGAGATCTTTGCTAGGATCACTTTCACATTACTCCAGCATACAGTTGTCTCCTCGGCAGGCCTTGGATTCATGACGCTAAGGCAATACCTTCAATGCTCCACCAAAAAGTTAAATTCATAGTGGGTGACAAACTGGTCACGGTCCAAGCAGAAGATGATATCCTGATCAGTGGACCGTCCACCCAACCTTATGTGGATGCGGCTGAAGAGGCCCTTGAAACATCTTTTCAAGCGCTCGAAATTGCCAGTATAAAACGACTTCCCAGAAATACAAGGGTAGCCCGCATGATGTTGAAGCACGGCTACCATCCTGGCCAAGGACTGGGGGCAGATTCCCAAGGAATGAGGGAACCCCCAGAATTCAAAGACAATCCCCACAAATATGGCCTAGGATATAACCCTCTCAGGGGCCGAGCGGGAAAAGCAAAAGGGAAGTCCCCCCTCCGCACACTCAAGCAGATTTTCCGAAGTGGAGGGGTGCAAGCGTCAAAAGCCACTCTAGTCATTAGGAAATATTTTTCTTTGTTCAAGGGATGTAAACCCCATGATTGTTAGAGATTATCCCCCGGGGCGAGCCCGACCCCCGGGCATTGTAGGGCACATATTCCCTTATTAATTAATAAAGAATGATTCTTTCTATCTGCTTCTCTTCTTTCTACTTCTGACTAGACCACATAAACAACCCTGTCTAAGTAAACATAAAAAGAAAAGAAGAATAAGAAGCGCTTCCAAATAATCAAACCTTCATCATTGCTATCATCATCAAGTTAGCTGATTAGAAGCACATAGAAATAAGACTTCACTTAAGCCATAAAGAAAGTCACGCTTCGCCAATACTGTGAAAAAAAAAAACAACAAAAAACAAAGAAAAAGCCCAGAGAAGCCAAAGGCCAAAGAAAAGGGAAAAATTACCCGGTAGGAAACCCACTAAGGGGGCTACGCAAAAAATAGGGTCAACCCGGTAGGATACCCGAACAATAATAAAGGGTAACCTGGGCAAAAGTTAGGGTTACAAATAAAGGTCCGCTAGGTTTCCTCCAAAAATTTTACAAGAGAGAGAACCTAGACAAAAGATAGGGCCAACACACAGTATCCTAGTTCGAAAACCCAAAGGGCGATCTAGGGAAGTCAGTTAGCTATCTAAAAAGCAATGAAAATAAAACTTGAGAGCGCAGATACAAGAAAGAAGAAAGAGGAAAATGTTTGCTTAGACAAAGCTTAAACACCCAGGCTCAACCCTAGCCAACCATTCTTACAAATCCTTTTATCAATAAAAATCAACCCTCTAAAACACAAACCATTGATTGTTACCTCCTTTATTTCTTTTCTCTTGACCCTCACGACAATATTCTAATAATTAATTTGGGAATATGGAGGCGTATAGTCAACAAGAGGATTGAAATCCCTAAAGCAAGGAAAAAGGGACACTACATGACAAAAAGTGCTCTACAAAAGAAAAAACGAAAAAGAAAAAGAAAAAAGAAAAGAAAAGCAAGAAACTACCCTTCGGTCACAAAAAATCTGGCATGGTACAACCAAAAGTAAACATAGCGAATCAGAAAGCTTTCAGCGCAACGAGACACGTTGGTTAAATCCTTCTGAAAACTTAATCAAAATAGGCATTATAGGACATCAAAGCATAAAAAACATTGCATGCATAAAATGTTTTTTAGACCAGGTCCTATTACTTCTTTCAAAAAATAGAAAAATCAAAAAATAAAAAATTTTCTCTTCCACAAAACGAGACCGCCGTCTGGGACATCCAGACCGCCGTCTCGTTTACCCGGCAAGACAAGACCGCCGTCTGGACCAACCAGACCGTCGTCTCGTCGCCGGCAAAAACCAGACCGCCGTCTCGGTACACCACACCGCCGTCTCGACCGGGAGGAGAAACGAGACCGCCGTCTCGTCCACCCAGACGGCGGTCTCGATCTGGAAATATTTCCCTATATATAGGGGGCGCGGCTTTGGGCTTCCTCACAACTCCCTTTGCCTCCAGAACCTCCTCTCCTTCAACTCCTGCACTCCCAAGCCTCCTCTAGTCAAGATGTTCGGCAGAAGCGCTTCTAGAAAGAGAAGGAGCACTGCTGGTGCTAGTAGTTCCGCAGCACCACCACCCCAGGACCCTTCCCAGCTAGCACCACAACACCAGGCCCGTCTTGAGAACATCCGGACCTACCAGTGGCACCCCATGCTCAAGCCGGATTTTAACATCCCGGCCGAGTTCGGATGGGAGGACGACGTCCGGCCCATCTAGACAGAGATTGGGTGGGGATTCCCGCCGCATCCACCACCTACACATGTATACCCACAAAGCGGTGCTGGAATTCTTAACTTCCGTCTCCTACTCCGAGAGCCCTCCACTGGCCCCGGCCTACAGACCCACTCGGATGGTGACATATTTTATGGGTGGGCAGCACTCGCACTTCCACCCTCCGAGAATTCAACGTGGCCATCGGGTTCGTCCGCCCGAGGAGGCCATGACCCAGAGTACCGTGACGCCATCCGGCTCACGGCCCGCCCACCTTACTCGCCGCCGAGATGTGGCGTGAGCTCACGGGAGCCACCACATTGCCCACGCTCGATGAGGGGATCTCGCGCTTCCCCAAGACTCCGCATGTGCCACAAGCCGCCGGCCGGAACTATACACGGAGGAAAGAGAGCCAGGGCAAAATATCCCTCCCCGACCTCTTCATACTATACCGCATGAGCCAAAGGCGGCGCCGCAACCCCGGGTACTTCTTCCCGAGAGCCCTCAAGGACTTCGGAACAGATCTCGCAGGGCCATCCTCATTGCTCCCCTCATCACCCCCTTGGCGTAAAGGTTTGGGTGCCCCGGCCGGGAAGAGCCGGCCCACAATCTGCGACCCGAATCCATCGGCGGTCGATCTTGGTCGACATGGGAATGCCGATCCGCAGAGGGAATCAGCCGGCTCTCCACCCCACCCCGGATTTCGCATTGGAACTCCAGGATGTGATGCAAGAAATGCCTACATCTCCCGACGTCCGACAGCAGCAGACAGCAGCTCGCCCCAAGATACGTACGACTTCGCCGGCATGCACCTACACATGAACGACCTATGCCAGCAGCTCAACGGTATGACTGTGAGGCAAGAACAGGTGTCCCAGAGGCATGATCAGCTCTCCCAAGCGGTGGAGCAATTGTCCCAAAGGCAGGAGGCCTTTGACACCCGACCGGGGAAATGTACCAAGCACTCAACAAAGCATGCGCTAGGATTGGGCGACTTTTCAACAGAAGGTACCAGGATGAAGTCCAAGAGCAGGAGGACTTCAGATACCATATGTACCAGCATTACCCTCCCCAGGGATCGGGCCCAGAAGATAGCCCCTAGGGATAGTAGCTCCAAAAATAGGGTTGTAATAAAGTTTTCCCAATAAATAAAATTCTATTTCATGCATCTTTTTGCCATCCTTTCCAAAAGTCGGCGTAACAAAAAAAAAAGAGCTTAAAAGAGAAAAGACACACGCTCAATAAAAAGTCAGAATCCGAAATCGCGAGAAAAAAGAGATAAAACCGCGAGAAAAAGGCAGGATTAAGCCATCACAACAACCAACAAAGTTTCGACAAGAGTCGAACGAACACAAAATCCCCGGCGCAGCCCGGACGACCATTCCAGAAAGATCCAACCACAATTACCAAAACACAGAAATCACTCCCCAGGGAGCCGGTGCATGATCAGAATCAGTAAGCCGCCACCATCGCCAAAGGACCAGCTACCGCAAAAAGGGGTGTCCAGAGGCACCAAACCAGACGAGGGTTCGTACTCGTCAACCAAAGGATCAGCTACCGCAAGATGGAGCATCCGGAGCTCAAGCACCAGATGGGGGTGTAAACTCATCAAGCCTTACAAAAGGGGGCTTACCGGGCGGGGGTTAGTACTCGTCAAGCACCAGATGGGGGTGTAAACTCATCAAGCCTTACAAAAGGGGACTTACCGGGTGGGGGTTCATACTCGTCAAACCAGATGGGGGTTCATACCCATCAACCGAAGGATCGGCTCCGTCAGAAGGAGTTCCTGAGGTCTTACCACGTGTTCACCGAAGGGATCGGCTACGCCAGAAGCAGTATCTCAGAAGTGCACGAACACCAAAGTCTTCCCCAGAAGATCAACCGCCGCAAGACGGGACGTCTGAAGGGCAACCGGGCAAGAGGGTCAACTCCTTTACCCCTGCCGATCATCCCGACACGTAAGGCCAACAATGATCGGGCCGAGTAAAGGGGGGCAACTGTAGACCCCAAATCCTGCCCGGCCTCCAAATAAAGAGCAGAAGACCTCCTATTTGAAGATGGACAAGCCTAACAAGCCATTAGGAGAGACTATTAGGCCCCATACTAGGATAGGAGGGAGTTTCTGTACCAAAAAATAAGTTTTCTCGCTTCGAAGGGACGAGACCGCCTTCTGGACAACCCAGACCGCCGTCTCGCCTCGCGTAGGAGGCGAGACCGCCGTCTCGCTCAACGAGACGGCGGTCTCGCCACCTACGAAGGACGAGACGGCGGTCTCGTTCACCCAGACGGCGGTCTCGCCATTTTGACAGGACGAGACGGCGGTCTCGACCCTGTCAGATGAGACCAGCGGTCTCGCCACCTGACAGCGCGAAAACCTATAAATAGGGGCTCTCCCCCCCTCATTTTCACACACCACAGCTGCATAGCTCTCCCTTCTCTCTAAAAACTTCTCTCTAGAATCCCTCCGACGCATTTCCGGAGCTTCTGAGTGCTTTCAAGAGTGATTTTCGGCGTTGGAGAGGTTTTCCGACGTCTTGTAGAGTGAAGGGCTGCCATAAAGCACCCTATTTTTTAGAGAATTAATATAAAAAGCATGCTTCGAAGGTTCAAAATTCTCTCCCTTCATCTTTACCGTCTTTATCTTAAATCATGCAATAGATATTAGGGCCATGTAGTCATACTTTTAAATTCCGCAGAATAAAAAGGGCGAAAGTGTATTTCTCTAGTTTATCAGTAAAATAAGCCGGCCTATCATAGGGAACCCGAAAGGGGCGTCGTAAAGGGACTAATACTCCCTTTGCACGTAACCAACTCCCTTACCCAACTCTGGTTCTAATGACCAAAGTTGGTTTTCAAAAACCAACGCCTTTTAAAACCCTTTTTCCGATGTTTCTGGTAAAAACGTCGGTGGCGACTCCATAGAACCCAAACTAAATAAATCCCTGGGTTAGCCCGGTTATCGGACAACTCAGGGATACTTTTGAAAACCTCGTCTCTAGGTTAGCCCGGTTATCGGACAACCTAAGGATGTTGTAACCACCAACAAAAAACGCGAAAATAAAAGAAGAGTCGAAAAATCATCGTGTCGCTCCGACCGCGCCCCCGTTTTCGGGGAGGCGGCGACACCCGTTATCCACAAGAACTTTAGCGATGAGATATTCCTTGCACGTGATGGAAATATGCAAGGGCTTGTTATGGCCCGACCCCTCTAGGCGGAGTTCTTCATCTGTGAAGGTGAGGTGATCGCTAGCCGTGATGTGACCGACGATCCTCTCAACTTTTTCCTGGGATATAGTATGAGGTACATGTGCTTCGCTCAAAACCTTCATCAGGGCATTTCTATGCGGTTCCAAACACATCATTAGAGATAACAAAGTTATCTTTGCAAGTGTATGATTGAGCTTATCGATGATGGAATACTTGCTTTGCCTTATAAACTGGAGTAGTTCATCAGTCTCCTCCTTCGATTCTTTATTTTCTCTTTCTTCGGTCTGCTTAATTTTTCCTTTATTCTTGGGGGCGTCTTCTTGTAACTCCTTGGGGGAGTACATCCTTCCACTTCTGGTCATGCCCCCAATGCTGGCTATGTTGAAGATGTCCTCCTTTATTGGTGAAAATGATAAACATACAAGGATATGAAGCTTGAAGATTTTGATGATGATTCAAGAACAAAGGACATGGAGATTTGAAGACTTGTAATCTTATGTAATAACTCTGTTTTATGTTTTTGAGTCTGTAAAATTAGAGTCCAAGATAGCCAGCACATAGTCCATCCTCTAAAATCTCTAAAAACTCATTTTTATCAAAAATACACTGTGATAATTGATTATCACCCTAGATAATCGATTATTACAGAAAGAAAATTGCTTTCAGGAATAACTCACTGTGATAATCGATTATCACTCAGGATAATCGATTATCATAAGCAAATAATAGATTATTTGGCCAGATAATCGATTATCCTGGTCCTGTTTTGCTCCTCTGCGAAAATGGCTTTGGAATAATCTATTATCACTCAAGATAATCGATTATTTATGTCTATTATGAGTTTTGAAATTCAAATATGGACCAATTTACGAAAACCCTATTCCCAATTCTTCTATTTTTGAAAATCACTGTTTCCCAGACCCTATTCTCTCTACTTAAGGTTCTCTAAGGCTCTCTGCAAATCAACAAACCTTTTTCATACAAAAGTTAAGAGTTGTGACTGCGAGAACTTTCTATAGGGAAGAAAAAAGGGCTTTTAAAAACCTAGTGTGGGCTAGAAGCGATAAGAATCACTGAGTGGGTTTCTTGGTGGATTGTGTGTTGTGCCGTCTCTAGGAAAAGCTTTTGTTCATCCTTTGTGGATTCAAAGGAGGTGTTCATCTCTTGTGTGACTCAAGAGAGGTGTTTTCTATTCCTTATCTTTTCAATTTGTAATCTATTGTAAATTGTGATTATAGTGACAGCGTTAATCCTCTTTTTGAGTGATTAGCAACTGGACGTAGGGTCTTTTGATCCAAACCAGTATAAATCAACTGTGTAATCTTCTTTCCCTTATCTATTTACTTTACAAAGCATTTTAATCGGTGAAATTTGGAAAAAATTTTAAAACCCTAATTTTTGTTTAAGAAACCAATTCACCCCCCCTCTTGGTTTTTGTCCGTAAACGCAAACATTCTGCTGTGCAATTCTAACAAGTGGTATCAGAGCTTGCTTTGATAGTCATTCAAATTTCGAAACTGGCAAGACAAAACCAAACTTTTGTCGAGGGTGTTTCTATCAATTGACCCCCACTTTTTGCGGGGTAAAATTATCCTTTTTGGAAAGTTAGAATGCAAATATTTTTGGAGTTTGTTGATAGGGGTGTATGGGATGCAGCTTTAAACGCTCCTTTTATTCCTAAAATTACTGAAAATGGAGAAGAAGTACCAAAACCATTTTCCAGATGGTCAGCTGAAGAAAATAGGAAAGCCCAATATGATGTTAGGGCTAGAAATATAATTTCATCTGCTTTCACCATTGATGAGTTTTACAGGATATCTGTTTGTAAGAGTGCTCAAGAAATGTGGGAAATGTTAAGAGTAACCCATGAAGGTATTGATGATGTTAAAAGAGCACAGAAGAATTCATTGATTCAAGAATATGAGATGTTCCAGATGCAACAAGGAGAAACGATCTTTGACGTTCAGAAGCGTTTCACACATATTGTGAATCATCTCACTGGGTTAGGTAAGATTTTTGATATTGATGAGTTAAATGTAAAAATTCTTAAATCTTTGGATAGGAAATGGCAACCAAAGGTGATGGCCATCATGGAGTCACAAAATCTTGCTACCATGTCTATGCTGGCTCTCTTTGGAAAGTTAAGAGAGCATGAACTTGAACTCGGAAGGCTAAATGATGAAGAAGGCCAACACCAAAATAGAAACCTTGCCTTCAAAACTGAAATGTCTAAAGAGCAAGAACAAGAAGGAGGAAGAAGATTCAGAAAATGAAGAAGATGAACAATTGAGTCTTGTGATCAAGAAATTTACAAAGTTCATGAAAGCCAAAGGGAAGCAACCCTTGAAAGGTAAAAGAAAGTACTTCCTTAAATTTTAAATGTTACAGTTGTGGTGAAATAGGACATGTAAAATCTGATTATCCAAAAAAGAAAAATGAAGATCATAAAGGAAAGAAATTCTTCAAAAAAAAAGCCTATATTGCTTAGGATGATAGTGACTCGAGTTCGGAGTCAAGCGATTCGGAAGTTGAAGCAAACATTTGTTTGATGGCAAATGACAACATTTCTTCCGATTGTGAGGTAAGTGATTCTGAATCTTCTTCAAGTTATGATGAAGATGACTATGATGCTTTACAAAATGCATATCAAGAATTATTTACTGCTTTTAAGGATTTGAAAAATGAATATAAATCTGTGAAAAAGTGTTTGAAGAAATCAGAAAAAGAAGTGGAATCCTTGAAAACGAATATTGCATGTTTAGAGGAAAAAGAAAATAAATAAATAACATGTGCATCATGTAAAGAGTATGAATATGATATTGACATACTTAGCCACTTACTTGATAAAGCTAAGAAAGAATTAAGTGATAGTTATAAGGATATGGTTATTGTACAAAATAGAGAAAACTGTCATGTCCCATTGGAAAAGTCTAAAAATAAAAATCGAAGAATATGGGTTGAAAAAGGATCTAAATCTTCACAAAATAAAAATGTATCATTTTCAAAGATAACATCTAATGCATTCTTTTATTGTATGAAACATGATCATACTTCAAATAGGTGTAGAATTAAGCATTTTGGTGTTCCTAAAGGAAAATATGTTTGGGTTCCTATAATGAAATGATTTGATTGTCTCTAACCCCAAGGACCCAAAATTTATGGTGACCTAAGATTATTATGTTCTTGTTTTGTAGGAAACTTCCAAATCCAAAAAGTCTATGTGGTATCTTGACAGTGGATGTTCAAGACTTGGATAAAGATGAATCAGGTTCTGAAATTAATCAATCAATGTATAGAGGTATGATAGGTTCTCTATTATACTTAACTGCAAGTAGACCTGATATTATGCATTATGTTTGTGTGTGTGCTAGATTTCAAGCTTGTCCTAAAGAATCTCATTTAACTACAGTAAAACAAATTTTAAAATATTTAAAAGGAACTACAAGATTTGGATTATAGTACCATCTGAAGCTTCTCCTAGTTTAATAGGATATTCTGATGTTGATTATGGCGGATGCAAAATAGATAGAAAGAGTACTGGTGGAACATGTCATATGTTAGGATCATCCTTAGTGTCTTGGCATTCTAAGAAACAAGCATGTGTTGCTTTATCCACAACTGAAGCTGAATACATTGCAACTAGTAATCGTTGTGCACAAATCCTATGGATGAAGCAACAATTAGAAGATTTTAGTATTTTTCTAAGTAATATTACTTTAATGTGTGATAATACAAGTGCTATCAATCTCACAAAGAATCCTGTAATGCATTCTAGAACCAAACACATTGAGATTAGGCATCACTTTTTAAGAGATCATACATCTAAAGGAAATTGTCAAATTGAGTATATAGACACAAAACATCAGTTAGCAGATATATTTACCAAACCTCTTCCAAAGGATAGATTCTATGAACTTAGAAGAGACTTAGGAATATTAGAAATAGCCTAAACTCAGCTTAACTAATCAAGTTTTGCATTTTGTACTGTAATAATCAATTATATAGGGAAATAATCAATTATCCTGTGTCTAAAACATGGAAAAATTGCTAATCTCTCTGGAATAATCGATTATCTTAGGGAATAATCGATTATTGAAGTTTAAATAAGTGGATTATGAAAAATCTTTATGTAATAATCGATTATTTGGGATTGTCGCCGCCGTCAAAAGAGGCGGTCGGAGCAACGCGATGGTTCTGACTTCCCATTTTTCGCGTTTAATTATGGGTGAGGTTACAACGCCTTTAGGTTGTCCGATAACCAGGCTGAACCTAAGGGCGAGGTTTTTGAAAGGGTGTTCTTAGATTGTCCGATAACCGAGCTGACCTGAGAACAAGTTTGAAAGGGTTCTTATGGAGTCGCTACCAATGTTTTTACCAGAAACATCGAAAAAGGGAAGAAAAAGGCGTTGGTTTCTTAGAAAAACCAACTTTGGTCGTTAAAACCAGAGTTGGGTAAGGGAGTTAGTTACATGTAAGGGAGGTATTAGCTCCCTTACGATGCCCCTTTCGGATTCCCTATGACCGGCCAGTTATTTTATAAATAAACTTTTGAAATGACGCTTTTACCCTTTTATTTGCGGAATTAAAATAATGACTACATGGCCCTAGTAGCTATTGCACAATTTAATATAAGTAAAAAGGACAATAAAAGAGAGGGAGAGAGTGAATAAACCTCCGGAGCGAGCTTTAATTAATTCTTGTAAAAATAGGGTGCGTTTTGGCAGCCCTTCGCTCTTACAACGTCGAATTCTCTCTTGAAAACGCTATAAAAACTCTCTTAAACACTCAGAAACTTCAGAAATGCTTCGGAGGGGCTCTAAGAGAAGAATTTTTAGAAATTGCAGGAGGAAAGGTGGAAGAACTCTGTGAAATGAAGGGGAGAGTGCCCCCTATTTATAGGGAATTGCGCTTGTCAGGTCGAGACGACGGTCTCGACTGGCAAGGTCAAGATGGCGGTCTCGCCATTCGGGACAGCGGTCTCGATTTTGATAAGTGGCGAGACGGCGGTCTCGTTTGGCGAGACGGCGGTCTTGATTTGGCAAGTGGCGAGAGGGCTGTCTCGCCAAACGGGAGGGGGGTCTCGCCAATGGTAAGTGGCGAGATAGCCGTCTCACCAAACGAGACGGCAGTCTCGACTTTCCATTGGTCGAGACGACGATTCCGAAAAGCGAGATGGAGGTCTCGACCTCTAAAGGCAGGAATCCTTATTTTTTTACAGAAAAGTCTTCCTACTCTAATATAGTGCCTAATAGTCTCTCCTAGTGGCTTTTTAGGCTCTGTCCATCTTCGAATAAGAGGTCTTCTACTCTTTATTTTGAGGTCGGGCAAGATTTGGGGTCTACAGGGGTAATAATCGATTATCTGTACCAAAAATGCCCAAAATTAGTAATTTTCCTCTGGAATAATCGATTATCCAGCCTGATAATCGATTATCCCTACACTTGAAGAAATAATCGATTATCAAAGGATGATAAATTGATTATCTTGCGACGTTATGGGTAAACTAGCCGTTTGTAACGACTATTTTTGCTTCAATTCTCCTCCAACTAGCCATTGATGACCGTTAGGATGTTTCTCTATATATAGGAAGACTCCAATTCACATCCACACACTTCCAAACCTTGAATCAAAGCATTCTACACACATTCAAGCTCTCTTGTCTCCTCAAAGCCTTCTTCTTCTCAAAACCTACTCATCTTCCTCTCTTTTTAATCTAAATGGCTTCATCGTCTCGTAGTAAGATCCTAACAAGGAGAAGATCTGCTCCTGCTTTTCATCCCCGCCCTAATTCCATTGAAGGGTGGATATCCGACGACGAGGGAGGACAGGAATTCCTGACTTTCTGGAAAGAAAGGGGTATTATTACTCCTTAATATATTATTGGTGATCAATTCATCAATAGGGGATTCAACTTCCCCAATCTCCTTGAGCAGAAAGGTGTCCTTCCCTTCATAGAAATGCAAGGTACTTACTATCCAGATTTAGTTAGGGTCTTCTACTCTCGCTTTAAATATAGGGATCACATTGCTACCTCTAGAGTCAAGGGTGTGACCATCATCCTTGATGATGAATTTGGGAAAATGTTGCTCATTTTCCTTTAAGGGAGGATGTTATAAATGTTCTTGTTGACTTAGAAGATTTTAATCGCATTATGACACACCGTTCTTTTCTCCGCAACCCTACTATGAAGAAAGAAGAACGCCTATTGCTGCATCTTCTTGTATGGATTTTGTGTCCCCGGGCAACCAACCATGCCCAATGTTCTTCTGCTGACCTTCGCATTATTCATGCCATCATGAATAATGAGCCCATTCATTGACAAATCTTAGTCAAATTAACAATGCTCAAGGCGAAGCATCACCCAACCTTCAAGATTCCTTACGCTCTCCTCATATCCAGGATTCTTGAATACAAAGGCGTCAATGTTGAAGGAGAACAACGGGCCTGGACACTAAATTCAAATAGAATGTTGGACGACACTCTCACTCAGCTACAAATGGTGAACATAAATGGAGTTTACGTTCATAAAGATGATGCTCCTCACATGGCCAACGTGGCTCAAGATTCTGATGATGAGGACATGCCTGCTGCTGACATGCCTGCTGCAAATGTTCATACTGCTGGAAAGTCATCCTACATCCCACCCTTCCATGGAAGATATGTTGTTCAATATGAATCAAAGAATGCAAGAATTTTTCTCCATCTCTCAAGAACGGCATCAAGAAATTATTCGACCTATTTTGGATGTAGATGACAGAGTGTGTAATTTAGAGGACAAATTTGATGCCCAGTTCAATAGTGATGAAAGTGAAGAGTTTTAATCTCTTCAACATATTTCTTGTTTGTACTTCATTTTCTTTAATGAATAAAAACTTTATTTTTGCTTTGATTGAGGGGGAGTTATTTTTATCTTATGCACTTATTGAGGGGGAGTTTTCAATTTTTGATTATAATCAAAATAGGGGGAGAAATTATTTAAAGCCTCTTATGTTTAATAATTTTAATGTTGTCTGGTATGTTTAATGTTTTTGTTAGCTGTGACAGATAAAACAGGTTATTACAAAGGGCTTTAAAGAAAATTTTGATCATCATCAAAAAGGGGGAGATTGTTAGACATACAAGGATATGAAGCTTGAAGATTTTGATGATGATTCAAGAACAAAGGACTTAGAGATTTGAAGACTTGTAATCTTATGTAATAACTCTGTTTTATGTTTTTGATTCTGTAAAATTAGAGTCCAAGATAGCCAGCACATAGTCCATCCTCTAAAACCTCTAAAAACTCATTTTTATCAAAAATACACTGTGTTAATCGATTATCACCTTGGATAATCGATTATTACAGAAAGAAAATTGTTTTCAGGAATAGCTCACTGTGATAATCGATTATCACTCAGGATAATCGATTATCACAGGCAAATAATCGATTATTTGGCCAGATAATCGATTATCCTGGTCCTGTTTTGTTCCTTTGCGAAAATGGCTTTGGAATAATCGATTATCACTCAAGATAATCGATTATTTACGTCTGTTATGAGTTTTGAAATTCAAATATGGACCAATTTATGAAAACCTATTCCCAATTCTTCTATTTTCGAAAATCACCATTTCCCAGACCTTATTCTCTGTACTTAAGGTTCTCTAAGGCTCTCTGCAAATCAACAAACCTTTTTCATACAAAAGTTAATAGTTGTGACTGCGAGAACTTTCTGTACGGAAGAAAAAGGGGCTTTTGAAAACCTAGTGTGGGCTAGAAGCGATAAGAATCACTGAGTGGGTTTCTTGGTGGATTGTGTGTTGTGCTGTCTCTAGGAAAAGTTGTTGTTCATCCTTTGTGGATTCAAAGGAGGTGTTCATCTCTTGTGTGACTCAAGAGAGGTGTTTTCTATTCCTTATCTTTTCAATTTGTAATCTGTTGTAAACTGTGATTATAGTGACAACGTTAATCCTCTTTTTGAGTGATTAGCAACTGGCGTAGGGTCTTTTGATCCGTACCAGTATATATTAATTGTGTAATCTTCTTTCCCTTATCTATTTACTTTACAAAGCATTTTAATCGGTGAAATTTGGGAAAAATTTTAAAACCCTAATTTTTGTTTAAGAAACCAATTCACCCCCCCACTTGGTTTTTGTCCGTAAGCACAAACATTCCGCTGCACGATTATAACAAAAGATTCCCCATATCTCCATGGTACAACTTTATTTGATTCATAGGGAAAAGGACGTGGCACAAATAATCGCACAGGTGTCCTTGTGCCCTCTTCTTCATTGACCTTGATAACCAACGGTAGAGGCTAATTATCCTCTTATGGTGAATCGACTGTTGGGGAGAGCTTGATTGTGAGCGGCTTTCTCTCCATCCTTCTTATTGGAAGACGTATCAGTTAATCCTTCCTTTTTATTATCTTATTTATTAAAAGTGAAGGAGGGGAAATCAAATATGCAAATGGATGAAATGCATGCAAGTAGACAATTGTTGAATAAAGAAATTTTATTTATTTGTAAAAAGTGTACATTCCCCTACTCCATGCTACGAAGCACTTTTTGACAGAAAGGAAAAAGCCTAAAGAAACCCACAGGCGGGTCCTGATTTCTATGCAATTCTCTTTCGGCTTCCCGAACATGACGAGTGAGTGCTTCGGTCTGTTTTTGGACCGCCTGGCTCATATCTTTGTTGTACTTTTGAGCCTCTTTGATCTTCGCCTCCTGATGGACGACCAAGGCTTGTAACTCATCGAGTTTCTCAAGGGCTCGGTCTCTTTCTCGTAGCACTTGGCCATACTGAGCTAATCCATCTCTTTCCTTGCAGCACAACTCAGTAAGGCTTCTGTTAAGTCTCTGGGTAGTCTCCCGTCCTTGACGTATTTCAGACTGAGTCCTTGCAAGGTCTTGTAGCAACTCCTTGATCGTCTGAGCTTGTTTTGCACATTCGACCTCAAGGCGTGCTGACTTGGCAGTTATTTCTTGAAGTTGATTATCCGAGCTAATTCTGGCATTTTTGGATGCTCGGATAACCTGCTCACTGGAGTCAGCACACTTGTCCTTGAGGCGCTCTATCTCAAGATCTTTCTTCTTGCATTGCCTCTGTAGACCATCTATGGTGAGGATAGATTCTTGCTCTTTTTCCTCAAGGGCCCTCATCTGGGCTCCCATGATTTCTATCCTCTGGGTCAAGGCATCGACTTGGCTTTGAAGCTCTCCACTGGTTAAAGGTGCAGCAGGTGGGGCAGATGGTTGTGACATCCCTCTATTTCTTCTCCACTCCTCATAGTCACCAGAGACAACTACTCGAGCTTTTCCTAGCTCTCTATATTGGTTTCTCCCATGCTCTTCGTACAACAAATGAATTAGCAACAATACATGGGTCTCCGATGAAACACAGTTCTATGAGCTCTTCCCATGATAATGCGGTTTGGGTCCTCATGAGTTGTCTCATAGCCACTTCTGGAGAATAGGCTATGCATCCCCTAAGACCTATTAACGGTACGCTCGGATTATCCCCACATTTGATGAGGATTGGGCTGGGTCGAAACCAAGGGCATGTCAAAGATAAACGGTTGGCATCCCATTGTTCCAACTCGACCTTCCACTCCATGGTTAGGCGTCGGTGGAGAGGGATTTTGGAGAAGCTTCTCAAAGGGTCGGTGAGCATCCCCATGTGACTTGAGGCGTAGAAATGTGTGATACCCCACACAAATAACAGCGAAGAGCAGCATCTGAGTGTTCTTCCTTGCTTCTAGTGTTAGAATTCCACTGAAAGCAAGGTGTCGACAAGAAGTGCAGGCAAGGGACTCTTTGAGTTCATGTCCCAGGCGAAGAAGGCATCCATGACGGCTTGATCCATTGTGTCGAGGTGGAAGGGAAACAATATCGTCCCAAACACGATTAAAGCCAGGGTTTTGTTAAAAGCAGACCAATCTGCCCTTTCAGCCAAAGAGGATAAATGGTCTTCTAACATTGACACTTTCAAACCTTGGACATTCCCTTTTGCTATCAGGGTAGTCTGTCGAGACGGCAGTCGGATGATGGCAGCAACTTGGGCTGCAGGAGTATATGCCTCATGGTGAATATGGACCCCGACTGACTTGGGCCATTTTAGCATAATCTCATACTCCTCTAGAGTGGGCACCATATCGAATTGCGGGAATTCGAAGCAGTGTAGACTAGAGTTCCAAAAATGGAATAAAATCGTGATGAAAATAGGGTCGACACAGATCTTCAGTAGGTCGAGAATCCGTCCGTAGGATTTTTCAAAGTTGGAGCGGACCTCTGATGGCATCAATGCGCAAAGCCGTTCTAACTTCTCGGAATGGTATCGGGGAACATCCACTTTCTTCAATTGTCTACTAGTCGCCTCCATTTTCTAGAAACCAAAATGCATGCTATGAATATGATGCTTAATGCAGGCATGCATGCAAGTGTTTATTTTTCCTAAACATTATCATGATTTATTTCTACAAGATGCATGATAGCGTTTAGTTTTTCAAAAGGAAGATAAACTACCTATATGGGTGTTTTATGGGTTTGATGCTTATGAACAAGATCCCATTTTTTGGATTATCAAATTTTATTTAATTTTATTTGTTTTGGTTTATTTTATAACCTTTTATCTCTTCTGTCAAACTGCATGGCTACTTAGCTTACAAAGAACCTGAAACCAGGCTAGCTAAAAGACAGACTGTTCGAGATAAAAATGGTTTATTGCAAAAGATTAATTTTAACATCCTTTATCTCTTCTGTCGGACTGCGTGGCTACTTAGCTTACAAAGAACCTGAAACCAGGCTAGCCAAAAGGCAGATTGCCCGAGATAAGGGTGTTTATTGCAAAAATATTTTGTGGTTTTTCTATTTTTATCTGTTGTATGATTATGCTATGCAATCAAATGCAACAAACAAATGCACACACAATTTCACTCATCCGCGAACAAGTAGGATGACATTTTTAATTACGAGGTAGGGGTCTCTTGCAGAAGAGTGCATATTCAGGGTAGTTCTAATTTTCCTCACCAAGGTCAGGCCCCCAAGGTGCCCCCATTATAGGGTCCTCACTCTCTAGCCTTCCGACCATGCATGGCACTAAGGCCGTAGTCAGCCTTTGTGACAAAAGAGGAAGGTTATCACCTTGAGTGGTGGTTTTCGACCATACCGGTGGGCTCATGGCCCTCACTACGACAAATCGTATCTGCCACCCACTCCCTATGGATTTCCCACTTGCCCCCGGGTATAGGGGGAACTGTTGTGTGCAAAGGTTTGTGTACAGTTTGTATTTCAAACAATTGCGTAAAATAAACAAGCAACAATTATTAAAGCCAAGTAAATAAAACATGTTATAAAACAACACAGGATAAAAGCAAAATTTTAAAGTTTATTTATTAAATTGTCCCATCACTAAATGGGATCAACTCTCTAGGCTTCCGCAGTGGAGTCGCCATCTGTCGCCGTCGTCAAAAGAGGTCGGTCGGAGCGACACGATGGGTTTCTGAATTCAACTCGTGTTTTAAAAGTGGTGTTACAATGCCTTTAGGTTGTCTGATAACCGGGCTGGACCTAGAGGCGAGGTTTTTGAAAATGGGTTCTGGAGTCGCCACCAATGTTTTATCCAAAAACATTGGAAAAGGAAAAAAGAAGGCATTGGTTTTGAAAAACCAACTTTGGCCATTATAACCAGAGTTGGGTAAGGGAGTTAGTTACATGTAGGGAAGGTATTAGCTTCCCTACAACGCCCCTTTCGGGGTCCCTATGATGGGCCGTTTATTTCATAAATAAACCTTTAAAATTATGCTTTTACCCTTTATTTATTTGCGGAATTTAGATGTTGACTACATGGCCCTAATAGTTAATTACACAATTAGACATAATAAAAAAGCAATAAAAGAAGAGAGAAAGTATGGGAACCTTCGAAACACGCTTTTGTATTTAATATTCTTGAAGTAGGATGCTTTTTGGCAATCCCTCACTCTACAACGTTGGTCGCTCTTCCTCGCAACGCTACAGAATACCCTCTAAGAATGCTAAGAAACTCCGAAAATGCTTCGAAGGGATTCTAGGAGAAGTATTTGAAAAATTTGTAGAAGGGAAAGTTGGAGAATGTTGTGAAAAGGAGGGGGACGTGCCCTCCTTTTATAAGGATTTGCGTCTGTCAGGTCGGGACGACCGTCTCGCCTGACAAGGTCAAGACCACCCTCTCGCCAAACGAGATGACGGTATTGCCCTTGACAAATGGCGAGTGGCAAGAAGGCCGTCTCGCCATTGGCAAGTGGCGAGATGGCCGTCTCGTCAAACGAGACAGTGGTCTCGCCCTTTGCCGATGGCGAGACGGCGGTCACGACCTTGTAGGTGGAATTCCTTATTTTTTCTGTACAAAAAACCTTCCTACTCTAATATGGGGCCTATTAGTCTATCATAGGGACCTTTTAGGCCTTGCCCATCTTTGAATTGGAGGTTTTCTGCTCTTTATTTTGAGGCGGGACAAGATTTGGGGTCTACAATTAACATGATCAATTTAATCGATTATGTCTTGTTTTTAATCGATTATTATTCTGGGAAGAAAATTAAAGGCTTTAGTTAATGGTTGTTCTTGTAACATGCTACTAAAGCATGGTTCCCTTATCTTTACACGTGTCTATTGTATTCATTACAAACGTGTTAACGAAGATAAGTTTGAATCAACTTTAATTGGTTTTTAAATGAGTAATACATCTCATTGGTATCATGAAATTTTTTTATAATGCTGTTTTAAAAATAAATTTTGTTACATGCCATGCATATTGCTTGTTTTACTTCTCTCTTCCCTATTTTTTGATGAAGTCAAAGGGGGAGAAATGATTAATTTTGATATACTCACTATTTTAGGGGGAGAAATCTAGGGGGAGAAATGATTAATTTTGAATACTCACTAATCTATATATTCAAGTGACTTCTTCTGCAGAATCGTTCAAAGAGGTGTTTGTCTTCATCAAATAGGGGGAGACTAAAAGTGACGAAGATCTTATTGAATCATTTGATAAAACGAAGATCTTGTTGATTTGATGAAGTCAAATGAAGTAAAAGGCTATTCTGATGAAGTCAAAGGTTACTTGGTTAAAAGGGTAGAGTGATTAGTGAGTCTGCATCTATACATAGGTTTAATCATTCATATCTCTTTGCTGCATGAGGTTTCATCATTTAAAAGATTTTGAAAATGCCTCTAAAGATGTTTAATCTGTTAAAAACCAAAATAATCGGTTAAATGGTTTTTAAGAAATTGTTTTAACTGATATTATGTGAAATTTATCAGTTAAAATGTTCTTAACACTTACATAACATGTTTTTAACTGATAGATTTTCGAAATAATAGATTAAAACCTTTTAAAACATTCACTGGAACTGTTTTAATCGATATATCTTTGAATTAATCGATTGTTTTCATTAAAGGAATTTTTGAAAACCTTCTGTCAGTGTTTTAACTGATATAGTTTCGAAATAATCGATTAACATCACTTAAAATGTTATGGGAAGTGTTCTGGCAGTATTTTAATCGATATAACTTCGAAATAATCGATTAAACCCACTTGAAGTATTTTTTAATCGATGTAATCCGGCATATGATTGATTAGAATGATTTTTTGATCGATCAGAATAAATTTAATTGATTAAACTGCGATTTAATCGATTAAAACAACTTAAGAGAATTTCTGCTAACTATTTTAATCGATTAAAACTGGTTGTTATCAGTTAAAATCACTTAGAAAGTTTTATGAAAATATTTGGCAGAATTTTAATCGATTAAAATGTGAATTAATCGATTAAAACAACTTAAGGGATTTTTTGCAAAGTGTTTTAATCGATTGAAACATTGTCGTATCAGTTAAAACAAATCTAGAAAATGATTAAGAACATTTTAGCATATTAAAAAAAGTTTTAACAGATTAATTCAAGACTTTTAACAGATTAAAAGATTATTTTAACAGATTAATTAAACCAGCAGTTAGAACAAATCTCTATATAAACATGATTGCTTCATTCTTTTAAAATATACTTTTGAGCAATCCATCAAGCAATCATAAGAACTACTTTCAAGAAAGAATCATGCAAGTTTTGTGGAGTTTTTCAAAAAATTTTCTTGAGGAAATTTGTGCATTTTTGTGTGTGAAGAAACTCATTCTGCAGAGCTGTATAATCCAGGTTTGAGTGTTCTAGTTTCTTCTCTTTGTTTCTTTACATTTCTTTACTGTATGTTGGGTGTCTGGAATTGTTGGGCACTGGTTTTATAGCTGGAATTTGGTTGCAGGTTGGTTCAAGAACTGGAAGTTGGTTCTTGGTGAAGGTTTAGGTGCAAGGACTGGAATTTTGGTTCTTGTGGTAGGTTGGGTGTGTGATTGGAATCTGTAATCTGTAAATCATTAAATCTAGTGGAACTCAGCTGGAATTTGGCTGAGAACTGGACGTAGCCCTAGGATTGGGTGAACCAGTGTAAATCTGGGTTGTATTTTTCTAAACCTTACTCTCTTTAATTCTGCTGCTGTCTTTATCTCAATTGCTTGTTTTGCTTGATTCAAGAATTAGTCAGAACTCTTAATCTTTGAAATAGATAATTTGTAAAATGCGAAAAATCTTTCAAAGATCAATTCAACCCCCCTCTTGATCTCAGCCTCATTATCTAACAAAAAACATATCAAATAACCATCATAAATAAGAGAAAATGGGACTCTTTTCATGGTGTTAAGCATCGAATTCATAAACATCCATATAGGTAGTTTCCTTTCTCTTGCAAAATCAAGGAAAATATATATATATATATATATATATATATATATATATATATATATATATATATATACAAAAACCCAAACACTATCATGCATCATGTAGAGAATAAAACATGATAATGTTTAGGAAAAACAAAACACTCTCATAAATGCCCGCATCAACATCATACTCATAACATGCATTTTTTTGTGTCTAGAAAAATGGAGGGGTCCAGTAATAGACAGTTGAAGAAAGTGGATATTCCCCGATACCGTGTGGAAAAGATAGAACGATTGTGTGCACAATGATGCCACCTGAGTCCTCTCTGATTTTGAAAAATTTTATGGACGGATTCTCGACCTTCTGAAGATCTACGTCAATCCTATCTTCGTCAGGGTTTTGATCCATTTCTGAAATTCTAGTCTACATTGCTTTAAATTTCCGCAATTTGATCTGGTACCGACTTTGGAGGAATATGAGATCATGCTTAGATGTCCCAAATCAGCCGGGGTCCATATTCATCGCGAAGCATACATTCCTACAACTAAGGTCGCCACCATCATCCAATTGCCACCTCATTAGGCTGCCCTGGTGGGAAAAGGGAATATCTAGGGATGGAAAGTTGCCATGCCAGAAGACCATCTGTCATCTTTGGCTGATAAGGCAGATTGGTTTGTGTTCAACAAAACCCTGGCTTTGATTGTGTTTGGGACCATATTATTTCCCTTTCACCTCGATGCAATAGATCAGGCCGTTATGGACGCCTTTTTCGCCTGGGACATACATTCAAAGAGTCCCTTGCCTGCACTTCTTGCCGACACCTTGCTTTCGATTGAATTTTGTCATCAGAAACAAGGAAGAACACTTAGATGTTGCTCTTTGTTGCTTTTCATTTGGGGAATCACGCACCTCTACACCTCGAGCCACATGGGAATTTCCCCGATCCTTTGAGGAGCTTCTCAAAGATCCCCCTCTGCCGACGTCTAACCATGGAGTGGAAGGTCAAGTTGGAACGATGGAACATCGATCACCTATCTTGGGCATGTCCTTGGTTCCGACCCGACCATATTCTCATCAGATGCAGAGACTATCCGAGCATACCACTGTTAGGCCTCAGGGGTTGCATAACTTACTCCCCAAAGGTAGCTATGAGACAACTCATTAGAACTGAAAGTAAGAATATTTTTGTTGTAGTTTCAACAAAGTGATTGCAAGCTTTAATCCTCAACCGAGAGACATCCACAAGGTAAACCAAGTCAAGAACACAAGTCTGGAACAATTTGTCACATGCGATTCAATTTCACAGATTTTGTTCAGTAAAAACCTAATCTAATTCATGAATTCAGTAAAGGAAAAGCACTAGAAAGAGTAGAAGATGAAGATCTAGAACCAATTCATGAAAAAAAGTGAAGAAAACGTAATATGTACATGGAGAGTCTGATGCAAGCAATGAAGAAACCCATGGAGAGAAGCTTGAGCGTGAGAGAGAAAACCAGTGCAGAGAAAATGCGATTTTGATTGATTCTGAATTCTACAACTTCGACTACTTGTTTCTATATTAAGTTTATCTAATATAAGCTTTAACTAATGTACAATTACGAGTTACAAGGCCCATAACTGGAGATAATTCAATAACTTGAGAGAGATGTTGAAGAGTCGCGCTATCTTCGCTTCAGTGCAGTACCGCGTAATTCAAACGCTTACAGTTTCTTCAATACTTATTCAAATTAAACGCTTCCTGTCTCATTAGAAATATTGTTAAGTTAGATTTCAAACGCCACTGGTTTTACTAATTTTAGCAGTCTAGTGAATTTATGATAATTATTTTACTGAGGCATGCCAGTTGGACCGACTCTGTGCGCGTAACCTCTATTTAATAATTTATATAAAATTCAATTTAGCTCCAAATTGAGTGGTTTTTTATCCTCTGGAAAGCCTAATTTGTCTAGTTTCTAATTCTTCAAGAGTCATGATTTTAGGAGCTCTGTAGAAAAAATGATAAATAAAACAGTGAACTAATGTCAGTACCCATATACAATAAAATACAACTAATTTATTGTTTTTATGCAGAATTTTATGTTAAGGCTTCTAAAGACCTAGTAATACAAATTATAGTTAATTATGCTTTATTAACACATTATAAACAATATTATAACATTATAAGCTACTTAAGATGTGTTGAAAATCAGTCACATCAAGAACTCAAACCACGCCATCACGGAAAGAGCTAGGAGGACTATGTTTCTTTGGAGACCCATGCAACGTTGAACACGCACTCTCTATACAGAGAGCATGGGAGAGACCAGTCTATATGAGAGATAGAGAGCTAGGCAAAGCTCGAGTGGCCGTCTCCAGTGACTACGAGGAATGGAGAAGAAGCAGAGGGATGTCACAATCATTCGCTCCACCCATTGTGTCATCAGCAAACGAAGAGCTTCAACACAAGTTGATGCCTTAACCAAAAGGGAGGAGATCATGGGAGCCCAACTGAGGATTCTTGGTGAATGCCTCTTCAAGCGGGCAGGAATCCACTGAGGATTTGTTGATCTTGGCGACGCCTCTTGAGTAGGCAGATATCCATTGAGGATTTGTTAATGCCTCTGAGTAGGCAGATGCTTCACTGAGGATAGGTCTTTGAAAATGGCCTTTGCAGTAGGCTTACTGGGGATAGGTTCCTTTCTCTATTTTGGTTGATCCACTGGGGACTTGGTTAACTTCCTAGTGGTCAAATTTTGATTTCCCCCTAGGGGAATGGAGTGTCGGCTCCTTGATTGTATTGGTGATAGGATTTTGTGTAGCCTTTATTCTCCTTTGATGTTGGTGGAGAATGGGTGAATTTTCTTGATGACTCATCGTGGCGATGATGGTGAGTTGTGCGAAGATGTTTTTGTTTGCCTCTGGAGTGGGTGATGATCCGCTTGGGGATTGAGCCTTTCCATCGGCTTTGCTTTGGTTTGAGAGTTTCCGTCCCTTCATTCGGTGGAAAGATGGCGGTCAGAGCTTATTCGAATCTGGAAGCTCTTGGTTAATTTCGTCTTTTTCCGCGGTTTATTCTTTTTATCGCGATTTTGAAATTTGGCTTCTTTGTGGGGATAATGCGTGTGCCTTTTTACTTTTTAGTTTCTTTTATGCACACAGGCTTTTTCTTCTTTTTGGGGATCTATAGGGGTTAAAGTTTTCTTTTGCTGATCTATCAAGGGATTATCGACTTCCTAGGCATCCAATTTTTCTTTTCTGGGGAGGGAGTCCTAGCTCCTTGATTAATGTTGATGCGATCTGACCTTGTGAAGCTCTTATTCTACTGAGGGACGGAGATTTCTGATTCTTCCTTTTTATAGATTTTTCTGGTATGGTCTACTAGGGGATTTTATTCGGTCTTCTTTGTCATGGCCTTTTTAGTCATCTGCTCGAGCTGAAGGGTTTTTCTTTTCTCTTCTTCTTTTTGTTGAGCCCTTGATGGTATGGAGATTGGACTCTTTTGACTGTTGATGATGGGCTCTTGAAGCCTTTATTCTCCATTAAGGAGTGTGGAGGAGACTTTGGGTGAGTGTGCTCGATGACTCATGTGGTGACAATGCTGAGCCGTGAGGAGTATTTTTGTTTTGCCTTCGGAGTAGGAAAGGATCCTCTTGAGGATGATTAAGCCTTTCCGTCGGCTTTTCCGTTGTTGATTGTGCCCTCCCTTTATTGGGTAGAAGGATAGCGATTGGAGCTTTGACTTCTGGAAGTTCTTATTTTTCTGGAGGTGCTTGATTATTGGAGGCGACTTGCTTTGTTTTCTTGAGGGAGAGTATTATTTGGAGACCTGTTTTAGGTGTTTCCTATTTTTCAATCACAAACATGGAGCTAGCCTCCTTATATGCATGAATCTTGCTTTCATTATTTACTTGGAGAGATTTTTTTTTTTTTTGACAGAGTCGTATTGTGCAACTATTTGTGTGTGAATGCCCTAAATGCAGTCTATTCTTTTATAAGATGCATCTAGAAAAGTGACTGGTATTCTCCTACTGGATTTTCATGAATATGCTGATGGACCCCTCTCTTTTGGTTTAGCCCTAACTTTTGCCTAGACCGCCCTTTTGGGGTTTTCGATCTAGCAGGCTGCCTTAATTTTTGCCTAAGATATCTTAGCGGGCTCTTCCCTTTTTATGAATGCCCTAACTTTTGCCTAGACCGCCCTTTGCCGGTTTTCAATCTAGCGGGATCTTCCCTTTTTATGAATGCCCTAACTTTTGCCTAGACTGCCCTTTGCGGGTTTTCGATCTAGCGAGCTACCCTAACTTTTGCCTAAGAATCTCCTAGCAGATATTATTCTTTTTTTTTTTTTGCAAGAAAGGAGCCATATTCATGCATGCAATGTTTGTGATATGCATCCTATAATACTATTTCATTTAATTTTTCAAAAGTATTAACCGATGTACTTTTATTTCTTATGAGCTTCTGACATCATGCTTAGCTGTACTGACTTTGCCGTCTCGAATTTTCCATGACCAAAGAATAGTTGTTTTGATTGTAGAGCGACTTGCCATGTCAGTGTGCCCCTCCCTTTTCTTGGGGATGTCAATCCTCCTATTGATTACTATATCCACATTTCCCTACTAATTACTAGAATGTCGTAGTGATAAGGGTCAAGAGGAAAGAAGGAAAGTTATTTATTCAAAGGCTTGTGTTTTAGAAGTGTTTTATTTTTGACAAAAACAGTTTTTCTAAGCATGGCTAGCCAACGTTGGTTAGAGTGTTTAGGCTAGTTTAGACCAACGTTTTATTTATGAGGTGGTGTCTTAAATGATTATTCGATGGCGCCTATCATGACTAATTAACTTCCCTAGTTTGTCCTTTGGGTTTTCTGTCTAGGATGTTGTGCTATGTCCTAACTTTTGTCTAGGTTTCCTCTTTTCTTGTTTTGGGAATCCTAGTGAACTTTATTTTGTAACCCTAATTTTTGCCTAGGCTACCCTTTGTTGTTATTCGGGTCTCATAGCGGGTTTATCCTAACTTTTGTGTAGCCCCCTTAATGGGTTTTCTACCGGGTACCTTGCATTTTCTTTTTGGCCTTTAGCTTCTATGGGCTTCTTTTGATTTTTGTTTTGTTTTCTTTTTACACAACATTGGCGAAACATGGCTTTATTATGATGAGGTAAAACTTTATTTTGTGTTTTTAGTCAATCAGTAAAGATGAGTGGTTTGATTATTTTGACAATTGCGCATTTTGATTATTTTGACGCACTTTTGAAAATGTTTGCTTAAACATGGTTATTATGAGGTTTAGACATGAATAGCAAGAAGAGAAGTGTTGAAACATACAAGGATATGAATGTTGAACATACATGGATATGAAGCCTGTAGATTTTGATGATGATTCAAGAACAAAGGACGTAAATATTTGAAGACTTGTAATATGATGTAATAACTCTGTTTTAATGATTTTGAGTCTGTAATATTAGAGTCTAAGATAGCCAGCACATAGTCTACTCTTTAGAAGCTTCAAAAACTCATTTTTATCAAAAACACACTGGTTTAATCGATTAAAAGACAGGATAATCGATTATTACAGAGAGAAAAACCATTTTCTGTATCAGCTCTCTAGAATAATCGATTAAATCACCTGTTAATCGATTAACATGGTTGTTAATTGATTAACAGGGCAATTAATCGATTAAAATGCGTGGTTAAGGGTTCGTGTTGATTTTGGCTTTGTAATAATCAATTAACACTCAAGATAATCAATTATTTCAGTCAGATATGCATTTTAAACTTCAAATTGGACCAAGTTTCGAAAACCCTAGTCCCAATTCTCCAGGTTTCGAAAATCCCCAATTCCCAAACCTTAATCTGTCTACTTAAGGTTCTCTAAGGCTCTCTGCAAATTGAACAACCTTTTTCAAACAAAAGTTAAGAGTTGTGACTGCCAGAGAACTGTTTGTTGGAGGAAAAAGGGGCTTTTGGAACCTAGTGTGGGCTAGAAGCGATAAGAATCATTAAGTGGGTTTTCTTGGTGGATTGTGTGTTGTGTCGTTTCTAGGGAAAGTTGTTCTTCATCTCTTGTGTGACTCAAGAGAGGTGTTTTCGTTACCTTATCTTTTCAATTGTTATCTGTTTGTAAAACTTGATTATAGTGACATTGTTAATCCTCTGTTTGAGTGATTAGCAACTAGACGTAGGGTCTTTTGATCCCAACTAGTATAAATCTTCTGTGTAAGACTCTATCCTTACTCTATTTACGTTTACACAACATTTTAATCGGTAAAATTTGGGGAAAATTTTAAAACCTAATTTTTGTTAAGAAACCAATTCACCCCCCCTCTTGGTTTTTGTCCGGAAACGCAAACATTCCGCTGCGCGATTCTAACAAGTGGTATCAGAGCTTGCTTTGATAGTCATTCAATTTTACGAAAATGGCTGAACAAAATCAAACGTTTGCCGAGGGTGCTTCTATCAATAGACCCCCACTTTTTGCAGGTCAAAATTATCCTTTCTGGTAAGTTAGAATGAAAATCTTTTTAGAGTCTGTTGATAGAGGTGTTTGGGACGCTATTTTAAATGGTCCCTATATTCCTAAAGTTTTTGAAAATGGAGTAGATGTTCCTAATAAGAAGAATGAAGATAGCAAAGGCAAAAAGTTCTTCAAGAAGAAAGCCTACATCGCTTGGGACAATAGTGATTCAAGTTTGGAGTCAAGTGATTCGGAAATAGAAGCTAACATTTGCTTGATGGCAAATGATAATATATCTTCCGACTTTGAGGTTAGTGATTCCGACTCATCTTCAAGTGATGATGAAAATAATTTTGATGAATTACAGAATGCATATGAGGAATTGTTTAATGCTTTTAAGGACTTGAAAAATGAATACAAAGCTGTGAAAAAAAGTTTGAATAAATCCGAAAAGGAGGTGGAGTCCTTAAAAACGAAAATTGCATGTTTAGAGCAAAAGGAAACCTTAGAAACGAAAATTGTATGTATAGATGAGAATGATAATAAGAATATAGCATGTGCATCATGTAAAGAGTATGAATATGATATTGATATACTTAATCATTTGCTTGATAAAGCCGAGAAGGAAATAAGTAATAATAATAAGGATAAAGTTGTTATTGCTCAAAATAGAGAAAACCATCATGTTCCTTTGAAAAATCTTAAAATTAAAAAGAGAAGAATATGGGTTGAGAAAGGAACTAAAGCGTCTATAGTTAGAAATGTATCATATTCAAAAACTACATCTAAAGCATGCTTTTATTGTATGAAACATGGTCATACTTCAAATAGATGTAAAATTAAACATTTTGGTGTTCCTAAAGGAAAATATATTTGGGTTCCTTTAGTTAAATGATTTGTTTGTCTCTTACCCCAAGGACCCAAAAGTTATGGGGACCTAAGTTTACTATGTTCTTGTTTTGTAGGAAACTTCCAAATCAAATAAGTCTATGTGGTATCTTGATAGTGGATGCTCAAAACATATGACCGGTGACGAAACAAAATTTGTAAGTTTCAAAGCTAAAGAACAAGGATATGTAACCTATGGGGACAACAACAAAGGAAATATTCTTGGAATTGGAAATATAGGTGGTGCAAACACTTTGGAGATAAAGGATGTGCTCCTTGTTGATGGGCTAAAGCATAATTCAACTTTGTGACAAAGGATGCAAGGTAATTTTTGAAAGTAAGTTTTGTACCATACATTTGATAGATTCCGAAAATGTAGCATTGAAAGGAATTAGGCATAATAATATATATTTGATTGATTTGGATTGTATACATGATACAAAAATAACATGCTTAGTTGCTAAGGAAGATAACCCATGGTTATGGCATAAGAGAGGGGCTCATATAAATATGCATCATTTAAACAAGTTGATATCAAAGGACATAGTTGTTGGTTTGCCTAAGTTAAAGTTTGAAAAAGATAGATTATGTGATGCATGTCAAAAAGGTAAACAAGTAAAATCATCATTTAAATCAAAGAATGTTATTTCCACATCGAAACCTTTAGAACAGTTACATTTAGATTAATTTGGTCCTTCTAGGATAAAAAGTTTTGGTGGAAATTATTATGCTCTTGTGATTGTTGATGACTTTTCTAGATATACTTGGACATTTTTCTTAACATTGAAAAGTGAAGCTTTTAAGGTCTTTAGGAGGTTTGCAAAGCAAATTCAAAATGAGAAAGACTTAAGAATTAAAGTTTTAAGAAGTGACCATGGTGGTGAGTTTCAAAATGAAAGGTTTGAAAGTTATTGCATAATTTTTCTGCACCTAGGACTCCCCAACAAAATGGTGTAGTTGAAAGGAAAAATAGGTCACTAGAAGAACTTGCAAGAACAATGTTAAATGAATCAAATGTTCCTAAATATTTTTGGGCTGATGCTGTAAGTAATGCATGTTATGTTTTGAATAGGATGCTTATTAGGCCAATTATAAAATTAACTCCTTATGAATTAATAAATGGTAGAAAGCCTAATGTTGCTCATTTGAAAATATTTGGATGTAAATGCTTTGTGTTAAATAATGGAAAGGACAACTTAGGAAAATTTGACTCAAAAGCCGATGAGGGCATTTTCTTAGGTTATTCACTAACTAGCAGAGCACATAGAGTGTTTAATAGAAGAACTTTAAATGTTGAAGAATCTATACATGTTACTTTTGATGAAATTGTAGACCTTGGGGGAAATCCTCTTTAGTCAAATAAAGAACTTGCAGGTGATGATGAGTACATAAGTGTCGCCGCCTCCCCAAAAGAGGGGGCGCGGTCGGAGCGACGCGATGGTTTTTCGACTCTTTTTGATTTTTCGCGTTTTTTATTGGTGGTTACAACGTCCTTAGGTTGTCCGATAACTGGGCTAACCTAGAGACGAGGTTTTCAAAAAGTGTCCCTGGGTGGTCCGATAACCGGACTAACCCAAGGACTTATTTATTTTGGGTTCTATGGAGTCGCCACCGATATTTTTACCATAAACATCGGAAAAGGGGTTTTAAAAAGGCGTTGGTTTTCGAAAACCAACTTGGTCATTAGAACCAGAGTTGGGTAAGGGAGTTAGTTACGTGTAAAGGAAGTATTAGTTCCTTTACGACGCCCCTTTCGGGTTCCCTATGATAGGCTGGCTAGCTTGAATAATTAAACTGGAAAATAGCGCTTTTACCCTTTTATTATGCGGTATTTAGAAATTATGACTACATGGCCCTAGTATCTATCGCATACATTTAAATGAAAGCGGTAAAATTAGAAGGAGAGAGAATGTGCACCTCCAAAGCAAGCTTTATACATATTCTCTTTAAAAGAGAGGGTGCGTTTTGGCAACCCTTCACTCTACAACTCTCAGAAACTCCAGAAATGCCTCGGAGGGATTCTAAAGAAGATCTAGAACGCTCAGTCTATGCCTAAAGACGCTCAGAAACTCCGGAAATGCCTCGGAGGGATTCTTAGAGAGAGAAAGTCTAGAGAGAAGGGAGAGCTACTGTTTTTCTGTGTGGAAATGAGGGGGGAGAAGCCCCTATTTATAGTTTTTCGCGCTGTCAGGGTCCAGTCTGCCGTCTCCTCTGACAGGGGTCGAGACTGCCGTCTGGAAAGTTGAGACCGCCATCTCGACCATGCCAGAAATCGAGACCGCCGTCTGGAAAAACGGGACCGCCGTCTCGTCCTTCGCTCGCTCAAGCGAGTATTCCGGTCGCTTGAGCGAGGCATGACCCGAGAGTCCCCTTTGTTTGAGGCATCCGTCGCTCAAGCGAGTACATCAGTCGCTTGAGCGAGACTTGACCCAGGAGTCCCCTTTGTTTGAAGCGTCCATCGCTCAAGCGAGTACATCAGTCGCTTGAGCGAGACTTGACCCGGGAGTCCCCTTCAACGCGAGAAACTTTATTTTGGGCCAAAAAACCTTCCTATCTTGGTACGGGAGCCTAATAGTCTCTCCTAGTGGCTTGTTAAGCTTCAGCCGTCTTCAAATAGGAAGCTTTCTGACTTTATTTGGAGGCCGGGCAAGATTTGGGGTCTACAGCTGTCGCCGCCTCCCCGAAAACGGGCGCGCGGTTGGAGCGACGCGATGGTTTTTCGACTCTTCTCGCGTTTTTTATTGGTGGTTACAACGTCCTTAGGTTGTCCGATAACCGGGCTAACCTAGAGACGAGGTTTTCGAAAAGTGTCCTTGAGTTGTCCGACAACCGGGCTAACCCAAGGACTTATTTTTGGGTTCTATGGAGTCGCCACCGATATTTTTACCGTAAACATCGGAAAAGGGGTTTTGAAAAGGCGTTGGTTTTCGAAAACCAACTTTGGTCATTAGAACCAGAGTTGGGTAAGGGAGTTAGTTACGTGTAAAGGGAGTATTAGTCCCTTTACGACGCCCCTTTCGGGTTCCCTATGATAGGCCGGCTATTTGCGAATAATTAAACTTGGAAAATTGCGCTTTTACCCTTTTATTATGCGGTATTTGAATATGTGACTACATTGCCCTAGCTTTTATTGCATAATTTAAATAGCAAGTAATTTAAAAAGAGAATGAGGATATGCACCTCCAAAGCAAGCTTTATAACAAAAAGAGAGGGTGCGTTTTGGCAACCCTTCACTCTACAACTCTCAGAAACTCCGGTAATGCCTCGGAGGGATTCTAAAGAAGATTTAGGACACTCTGTATATGCCTAAAGACACTCAGAAGCTCCGGAAATGCCTCGGAGGGATTCTTAGAGAGAGAAATTCTAGAGAGAAGGGAGAGCTCTTGCTTTTTCTGTGTGAAAATGAGGGGGGGGGGAAGCCCCTATTTATAGTTTTTCGCGCTGTGAGGGTCCAGACCGCCGTTCTCGTCTGACAGGGGTCGAGACCGCCGTCTGGAAAGTCGAGACCGTCGTCTCGTCCATGGCAGAAATCGAGACCGCCGTCTGGAAAATCCAGACCGCCGTCTCCCTGGAGCATCCGTCGCTCAAGCGAGTATACCAGTCGCTTGAGCGAGACTTGACCCGGGAGTCCCCTTTGTTTGAAGCATTCGTTGCTCAAGCGAGTACATCAGTCGCTTGAGCGAGACTTGACCCGGGAGTCCCCTTTGTTTGAAGCATTCGTCGCTCAAGCGAGTACATCAGTCGCTTGAGCGAGACTTGACCCGGAAGTCCCCTTTGTTGGAAGCATCCGTCGCTCAAGCGAGTACATCAGTCGCTTGAGCGAGACTTGACCCGGAAGTCCCCTTTGTTTGAAGCATCTGTCGCTCAAGCGAGTACATCAGTCGCTTGAGCGAGACTTGACCCGGGAGTCCTCTTTATTTGAAGCGTTCGTTGCTTAAGCGATGTATTTTTAGCCAAGAAACCTTCCTATCTTGGTACGGGAGCCTAATAGTCTCTCCTAGTGGCTTGTTAGGCTTCAGCCGTCTTCAAATAGGAAGCTTTCTGACTTTATTTGGAGGTCGGGCAAGATTTGGGGTCTACAGCTGCCCCCCTTTACCCGACCCGGTCGACCGTCGGCCTTTTGTGCCGAGGTGATCGACCGGAGGGTAAAGGAGTTGACCCTCTTGCCCAGCTTCCCTTCGGATATTCCGTCTTTGTGGCGGATGATCCTCCGGGGAGATGTGTTGTGCGCCTCGGGATGCTCCTTCGATGCGGTAGCCGACCCCTTCGGCCGATGAGTACGAACCCCCATCCGGTTTGACGAGTACGAACCCCCGCCCGGTAAGCCCCCTTTTGTAAGGACTGATGAGTTTACACCCCCATCTGGTGTTTGACAAGTACTAACCCCCGTCCGGTAAGCCCCCTGTAGACCCCTAATTTTGCCCGGTCTCTCAAATAAAGATAAAAGAGATCACCCGTAACAAGATAAAGCTCGTCTAGCATTACAAATAAGAGCCAAGGAGACTTCCTACATGAAGATAAAGCTTCAACGAGACGCATATCGGCATCAACCGACGTCCAAAACGAGCAAGGAAAGCTTCCCGAGTCCCGAAACGCGCGAACCGGCCGGAACAGTCGAGACGGCCGTCCCAAGGTGGGACGGCCGTCCCAACTTGCTCCAGCCAGCTTGGGACGCGCGTCTCGAAGCTGGGACGGCCGTCCCAAACCCCGCAAAAGTGGGACGGCCGTCCCGGTCCCCGTGGGGTCCCAGCCGTGTAATTTTGCCATTTGGGACGGCCGTCCCAGCCTGCACGGCCGTCCCAGTCCGCACGGTGGTCCCGAAGTGCGCCAGCTTCGAAAACTATAAATAGGAGGCTCATTTGTCACTTTTTCACACCCCGTACATCCCGCAGAGCTCTGAAACACTTTCTAAAACTCAGAGCACTTGTCTATTTCTCTCCCTCTCTTGAATGATCTTTCCGATTGCCTTAAATAGGTAACAATCGGTTAAGGAATTATATTCCGGCATTCGATTCTTCTTTAAATTTTTAGTAGAGTAGATCCTGTATTGGTGAGGAGAGTCTCGTGTAGAGAGAGGGGTTGCCAAAACGCATCCTCACGGTTCGAGATTCTCAATATCAAGCTTGCTACGTGAGGTTCTTTTCAATTCTCTTCTCTTTTATTGCTTTATTTATTGTTTTATTTAGCTTTATTTATGCCATGTAGAATAAAATCATGTAGATAGCTATTTTTTCTCTTTTATTGCTTTATTTAGCTTTATTAATCATTTTATGCATGCAATATAGAATAAAATCATGTAGATAGCCATTTAATATTATGTAATAAAATAGGGTAATCGTGTAATTTCTCGTAGTCTTTACTTAAATGAATTAATCTGTCATAGGGAACCCGAAAGGGGCGTTGTGGGGTGCTAACACCTTCCCCACACGTAACTAACTCCCTTACCCAACTCGGTTATAATGGCCAAGTGCGGTTTTTCTTAAAATCAACATTTTTTCCTTTTCTAATGTTTATGGTCAAAACATTGGTGGCGACTCCATAAGAACCCCTTTTCGAAAACCTTTTAAAACAAAAACGCGAGTCTAAACCATCTTTTCGCGACCGCTCGCATAAACGTTTCTAAGACGTCCCTCCGGACGTCGGAATGGGACGGCGGCGACGATGGCGACTCCACCGGGGAAGCTAGAGAGTTGATCCCATTTAGTGACAGATAAATTCAAACTAAGTAATGATTTGAAATTATGCCTTTACCCTCCGTATGTTTTTACCGTATGGCTTTAATAACTGCCGTATGATTATTTCGCAAATTGTTTGAAATATAAACCGCACACAAAAACCCTTGCACACAACAGTCCCTCTATACCCGGGGGCAAGAGTGAATACCTGTAGGGAGTGGGTGGCGGATACGATCGGTTAGTTGGCACACGGGCTACCGCCGTTGTCGGAAAACCACCAACTCAAGGTGATAACTCTCTTCTTTTGGTCTAAAGGTGTCGCCACGGAGTTCCGTGCATGACCCGAGGATTGAGAGATTGAGAGGTCCCTATAATGGGGGCACCTTGGGGACCTTTGGCCTGGTGAGAACAGCTTAGAACCACCCAAACCAAGCACGTTTTTGCAGGAAAACCCTACCTCGTGATTAAATAAGCGTGGCTCGCTCGTGGATGTACGAATTGTGTGTGCATACGTTTGCCGCATTTGTATTGATGCATTAGCATAGGGTAATCATACAACAAAAAAAAAAGTGAAAAACCCTAAAAATCATAAAAATATATAATCAAATAAAAATCATAAAAATACCCTTGTTATAAAATAAAAATTAGTAAAAGTCTCATAATTCATATCACCTTTTCTTCATCAAAAATAAAAAAGGGAAGAAAACATGACTCTCTTCATCAAAATCCATAAACATTCATATAGATAAGTTTTCTTTTCAAGAAAAACCAAGTACTACCATGAATCATATTAGGAACAAAACATGATAATACGTAGAAAAACAAACACTTGCATACACACATTTACAAAAATTCATCCTCATATCATGCATTTTCATTTCTGCTAGACAATGGAGGGATCCAAGAATAGACAGCTTAAAGAAAGTGGAGATCCTTCTATGCCGTGTAGAGAAGTTAAGGCATTTGTGTACATATATGCCACGGAGGTCTATGCTAACTTTGAGAAGTCTTACTGAAGAATTCTTGACCTCCCGAAAATCAAGCATTGATCCAATATTTGTTAGAGTATTGGTCCACTTCGGAATCCCGATTTACACCGCTTCGAATTCTCGCAGCTTGACTTGGTACCGACATTAGAAGAATACGAACTTATGGTGAGATGGCCTCAATCAGCTTGGGGTTTATGTCTCGCCAGGAGAATATACTGCCGTGAGTAAGGTTGCTACTATTATACGATCGCCTCCTCATCAATCTATCCTAGAGGGAAAAGGGAATATCGTAGGTTGGAAAATGGCTATAATAGAAGACCACTTAGTCTCTTTAGCCGAAAAGAAAGACTCGGTCAACATTCAACAAAACTCTAGCACTAGCAATGTTCTGAATCATATTATTCCCATTCCATGTAAACATCGTGGATCATGCCGCAATGGACGCATTCTTCGCCCGGGATGTATACTCTAAGAGCCCTATACCCGCGATCCTTGCCGATACCCCCGCTTCGTAGAATTTTGCCGACGTAAACAGGGAAAAACACTCGGATGTTGTATTCCATTGCTATATATATGGGGTGTTACTCACTTTTACGCCTCAAGCCACATGGGTGTATTTCCCGACCCTTTAAGAAGTTTCTCAAAAATCCCTCTTCAACATCGTCAAGCCTTAGAGTGGAAAATCGAGTTAGAAAACTCGGAACATAGAGCATGTATCATGGGTTTGCCCTTGGCTCCGACCCTGTTATATTCTCATACGATGCGAGACTACCCGAGTATACCACTTCTAGGTCTCGTAGGCCGTATAGCCTACTCTCCTAAAATGGCTATGAGACAACTTATGAGAACTCAAACCGCGCCAACCCAAGAAGAGCTCGTAGAGCCGAGTCTATGCCACTATTCCCATAACTTTGAAGAAGTATCTCGCTGTCCGGAAAGCATGGGAAAGACCAGTCTACCCGGGGATAAAGAACTCTGAAAGGCTCAAGTATCTACATCCCTTGAATATGAAGAATGGAGGAAAAATAGAGGGATACCCCTACCATCCGATGCATTCACTAAAGCGTTGGTCAACGAAGAGCTACAATTGCAAGTCAATGCTTTAAATAAAAAAGTTGAGGTCATGGAAACTCAGCTAAGGGCCTTTGAAGAAAAAGAGCAAGAATCAGCCATTATAATAGACTGGTCTAAAAAGGCAATGTAAAAAGAAGGACCATGAAATAGAGCTTCTCAAGAATGATTATGCCGACTACCAAGAAGAGGCTAAACAAACACTCGAAAGTTCCGAGGCTTGAACAAGATAGTCTTTTCCAGGACATGAATGACGAAATAGCACGTTTTGAGAAGGCACTTGCAGAAAGGTGCAAAAATGATCAAGTTGATGCAGGATGACCTAGCGGAACTCTGGCCTCGAAGCACAAAAGTGGCAAGAAACCGCTGAAAAATACAAGAAAAGCCCGAATGAGCTGCATGATAAAGAAAAGGATGGTTTAGTTCAAGACGGCCATTTACTTCGTGAAAGAGACCAAATAAGAGAGAGGTCTCGACCAACAACACGCTTTGATCGTTCATCTAGAAGAAAAGATGAGAGAGGCTCGTCGATATAGTGAAGATATGAGTCAAGCGGTACATGAGCAAATCAAGATACTCTGAAACCATGTGAGAACAGTCGAAGATGAATTACGAAGAAAGCCTAATTTACCTATAGGATTCTTCAAGCTTTTCCGTTTTTGTCAAGACTTGCTCCAAAGCATTGTATAGAAGGATTTACACTTTCTAATAAAAGGACTTATTTTTCTCTCCTTAAATTGTCTATTGCATTCATAAGTCGCATACATTCATATATCCCTCCTCATTTTAATAATAAAGATAATAAAAAGAAAGGATTAACTGATGTGCTTTCCACAAATCGAAAAATGGAAAAGAAGCCTTTCGTCATCAAAATCTCTACGACAGTCGATAAACCCGAAGATGATAATAAACAAGCACCGTCTGCTATTCCAATTGACAAAAGGGAGAAGGCAATAACACCTATACGTTTATTCGTGCCTCGTCCTTTCCCTTATAAATCAAATAAAGCCGTACCTCGGAGATACTCGAAGAATCGCCAATCAATCAAGACATCTCCAATATAGCCTGTATTGGGGGCATGACAAGAAGCGGAAGAATATACGCCCCCAAGGAATTACAAGATAATACTTCTAAAGAAAAGGTGAAAAATAAGGCCGAAGAGGAAAAAGAATCCAAGGAGGAGACAGATGAGTTACTCCAATACATAAGACAAAGTGAGTACTCCATCATCGATCAACTCAATCGTACTCCAAAGAAAGATAACTTTGTTATCACTCATAATGAGTTCGTAACCGCATCGAAACGCACTGTTAAAGGTTTTGAATGAATCATTCGTTCCACATGCAATATCCCAAGACAAGTTTGAAGGAATTATTGGCAATATCACAGCCAATAATCACCTTACTTTCACTAACGAAGAATTCCCTTTGGAAGGGTCAAATCATAATAAACCTTTGCATATCTCTCGTCAAATGCAAGGAATATCTCATTTCCAAAGTTCTTGTGGATAATGGATCATCCTTAAATGTTATGCCTAAAAGTACACTCGACAAGATAATAGTACAAGGAACCCACATGCGTCCGAGTAATACAGTTGTTCGAGCCTTTGATGGATCCAGACGAGAAGTAGTAGGAGAGATCAATCTACCAATCCAAATCGGTCCTACTATCTTCAACATAGACTTCCATGTGATGGATATCACACCAAAGATACAGCTTGTCTCCTTGGTAGACCTTGGATTCATAGCGCTAAGGCAATACCTTCAACGCTCCACCGTAAAGTCAAATTTGCGACAAATGATAAACTAGTCACAGCTCAAGCCGAAGAAGACTTTCTAATTAGTAAACCGTCTATCCAGCCCATATGTGGATGCGGCTGAAGAGGCTCTTGAAACATCTTTTCAAGCACTCGAAATTGCCTATATCGAAAGGCTCCCTAGTAACATGAAGGTGGCCCATATGATGAAAAGATATGGATATCGCCCATGGCAAGGGCTCTGGAAAGAATACTCAAGGAATCAAAGAACTACCAGATTTCAAAGATAATCCGCTAAAGTATGGGTTAGGGTATGACCCTACGAAAGATCAAACCATACGAAAAGCGAGAAGTCTTATCCCTCGAAGACGATTTTTCGAAAAGGAGGGATATTAGCGCAAAGGGTAGCGTTAGTCGTTAGGTGTCCTTCTTTCGATTCTAAGGGATGTAAACCTAATGACTATTAGAGATCACTCCTCGGGTATGCCCGTCCCCCGAGCATCTCTAGGGCACACATTTCTCCGAAATTACAAAAAGAATGCTATTCATACTATCTCGTTTCTTTTCTTGCTAAATATGTCTATACCCCATCTTCAATAAACAAGATTTAGATAGATGTTTTGTTCCAAATGCGTCCGAATAATTAAAGCGCCGCAAAGTAAAGTAAAATTGATTGATTAACTAGAAACACAAATGAAATCTATATTCACAAAGTCAAGTTTCGACAATGTTGTGCAAAAATATAATAATATATACGCATATAAAAAGAAAGCCCGTCAAGGTTAAAGACCAAGACAAGAAAATAAAAGGGCAAAATACCCTACAGAAACCCACAAAGGGGGCTGCGCAAAAATTAGGGTAAACCCTACAGAGACCCGAACAATAATAAAGGGTAGCCTGGGCAAAAGTTAGGGTTATCAAAAGTCCGCTAGGTATTCCTTAAAAATAAATATAAAAAGGGAAAACCTAGACAAAAGTTAGGACATAAGCACAAGATCCCGCACCGAAAACCCGAAAGGGCGGCCTAGGGAAGTTAATCAATCGCAAAAAGGCGCCATAAACCAGCAAACAATGACGCCACATCATAAGAATGAAACGTTTATCTAAACTAGCCTAAACACCGACCAACCTTGGCCAGCCATTCTTACGAGACCTCTATTATAAAAAATATCCCTCTAAAACACAAGCCCTTGTTGTGAATCCTTTTCTTTCTTTTCTCTTGACCATTTCATCATAAAGCATTCAAGTAATAAGGAGAATGTGGAAATATAGTGATCAATAGGAAGGTTGAAATTCCTAAGGAAAGGAAGGGGGGCATTGATATGGCAGCTTACCCCGTGAACAACGGATTGCTCTTCAAGCAAAAGCAAGAAAAATCCACGACGACAAATTATGTACAACCAAGCTTGTTAATCGAAGAAACATGATGACAAAAAGGAACAACACCAAGAATGCGTCCGCAAGTCAAAGCATATCGCTTAAAACTTTCGAAATATTAACTAAAATAGATCATAGGATGCATATCATGAAGCATTACATGCATTAAAACATAAATGAAGGGAATCCTATCTTCAAACTTATCAAAAAACATGAAAATTAACTCAAAAAATCGAAAATCCCTCCAAGCAGCTCGAGACGGCCGTCCCAAAGTCGGGACGGCCGTCCCAAGTCCCCAAATTCAATTGGGACGCGCGTCCCGGTGGGACGGCCGTCCCACTTCCCCGCCGATGGCCCCCGTGTATTTTTTTCGATCGAGACGGCCGTCCCAACCCGCACGGCCGTCCCAATGGTCCTCGGCGCGCTCTATAAGTGCCGAGCGCGGATTTGAGCTTCGCACCCCATTCCAAGCTTTCTATCTTGCTTCTTCTCCCTTTCTACACATTTCTAGCATTCTTAAGCAAGTATGGAGCACGGAGAATCTTCATCCAGGAGAAAACGCTCTAGAAACCCCGCTAGAGGAACTACTACAGTCAGCACTCAACTAGCGTAATCGCACCAACTACGTCTAGTAAATATCCAAGCAATTCTCCCGGTACCCCACACCGCAATTGGACTTCGAAATCCTAGCTACATTTGGCTGGGATCAAGATGTCGAAGATACATCCACAACATAGGATGGGACTTTCGCTCCGCGAGCTACCTACGCGGATCCATCGCACCGCCACGATGGAATTTCTTGCTTCGTCAACATGGTGGAAATGCCATCTTCAATTCCCGGGTGCCACCAACTCAAGCCGTCTCCTACCGGATGGATGGAGCCTACCGGACCACCGCTCCGGATGACTTTAATGTCATTATGGGTTTCTCGCCAACGAGCGGATACAAGAACTCCGCAGTACCGGTCCGCATATTTGGAAAAGCCCGCTGCTCTCACCATCGCTACCATGTGGAAGGAGATCACCGGGCCGTCATTCTCGCCATCAAATCCGAAGGGTGCAGCTTTTTCTCCCCCACTCCGCGTATGTCATAAATTGCTGGCCGGACCATACACAGCCGAAGGAGAGCCAAGGAAAGGTAACTCGGCCGACCTTTTCATTGTTTACTCGTATGCACCAGGGGCATAGGTGCAACCCGTGGTATGCCTTTCTCAAAGCCGTCAAGGATTGCGGCACTCGCGGTCCAAGCAGAGCGATCATAATAGCTCCCTTTCTCACCCCTCTAGCCGAGTATTGGGGATGTAGCGACGGAGAAGACATCCCAGCCTAGTCTTCGACCGGAGCCGATCAATGGCGGAGTGCCGGCCCATATGAACATCCTCGACAGGCAAGGTACAGTGGTTTATCTTAAACCCAATCCTCTCTATCTCGATGGACATGCGGGATTTCGACACACCACAGGATATCCCCACCACTTCGTAATCCCGAGCAGCAGCCTTACGACCCCGACTACGCCGCTTATACAGGCGCCTGGATGATGAGCATGCCTACATGGAAGGGCAATTCCAGCTCATGCGACAGCCAGCTTGGTCACCGACCATGAGGCAAGACAGACCGACCGCCAAATAGAAAATCTGGTCCGGACCCGTGCGAGGTTCCAACGCCGCTTGCTCCGCCGCTTCCCTTCACCAGCACCATCCGCTCACTCCAGTCCCGAGGCGTACGATTAGGAGGTTTTATGATGCTTTCTAGTAGTTCAAAAATGTTTGAATGTATTATCCAAAAAAATATATATATAAAAGTTGTTATTTCCATTTGCATCTTGAAAAGCCTACGTGTAAAATAAAAAGGCACACGTAATATAGCAAAAAGCCGATTTCAAATAACTCGCGTTGATCGCGAAAGAAAAAGGCGAAATCAAAACTATCTCACAGTAATAAAGAAGCTTCGAAAAAATAGCACCAATAAAAGAAGGAAGCCATCAAAACGAAAAATGGCCAACGGAAAAGCTTGATCATCCCCAAGCGGATCCTTGCCTACTCCGGAGGCAAGACAAAAAGATTACTTCGCGACTCAGCCTTCATCACCACATGAATCACCAAGCACACTCACGCAAGAGTCTCCATTTCATTCCCCAAAGAAGAATAAGGACTACACAAGAGCCCATCGAAAGAAAGCACAGTAATCAAATCACCCAAATCACCGGGGGCAACAAAAAGAAAGAAGAGAAAAGCCTTTCATCCTCTAACAAAGGCCACTGCATGAAAAAGCCACAAGAAAATCCCCAGGAAGAGCACATCAAGAAAAATCTATAAAAGAAAATAAGAAATTTCCATCCCTAGGAGACCAATAAAATTCCTCAGAGGGATCTATTCCATCTAACGTGCATAAAAGGCACACATACGAACCCATTCCCCACAGAAATAAAAGCATAGACAAAAGCCAGTTCAAGCAATAAGGAGTCAAAAACTCCATTTTCCCTCTAAGGGGGCAATTCAAAAGAGATCCCAGTCGAGCAATCAAATTCTCAAAAGAAAAATTTCACCAGTGAGCTTACAACAGAACTACCGTTTGCTCAAAATAAGCAAAGAGCTAATATCCCAGAGAAATGGGAAATCAACCTATGCGAGAGGTAATGCAAGCCCAAAAGCATAAAAGTCTTCACCATCGCTGAAGCAATTGCCTAATCAAGAGGCACAATCAAAGTCCCCAATAAATTCCCGCCCAAAAGGCAACCAACGAAGAATCCTGGAAAACCGGATAACTAAAATAGAAAAGTCAAAAAGAAAGAAAATCAATCATTCCTCATGGAATAGGCGCATGATCGAGACAATAAGTCGCCGTAAACCGGGTGAGGGTACGTACTCACCTAAGCCTTGCAAAACGGGCTTACCAAAAACTTCATACCGGTGGGGGTAGGTACTCACCTAAGCCTTGCAAAACGGGGCTTACCAAAAACTTCATACCGGTGAGGGTACGTACTCACCTAAGCCTTGCAAAACTGGGCTTACCAAAAACTTCATACCGGGTGAGGGTACGTACTCACCTAAGCCTTGCAAAACGGGGCTTACCAAAAACTTCATACCGGTGAGGGTACGTACTCACCTAAGCCTTGCAAAACGGGGCTTACCAAAAACTTCATACCGGGTGAGGGTACGTACTCACCTAAGCCTTGCAAAACGGGGCTTACCAAAAACTTCATACCGGTGAGGGTACGTACTCACCTAAGCCTTGCAAAACGGGGCTTACCAAAAACTTCATACCGGTGAGGGTACGTACTCACCTAAGCCTTGCAGAACTGGGCTTACCAAAAACTTCATACCGGGTGAGGGTACGTACTCACCTAAGCCTTGCAAAACGGGGCTTACCAAAAACTTCATACCGGTGAGGGTACGTACTCACCTAAGCCTTGCAGAACGGGCTTACCAAAAACTTCATACCGGGTGAGGGTACGTACTCACCTAAGCCTTGCAAAACTGGGCTTACCAAAAACTTCATACCGGTGAGGGTACGTACTCACCTAAGCCTTGCAAAACGGGGCTTACCAAAAACTTCATACCGGGTGAGGGTACGTACTCACCTAAGCCTTGCAAAACGGGGCTTACCAAAAACTTCATACCGGGTGGGGGTACGTACTCACCTAAGCCTTACGTAACCGGGGCTTACCAAAAAACTTCATACCGGGTGGGGGTACGTACTCACCTAAGCCTTGTAGAACGAGGCTTATCAAAAACCTTGCAGAACGGGGTTCATACCGGATGGGGGTAAGTACTCATCGAGTTAGTCAAAATGCGGACTCCTACCAGGTGAGGGTAAGTACTCACCAGAACATTATATAGTGAAACTCAAAAACTAGATGGGGGTTCGTACTCATCAAACACCGGATGGGGGTGTATACTCATCAAGCCTTACAAAAAGGAGCTTACCCGACGAGGGTTCATTCTCATCAAACCAGATAGGGGTTGGTACCTATCAAAACTATTCATCATCCAGAGGATCAGCAACGTCAGCAAAGCAAAGATCCGAAGGATAACCGGCAAAAGGGTTAACTCCTTCTCCTACCAGCCTAATTTTATCGGCATATTAGGCCAATAAATTAGCTAGGCAGAGAAGGGGGGCAGACTGTAGACCCCTAATTTTGCCCTGGCCTCTCAAATAAAGATAAAAGAGATCACCCGTAACAAGATAAAGCTCGTCTAGCATTACAAATAAGAGCCAAGGAGACTTCCTACATGAAGATAAAGCTTCAACAGACGCATATCGGCATCAACCGACGTCCAAAACAGGCAAGGAAAGCTTCCCGAGTCCCGAAACGCGCGAACCGGCCGAACAGTCGAGACGGCCGTCCCAAAGGTGGGACGGCCGTCCCAACTTGCTCCAGCCAGCTTGGGACGCGCGTCCCGAAGTTGGGACGGCCGTCCCAAGCCCCGTAAAAGTGGGACGGCCGTCCCGGTCCCCGGGGGTCCCAGCCTGTGTAATTTTGCCATTTGGGACGGCCGTCCCAGCCCGGACGGCCGTCCCAGTCCGGACGGTGGTCCCGAAGTGCGCCAGCTTCGAAAACTATAAATAGGAGGCTCATTTGTCACTTTTTCACACCCCGGACATCCCGCAGAGCTCGAAACACTTTCTAAAACTCGAGAGCACTTGTCTATTTCTCTCCCTCTCTTGAATGATCTTTCCGATTGCCTTAAATAGGTAACAATCGGTTAAGGAATTATATTCCGGCATTCGATTCTTCTTTAAATTTTTAGTAGAGTAGATCCTCGTATTGGTGAGGAGAGTCTCGTGTAGAGAGAGGGGTTGCCAAAACGCATCCTCACTGGCTCGAGATTCTCAATATCAAGCTTGCTACGGAGGTTCTTTTCAATTCTCTTCTCTTTTATTGCTTTATTTATTGTTTTATTTAGCTTTATTTATGCCATGTAGAATAAAATCATGTAGATAGCTATTTTTTCTCTTTTATTGCTTTATTTAGCTTTATTAATCATTTTATGCATGCAATATAGAATAAAATCATGTAGATAGCCATTTAATATTATGTAATAAAATAGGGTAATCGCGTAATTTCTCGTAGTCTTTACTTAAATGAATTAATCTGTCATAGGGAACCCGAAAGGGGCGTTGTGGGGTGCTAACACCTTCCCCACACGTAACTAACTCCCTTACCCAACTCTGGTTATAATGGCCAAGTGCGGTTTTTCTTAAAATCAACATTTTTTCCTTTTCTAATGTTTATGGTCAAAACATTGGTGGCGACTCCATAAGAACCACTTTTCGAAAATCTTTTAAAACAAAAACGCGAGTCTAAACCATCTTTTCGCGACCGCTCGCATAAACGTTTCTAAGACGTCCCCCTCCGGACGTCGGAAAGGGACGGCGGCGACACCCCCTTTTGTAAGGCTTGATGAGTTTACACCCCCATCTGGTGTTTGACCTCCGGATGCTCCTTCTTGCGGTAGCTGATCCTTTGGTTGACGAGTACGAACCCTCGTCTGGTTTGACGAGTACTAACCCCCGCCCGGTACGCCCCCTTTTGTAAGGCTTGATGAGTTTACACCCCCATCTGGTGTTTGACCTCCGGATGCTCCTTCGACGCGGTAGCTGATGCTTCGGCTGATGAGTACGAACCCCCATCTGGTTTGGCGCCTCTGGATGCCCCTTCTTGCGGTAGCTGATCTTTTGGCGATGGTGTGTTTGTGCACCTCCGGAATACTACTCCTGATGTAGCCGATCCCTTTGGTTGACACGTGATAGAACCTCCGGATACTACTTCTGACGTAGCCGATCCTTCGGTTGATGAGTATAAACCCCCCATCAGGCTGGTAGTTACAGTCCGTTGTGTGGGACTGGATGGGTATGAACCCCCCATCAGGCTGGTAAATGCAGTCCGTTGTGTGGGACTGGATGGGTATGAACCCCCCATCAGGGTGGTACGGTCCGTTGTGTGGGACCGGATGGGTATGATCCCCCCATCAGGGTGGTAATGGCGGCTTACAGTTCAGGTGGCCCATGCGCCGGCTAGGCACTTCTTACGTGCTGGTTGATAGGTATAAACCCCCTATCAGGCTGGTACAGTCCCGTTTGCGAAGGACTGGTGGTAGTGGGGGCTTACAGTTCGGGTGGCCCATGCGCCGGTTCTCTGGAGAGGTGACTTCTGTCTTTTTTTTTTTTTTTATCTTTTCTGGAAATTGTCATCCGGTCTGTGCCGGGGATTCTGTTGGTGTTCGTCCAGCTTGTTGATTGCTGGGGATTCTTTGACTTTGATTTTTCTTGTGGTGATCACCCAACTCTTGCTGGTTGGTCGGGTGATTTTTGTTTGTTGGCTTTTCTTGATAGCCATCCAGCTTGTTGTTTGCTGGGGATTTTTTGTTTTTGATCTTTTGGTATTTGTCATCCAACTTTGCTGGTTGTCGGGAATTTTTGATAAGTGCCTCTTAGGTAGGCAGGAATCCTCTGGGGATTTGTTGATCTTGGTGACGCCTCTTGAGTAGGCGGATATCCATTGAGTTTTTGGTAATGCCTCTGAGTAGGCAGATGCTTCATTTGGAGGTGAAGACTTTTGGTTTGGTTTCTTTGCCTCCGAATAGGCTAATGTCCCTTTCTGGGGAAATTGGCTCTCGCTCGCCAGATCTTGCCTACGCCTAGGCAAATGACTCTTCTAAGGATGTGAGTCTGGAATTTGCCTTTGTTGTAGGCTCACTGGAGATGATCTTTCTTTTTGACTGATCCACCGGGGAATTGGTTTCCTTCCCGGGGATCGAGTTTTGATTTGCCCCTTGAGGGGATGGAGTTTTGACTCCTTGTTGGATGTTGATGGTATGAGATGGCTTTGCCGATACTCTTGTTCTGTTGGGGGAATGGAATTTCGATTCCTCTTTTTCGTTGATTTTCCCTTTTTCGAGGTGACCCACTTTAGGGATTTGATTTCTTGGAAGTTAGGATTTTTATTTGATTTTGCCTTTTTCCACGATTTATCTCTTTTTTATCGCGATTTTGAAATCTGGCTTTTTTATGGGGATAATGCGTAAGCCTTTTTACTTTTTAGTTTCTTTTTATTACGCTGGCTTTTTCCTTTTTTTTTTTTTTTTGGGGAAGGTCCACTAGGGATGACGTTTTATTTCTTTAGTGATCCACCAGGGAATTAGTTGACTTCCGGGGATCTGATTTTTCTTTTCTAGGAATGGAGTTTTGTCTCCTTGATTGATGTTGATGCGAGCTAAACTTGTGAAGCTCTTATTCCACTGGAGAGTGGGAATTTCTTATTCTTTTTTTGAATTTTTTGGAGATCCACTTGAGGATTTTTATTCGGCTTTCTCTGTTATGGCCTTTCTGGACATCCGCTGGGGATGCAAGGGTTTTCTTCTTTTTTCCTCTTTTTTTTTGTTGAGCCCTTGTTGGTATGGAGACTAGACTCTTTTGACTATTAATGATGATGGTGATGGGCTCTTAGAGCCTTTATTCTCCGTTGGGGAGTGTGGAGGAGACTTTGGGTGAGTGTGCTCGATGAATCATGTGATGGCGGTGCTGAGCCATGGGGTTTTTTTTTTGTTTTGCCTTCGGAGTAGGCAAGGATCCTCTTGGGGACAACTAAGCCTTTTCCGTCGGCTTTTCTTTTATGATGTCTTGATGATTGTGCCCTCTTTTTATTGGGTGATGTTTAGAGCTTTGGCTTCTGGAAGCTTCTTATGACAACTCGCTCTTCTTTCTTGAGGGAGAGCACTGTGTGAAGACTTATTACTTTCTTGTGCCTTCTTTTCTGGGTAGAAGGATGGTAGCTGGAGCTCTTGATTTTCAGAAGCTCTTATTTTGATGAGTCGCTTGATTGACGACTTGCTTCATTTTCTTGAAGGCTTTATTTTGGAGACTCGGTCTCAGTGATCCTGTTTTCAATCACAATCATGGAGCTAGTCTCCTTATATGCATGAATGTTTCTTTTTTTGTTATTTATCTGAAGTGATTTTTTTTATTATTTTTTTTCCTTGACAAAGTCGTTTTGTGCGACTACTTGTGTGTGGATGCAATCTTTTCTTTTTGATTGATGCATCTGGAAAAGTGACTGGCATTCTCCAGTTGGACTTTTTATGATTATGATGAAGGGCCCTTCTCTTTTATTTATTTTTTGGTTTAGCCCTATCTTTTGCCTAGAACGCCCCTTTTGGGGTCTTCGGTCTAGCGGGCTGCCTTAATTTTTGCCTAGGATATCTTAGCGGGCTTTTTCCTTTTTTGCGAATGCCCTAACTTTTGCCTAGACCGCCCTTTGCAGGTTTTCGATCTAGCGGGCTACCCTAACTTTTGCCTAAGAATATCCTAGCAGGCATTATTCTTTTTATTGTATTTTTTCTTCTTTTTTTGAGAGATAGGAGCCTATCATATGCATGCAATGTTCGCGATATGCATCCTATAATACTATTTCAATTAATTTTTCAAAAGGATTAACCAATGTGCTTGAGCTTCGATGAGCTTCGACGTTATGTGCTTGTCGTCGTCAGGGATAGGCTGTACCCATTTTGCCGTCTTGATTTTGTCGTGACCGAAGAATGATTGGTTTTTTCTTTTTTCCTTTTCTTTTTCTTTTGTAGAGCACTCTTTGTCATGTAGTGTCCCTCTTTCTCTACTCTAGGGATTTCAATCCTCTTGTTGACTATACGCCTCCATATTCCCAAATTAATTATTAGAATATTGTCGTGAGGGTCAAGAGAAAAGAAGTACAGGGGTAAAAATCAATGGTTTGTGTTTTAGAGGGTTATTTTTGTTAGAAAAAGGTTTTTGTAAGAATGGTTGGCTAGGGTTAGGCTTAGGTGTTTAGGCTTTGTCTAAGCAAACATTTTTCCTTTTCTGTATTTGGTTTTATCTCCATTGCTTTTAAATGGCTAGCTGATTTCCCTAGATCGCCCTTTTGGGTTTTCGAACTAGGATACTGTGTGTTGGCCCTAACTTTTGTCTAGGTTCCCTCTTTTGTAAAATTTTGGAGAAATCCTAGCGGACCTTATTTGTAACCCTAACTTTTGCCTAGGCTACCCTTTATTGTTGTTCGGGTATCCTACCGGTCGACCCTATCTTTTGTGTAGCCCCCTTAGTGGGTTTCCTACCGGTATTTTGCCCTTTTCTTTTGGCCTTTGGCTTCTCCGGGCTTTTTCTCTCTCTTTTTTTTTGTGGATTTATTTTTTTTCACAGTATTGGCAAAGCATGACCTTCTTTATGGATTAAGTGAAGTCTTATTTTATGTGCTTCTAATCAACTAGCTTGATGACAATAGCAATGGTAAATGTTGATTATTTGAATGCGCTTTTTATTCTTCTTCTTCTTTTTTTTTTTTTCTTTTGTTTACTTAGACAAGGTTATTGTGAGGTCTAGTCGGAAATAGCGAGAAGAGAAGCAAATTGTAAGAAGTATTCTTTATTAATTAATAAGGGAATATGTGCCCTAAAATGCCCGGGGGTCGGGCTAGCCCTGGGGGATAATCTCTGACAATCATGGGGTTTACATCCCTTGAATGAAGAAAAAGATTTCCTAATGACTAGGGACGCTCTTGACGCTTGCACCCCTCCACTTCGGAAAATTTGCTTGAGTGTGCGGAGGGGAGACTTCCCTTTTCTCCGTGCAGCTTGATCCTTTGTAGGGTAAAGCTTCAAAGGATTGTCTTTAAAATCTGGTGGCTCCCTTATTCCTTGAGAGTTTCTAATGAGCCCTTGGTTTGGGTGGCATCCATATTTACTCATCATGTGGGTCACCTTCATATTGTTGGGGAAGTCTTTTCATATTGAGCGAAAAGATATTTCAAATGTCTTCTTCAGTCGCATCCATTCAAGTAGGGCGGATGATTTGCTCGATCGAGATGTCGTCTCTAGCCCAAACCGTGACTAGCTTGCTGCCTACCCTGAGTTTGTCTCTTTGACAGAGCGTTGAAAGAATTGCCTCAGCGTCGTGAGTCTATTCAATTTCTTCTTTAGATCATGTTTCCTTCAGTCTCTTTATTTTTCCTTTATTTGTAGGAGCGTCCTCTTACAGCTCCTTGGGGGAATAGATTCTTCCATTTCTAATTTTGCCCCCAAATGCCGGCTATGCTGGAGATATCTTCATTGGTGGACGATATTTTTGCGTATCTCCATGGTACAACTTTATTTGAGGTGGGAGGCATGAACAAACGCGATGACGCCCTTGCCCCCTCTCCTTATTAACTCGGATACCCAATGGTTGAGGCTTATTATCCTCCTTAGGCGGATCAACCATTGGGGAGAACTTGATGACGAAAGGCTTACTCTCCATCTTACTTTGATTTGTGGAAAGCACATTGACTAATCCTTTCTTTTTATTATCTTATTGTTAAAGTGAGAATGAATGCAATTTATGGATGCAATTCATGAATGTGGTAGACGGTTGAGACAAACAATTTTATTTGTTTCATCCAGACAGTGTACATTCCTCAATGCAATGTTTTGAAGTACATATTTTTTGAATGAAAAGCGGAGAAGCCTAAATGAACCCATAGGCAGGTTAGAATTTTCCTTTATTTTCATTTTGACTTCCGTGCATGGCTTGCGAATGCCTTATCCTCTTCACATGGTATTGAGGAATGTCCACTTTCTTCAACCGCCTACTTCTAGATGATGTTATGAGGATGAAGTTTTGGTGGATGCATGTATGCAAGTGTTTTTTTTTCCTAAACATTATCATGTTTTATTTTCTAACATGATGTATGATAGTGTTTGGGATTTTGTGTGTTTTTTTTTTGTATGCGGATGAGGGCGTGAAGAATACCAACTAGCTTTCTAGAATGCAAAAAGATTTTTATTGTTAAAAATGAATGATTTATGAGATGGATATTCCTTAAGACAATGACTTAAATGTCCTCCTTAAAGCTTATGCTTTGTGGGGTATCCTACCCACCTCGGTGTAATGGTTCCTTCCCCATCACATATTTGACAAGTATAATGGCAATCACCATCACACCTTAGTACACTCATTCCTTCCTTGTCGCGAAGGTCACAAATGTGCTCTGGGCCTCTTTCGCCATTGTCTTAGGGATATCTAGTGCTCCCTAGAATGAATGTATTTATGCATGCACCAGTACAAAAGGGCAGCAGATGTTCAAAGTGGCATAACTTTTGACCGGGTTGTCCGATTTGGACGCACAAGCATGTCAAAACGAAGAGAAAAGGGTGAAGAACAGCCATTCTAAGATTTGGCCCAGTATTTTTCCCAAAAAACGCCTCTAAGAAACATTTTTGAGAGGTTTATTAAAATGATGCGTATGCATACTTTCCTTATGCATTTATTTTCTCTCTTGTTTTTTCACTTATGGCATGATGCAATATGAATGACATGGCTTTGTCAACATTATTTTATAAATGTTTTGATTTTGTTATTATTATTTTATTTTATTTTTTTTTTTGGATTTTTATTTGGATTTTTATTGCTTTTTATTTTATAGCCTTTTATCTCTTCTGTCGGAACTGCGTGGCTACTTAGCTTACAAAGAACCCGAAACCAGGCTAGCTAAAAGGCGGACTCGTCCGAGATAAAATATGGCTTTATGCGAAAGGATATTTTAGCGTCCCTTATCTCTTCCGTCTGAACTCGCGTGGCTACTTAGCTTACAAAGAACCTGAAACCAGAGCTAGCTAAAAGGCAGACCGTCCGAGATAAGGGTGTTTATTTTGTTTGTTGCAATGCAACATACAAATGCAACAACATATGCACAATTCACTCATCCGCGAACAGGCGAGAAGTCGTTTTAATCACGAGGTAGGGTTTTCCTGCAGAAAAGTGCATTGGCAAGGGTTGGTTCTAACTGTTCTCACCAGGCCAAGGCCCCCAAGGTGCCCCCATTATAGGGTCCCCACTCTCCAGCCGTCCGACCATGCTCAACACTAAGGCCGTAGTCGGTCTTGTTTCCAAAAGAGGAAGGTTATCACCTTGAGTGGTGGTTTCCGATCACACTGGTGGGCACAAGGCCCTAACTGCAGCGAACCGTACCTGCCACCCACTCCCTATGGTTTTCTCACTTGCCCCCGGGTATAGAGGGAACTGTAGTGTGCAAAGGTTTTGTGTGCAATTTATATTCCAATCAATTGCGGAAGTATAAACAAGCAACAGTTATTGAAAGCCAAACAATAAAGCATGTTATAATACAAGGCAGGGTAAAAGCGCTTATTTTCTTGGTTTAATTATTGTTAAGGCGGCCCATCACTAAATGGGATCAACTCTCTAGGCTTCCCCAGTGGAGTCGCCATCTGTCGCCGCCTCCCCAAAAGAGGGGGCGCGGTCGGAGCGACGCGATGGTTTTTCGACTCTTCTCGCGTTTTTTATTGGTGGTTACAACGTCCTTAGGTTGTCCGATAACCGGGCTAACCTAGAGACGAGGTTTTCGAAAAGTGTCCTTGAGTTGTCCGACAACCGGGCTAACCCAAGGACTTATTTTTGGGTTCTATGGAGTCGCCACCGATATTTTTACCGTAAACATCGAAAAGGGGTTTTGAAAAGGCGTTGAGTTTCGAAAACCAACTTTGGTCATTAGAACCGGAGTTGGGTAAGGGAGTTAGTTACGTGTAAAGGGAGTATTAGTCCCTTTACGACGCCCTTTCTGGTTCCCTATGATAGGTCGGCTATTTGCGAATAATTAAACTTGGAAAATTGCGCTTTTACCCTTTTATTATGCGGTATTTGAATATGTGACTACATTGCCCTAGCTTTTATTGCATAATTTAAATAGCAGTAATTTAAAAAAGAGAATGAGGATATGCACCTCCAAAGCAAGCTTTATAACAAAAAGAGAGGGTGCGTTTTGGCAACCCTTCACTCTACAACTCTCGAAACTCCGTAATGCCTCTGAGGGATTCTAAAGAAGATTTAGGACACTCTGTATATGCCTAAAGACACTCGTAAGCTCCGGAAATGCCTCTGAGGGATTCTTAGAGAGAGAAATTCTAGAGAGAAGGGAGAGCTCTTGCTTTTTCGTGTGAAAATGAGGGGGGAAGCCCCTATTTATAGTTTTTCGCATTGTCGGGGTCCGGACCGCCGTTCTCGTCCGACAGTGGGTCGAGACCGCCGTCTCGGAAAGTCGAGACCGCCGTCTCGTCCATGGCGAAATCGAGACCGCCGTCTGGAAAATCCAGACCGCCGTCTCCCTGAGCATCCGTCGCTCAAGCGAGTATACCGGTCGCTTGAGCGAGACTTGACCCGGAGTCCCCTTTGTTTGAAGCATTCGTCGCTCAAGCGAGTACATCGCCGCTTGAGCGAGACTTGACCCGAAGTCCCCTTTGTTGGAAGCATCCGTCGCTCAAGCGAGTACATCGACCGCTTGAGCGAGACTTGACCCGGATGTCCCCTTTGTTTGAAGCATCTATCGCTCAAGCGAGTACATCAGTCGCTTGAGCGAGACTTGACCCGGGAGTCCTCTTTATTTGAAGCGTTCGTTGCTTAAGCGATGTATTTTTAGCCAAGAAACCTTCCTATCTTGGTACGGGAGCCTAATAGTCTCGCTTTCTGGATTGGTCGAGACGGCGGTCTGGATTTTCCAGACGGCGGTCTCGCTTTCTGGATTGGTCGAGACGGCGGTCTGGACTTTCCAGACGGCGGTCTCGACCTTGTCAGAGGAGACGGCGGTCTCGACCTGTCGAGCGCGAAAAACTATAAATAGGGGCGCTCTCCCCTCATTTTCACACAGTCTTCCAAGAGCTCTCCCTTCTCTCTAGCTTTTCTCTCTCTAAGAATCCCTCCGAAGCATTTCCGGAGTTTCGAGTGTCTTTAGGAGTGTTTTGAGCGTTCGAAATCTTCTTAGGACCCCTCCGAAGCATTTCCGGAGTTTTCTGAGAGTGTAGAGTGAAGGGTTGCCAAAACGCACCCACTTTATATATAAAAAGCTTGCCTTGGAGGTGCATAATTCTCTCCCTCTATCTTCATTACCGCCATTTAAATTATGCAATAGAAGTTAGGGCCATGTAGTCATACATTTAAATTCCGCACAATAAAAAGGGTAAAAGCGCTATTTTACAGTTTAATTATTTATTCGAGCTAGCCAGCCTATCATAGGGAACCCGAAAGGGGCGTCGTAAAGGAACTAATACTTCCTTTACACGTAACTAACTCCCTTACCCAACTCTGGTTCTAATGACCAAGTTGGTTTTCGAAAACCAACGCCTTTTTAAAAACCCTTTTCCGATGTTTATGGTAAAAATATCGGTGGCGACTCCATAGAACCCAAATTAAATAAATCCCCGAGTTAGCCCGGTTATAGGACAACTCAGGGATACTTTTGAAAACCTCGCCCCTAGGTTAGCCCGGTTATCGGACAACCTAAAGGCGTTGTAACCACCAATAAAAACGCGAAAATCAAAGAAGAGTCGAAAAACCATCGCGTCGCTCCGACCGCGCCCCCGTTTTCGGGGAGGCGGCGACAGATGGCGACTCCACTGGGGAAGCCTAGAGAGTTGATCCCATTTAGTGATGGGCTGGCTTAAACATAATTAAAGCCGAAAAATAGCGCTTTTACCCTTACCTTGTATTATAACATGTTTTATTGTTTGGCTTCCAATAAACTGTTGTTTGTTTATACTTCCGCAAATTGATTGGAATATAAATTGCACACAAATCCCTTGCACACTACAGTTCCTCCTATACCCGGGGGCAAGTGAGATAACCATAGGGAGTGGGTGGCAGGTACGGTTCGCTGCAGTTAGGGCCTTGTGCCCACTAGTGTGATCGGAAACCACCACTCAAGGTGATAACCTTCCTCTTTTGGCAACAAGACCGACTCTGGCCTTAGTGCTGAGCATGGTTGGACGGCTGGAGAGTGGGGACCCTATAATGGGGGCACCTTGGGGGCCTTAGCCTGGTGAGAACAGCTAGAACCTACCCTAAACAATGCACTTTTCTGCAGGAGAACCCTACCTCGTGATAAAAACGGAATCTCGCCTGTTCGGGGATGACTGAATTGTGTGTGCATATGTTTGTTGCATTTGTATGTTGCATAACATAAACAAACAACAGAACAAAATCACAAAAAATATTTTTCAAATAAACCCCTTATCTCGGACAGTCTGCCTTTCAGCTAGCCTGGTTTCAGGTTCTTTGCAAGCTAAGTAGCCACGCAGTTCCGACAGAAGAGATAAGGGACGTTAAACATTCTTTTGCATAAAGCCATATTTTATCTCGGACAGTCTGCCTTTTAGCTAGCCTGGTTTCAGGTTCTTTGCAAGCTAAGTAGCCACGCAGTTCCGATAGAAGAGATAAAAGGCTATAAAATAAACAAAGAAAAATAAGAAAAAATCCATTCTTTTCAAATTCATGAAATAAGACCTGGTCCAAAAACATTGCGTTCATAAAGCATTCATATAGATAGTTTATTTTTCAAAAAAAAAAATAAGCAAATACCATGCATCATATAGAAAAACATGATAAATAGCACAATAAACACTCACATTCATACAATAAACATCATCTCCATCACATCATTTTAGAAAATGGAGGGAACAAGTAGGCAAGTGGGGAAGGTGGACATTCTCCGAGCCCAAACCGAGAAGCTAGAATGGCTCAGCGTAATGATGCCACCGGAGGTCCGTGCCGACTTTGAAAAGTCCTATGGACGAATTCTAGACCTCCTGAAGATCAGTGTCGATCAGGTCTTTCTCAGGGTATTGATTCATTTCTGGAACTCAAGTCTGCGGTGCTTCGAATTTCCGCAGTTTGACATGGTGCCCACTCTAGAGGAATATGAGATAATGTTGAGATGGCCCAAGTCAGCCGGGGTCCATATCCGCCACGAGGCATATATTCCTGTTGCACCAGTCGCTGCTCTCATCCATCTACCGCACCGACAGAGTACCCTGATCGGAAGAGGGAACACCCAGGGGTGGAGAGTATCAATGCTAGAAGACCACCTGTCCTACCTGGCTGAAAGGGCAGAGTGGGTTGCCTTCAACAAAACCCTGGCCTTATTAATTTTTGGAACGATCCTGTTCCCCTTCCACCTCGACACAGTTGATCAAGCCGTTATGGACGCTTTCTTCGCTTGGGACGTGAACTCGAAGAGTTCCTTGTCTGCTATTCTTGCCGACACCCTGCTTTCGGTAGACTTCTGCCGTCAGAAACAGGGAAGAACACTTCGCTGCTGCTCTTCGTTACTTTATGTGTGGAGCATTACACATCTATACGCCTCCAGTCACATGGGGATATTCCCCGATCCTTTGAGAAGCTTCTCCAAGATTCCCCCTCCAGCGACGCCTAACAATAGAATGGAGGGACGAGCTAGAACAAAGGGACGCCAGCAGCATATCTTGGGTTTGTCCTTGGTTTCGACCCGGCCCAGTTCTCATCAGATGCGGGAGCTACCCGAATATACCCTTGATAGGACTCAGGGGCTGCATAGCCTACTCACCTAGAGTAGCTATGAGGCAACTCATGAGGACTCAAACTATCATATCCCGAGGGGAACTCGGAGGGCTGTGCTTCTTTGGAGACCCATGCACAATCGCCAACTCGCTAACTGTGAGGAAAGCATGGGAGAAGCCAGTCTATATGGGGGACAGAGAGCTCGGAAAAGCTCGGGTAACTGTCACCAGTGACTATGAGGCGTGGAGAAGAAGAAGAGAGGTGGCTCGACCATCCACCACACCTACACCAATCGGTAATAACGAAGAGCTGCAAGCACAAGTCAATGCCTTGACCCAGAGGGTAGAAATAATGGGAGCCCAGATACGGGCCCTTGAGGAAAAAGAACAAGCCTCTATCCTCACAATCGATGGTCTACAAAGGCAAGGCAAGAAAAAGGATCATGAAATAGAGCGCCTCAAGGATCGATGTGCCGATGCCAACGAATAAGCTATCCGAGCATCCAAAACTGCCAGAACCAGCTCGGATAGCCAACTACAGGAAATAACTGCCAGAGCAGCACACCTTGAGGCAGAATCAGCTCAGCAGGCTCAACAGATCAAGGAGTTGTCGAAGGGCTCCTCCAGTGCTCGGTTAGATCTCCGCCAAGAGCGAGAGAATAACAGAAACCGAGCAGAACTCTCCATGAGCTACGCGTCAAAGAGAGACACTGGCTAGCTCAGGTATGACCAAATGCTTCAAGAGAAGAACCAGGCTACTGAAAAGCTTGATGAACTACAAGCCCTGGTCATACATCAAGAGGCGAAGATTAAGGACGCTCAGCAATACAGTGAAGAAATGAGTCAAGCGATCCATAAGCAAAGCGAAGCGCTCGCTCACCATGTCCGGAAGCCGAAAGAGAATTACAAAGAAAACAAGACCCGCCTGTGGGTTTCTTTAGGCTTTTCCGCTTTTGTCAAAAGACGCTTCGTAGTATGGAGTAGGAGAATGTACACCTTCGAATGAATTAATAGAATCTTTTTCTTATTCAACATTTGTCTACTTGCATGCATATACATACATTTGCATATTTAACTCCCCTCCTTCACGCTTAATAAATAAGATAATAAAAAGGAAGGATTGACTAACGTGTCTTCCAAACCCAGAAGAATGGAGAGAAAGCCACTCCTAATAAAGCTCACCCCAACGGTTGAATCATCGCAAAAGGAAAGTAAACCTCGGCCGTTGGTCCTCAAAAATAAAGAAGAGGGGACAAGGACGCCAGTGCGACTTTTTATGCCATGTCCTTTCTCCTACGAGTCAGATAAGGCTGTACCATGGAGATATGGGGAATCTTCACCAATAACAGAAGAAATAACAAACATAGCCGGCATTGGGGGCACAACAAGAAGTGGAAGAATCTACTCCCCCAAGGACACACAGGAAAATGTCCTTCAAAATAAAGGAAAAAATAAAAAGACCGAAGAAGAAAAAGAAAATAAAGAATCCAAGGAGGAGACAGAGGAATTACTCCAATTGATAAGACAAAGCGAGTATTCCATTATCGACCAGCTCAATCGCACACCTGCAAAGATCACATTGTTGTCTCTGATAATGAGCTCGGAACCGCACCGAAATACCCTACTGAAGGTCTTGAGCGAGGCGCACGTACCTCATACCATATCCCAAGAGAAGGTCGAGAGAATCGTCGGTCACATTACGGCAAACGATCACCTCGCCTTCACAGAGGAAGAACTCCCTCTCGAAGGGTCAAAGCACAACAAGCCCCTGCATATCTCAGTCAAATGCAAGGAATACCTCATGGCCAAGGTTCTTGTGGATAACGGGTCGTCCCTGAATGTAATGCCCAAATGCACACTGGATAAGTTAACTATCCAGGGGACCCGTCTGCGCCCAAGTAGCACCATCGTTCGAGCCTTCGACGGATCAAAATGAGAAGTAGTGGGAGAAATTAATTTGCCAATACAGATTGGACCCACTATCTTCGACGTCGATTTCCATATAATGGACATTACTCCAAGCATACGACTGTCTCCTCGCGAGCCTTGGATTCATGACGCTAAGGCAGTACCTTCGACGCTCCACCGAAAAGTCAAATTTATAGTGGGTGACAAACCGGTCACGGTCCAAGCGTAAGACGATATCCCGATCGGTGGACCGTCCACCCAGCCTCTATGTGGATGCAGCCGAAGAGGCCCTTGAAACATCTTTTCAAGCGCTTGAAATCGCCAGCATAGAGCGACTTCCCGTAAACACCAAAGTAGCCCGCATGATGTTGAAGCATGGCTACCATCTCGGCCAAGGACTCGGAGGCGATTCCCAAGGAATGAAGGAACCCCCGTAATTCAAAGACAATCCTCACAAGTATGGCCTAGGATATAACCCTTTCAAGGGCCGAGCGGGAAGAGCAAAAGGGAAGTCCCCCCTCCGCACACTCAAGCAGATTTTCCGAAGTGGAGGGGTGCAAGCATCAAGAGCCACTCTAGTCATTAGGAAATCTTTTTCTTTGCTTAAGGGATGTAAACCCCGTGATTGTTAGAGACTATCCCCCGGGGCGAGCCCGACCCCCGGGCATTTTAGGGCACATATTCCCTTATTAATTAATAAAGAATGATTCTTTCTATCTGCTTCTCTTCTTTCTACTTTTGACTAGACCACATAAATAACCCTGTCCAAGCAAAAAAAAAAAAAAAAAAAAGAGAGAGAAGAAGAGAATAAGAAGCGCTTCCAAATAATCAAACCTTCGTCATTGCTATCATCATCAAGTTAGCTGATTAGGAGCACATAAAAATAAGACTTCACCAAAAGCCATAAAGAAAGTCATGCTTCGCCAATACTGTGAACAAAAAAATAATAAATCCACAAAAAAAAAAGAAAGAAGAAGCCCAGAGAAGCCAAAGGCCAAAGAAAAGGGCAAATTACCCGGTAGGAAACCCACTAAGGGGGCTACACAAAAGTTAGGGTCGACCCTGTAGGATACCCGAACAACAATTAAGGGTAACCTAGGCAAAAGTTAGGGTTACAAATAAAGGTCCGCTAGGATTCCTCCAAAATTTTACAAGAGAGAGAACCTAGACCAAAAATAGGGCCGACACACAGTATCCTAGTTCGAAAACCCAAAGGGTGATCTAGGGAAATCAGCTAGCCATTTAAAAAGCAATGAAAATAAAAAGAGCGCAAATGCAAAAAAGAAGGAAGAGGAAAGACGTTTGCTTAGACAAAGCCCAAACACCCAGGCTTAACCCTAACCAGCCATTCTTACAAATTCTTTATCAATAAAAATCAACACTCTAAAACACAAACTATTGATTTTTACCTCCTTTATTTCTCTTCTCTTGACCCTCACAACAATATTCTATTAATTAATCTGGGAATATGGAGGCGTATAGTCAACAAGAGGATTGAAATCCCTAAAGCAAGGAAAAGGGTCACTACATGACGAAAAGTGCTCTACAAAAGAAAAAGACAAAAACAAGAAGAAAAAAGAAGAAGAAAGAAACTACCCTTCGGTCACAAAAGGTCCGGCAAGGTATAGCCAAAGACATACACAGCAAATCAGAGGGCTTCCAGCGCAACAAGACACGTTGGTTAATTCCTTTTGAAAGATTGAATCAAAAATAGGCATTATAGGACATCAAACATGAAAACATTCGCATGCATAGAATGTTTTTGAAATTTGGTGGCTCCTTTATTCCTTGAGAGTTTCTAATGAGCCCTTGGTTTGGGCGATATCCATATTTCCTGATCATGTGGGTCACCTTCATATTGTTGGGGAAGTATTTTTATATTAGCAAAAAGATATTTCAAAGGTCCTCTTCAACCACATCCATTCAAGGTAGGGCAGATGGCTTGTTGATCCGAATGTCGTCTTTAGCTCGAACTGTGACCAACTTTTCGCCTATCGTGAGTTTGTCTTTTTGGCAGAGCGTTGAAAGAACTGCCTTAGCATTGTGAATCCAAAGTCTACTCAATTTCTTCTTTGGATTATGTATTTCTTCGATCTTTTTATTTCTTCCTTTATTCTTAGGAGCGTCATCTTATAGTTCCTTGGGGGAATAGATTCTTTCACTTCTAATCCTGCCCCTAATACTGGCTATGCTGGAGATATCCCCATTGATGGACGATGTTTTTGCATATCTCCATGGTACTACTTTATTCGATTCGAGGCATGAACAAATGTAACGGCATCCTTGCCCCCTCTTCCTTATTAACTTGGATATCCAACGGTTGAGGCTTATTATCCTTCTTAGGTAGATCAACTGTTGGAGAGAACTTCATGACGAAAGGTTTGCTCTTCATCTTATTTTGATTCTTGGGAAGCACATCAATTAATCCTTTCTTTTTATTATCTTATTATTATTAAAGTGAAAATGAATTAATGCAATTCATGAATGTAATAGACGGTTGAAGAGACAAACAATTTTATTTATTTTATCCAGATAGTGTACATTCCTTAATGCAATGTTTTAAAGTACTTTTTTTTAAAGCGGAGAAGCCTAAAGGAACCCATAGGTGGGTTAGAATTTCTATGTATTTTCTCTTTTTTTCTTTTTACTTCCCATGCATGGCATGCGAATGCCCTATCCCCTTTACATGGTATTGAGGAATATCCACTTTCTTCAACTGCCTACTACTAGATGCATGTTAAGAGGGTGAAGTTTGGGGGATGCATGTATGCAAGTGTTTGTTTTTCCCTAAACATTATCATGTTTTATTTCCTAACATGATGTATGATAGTGTTTGGGATGGATGAGGGCATGAAAAGTATCAGCCGCTTTCTAGAATGCAAAAAGAATTTAAGAACGTTTATTTTTATTTTGAAATGAAATGAATCATTAGTGTGGGATAGATATGCCTTAAGACAATGACTTTGGTATCCTCTTAAAGCTCACACTTCACGTAGCACCATACCCATTTTGGTATAATGGTTCCTTCCTCATAAAGGTCACCATATACCTTAACACACTTGTCTCTTCCTTATGGAAGATTACAAGCGCGCTTGGGCCTCTTTCGCCTTTGCCTTAAGGATATCTAATGCCTCCTAGAATGAATGTATTTATGCATGCACTAGTACAAAAAGGTGGCAGGTGTTCAAAGTGAGATAACTTTTGACTGGGATGTCGGATTTGGACGCCCAACATATCAAAACGAACAAGAAAAAGTGAAGAACAGGTGGTAAATCCCAAGGGGAATTTGCCCGACAATTTCCCCAAGAAATACTCCTAAGACCCATTTTTTGAGAGATTTATTAAGATGATGTGTATGCATACTAACATTTATTTTCCCTCTTGGTTTTCCATTTATGAAATGATGCGATATGAATCATACGACTTTGTCAAAATTCTTTTTTTATTGAATTTCATTATTTTTTTTTGTTCATTTTGTGATCCCTTTATCTCTTTTGTAGGTCAACGTGGCTACTTAGCTTACAAAGAACCTGAAACTAGGCTAGCTAAAATGATGACTGTCCAAGATAAAGTTGGTTTATTATAAAAGAATGATTTTAAAATCCCTTATCTCTTCTGTCGGTCCACGTGGCTACTTAGCTTACAAAAAACCTAAAACCAGGCTAGCTAAAATGTGAACTGTCCGAGATAAGGGTGTTTATTATGAAAAGGTTCTTACTTAGTTTACTGTTGTATGATTATGCTATGCAACAAACAAATACACACACAATTCACTCATCCGCGAACAGTAGGACGATGTTTTTATCACGAGGTAGGGGTATCCTACAGAAGAGTGCGTATTCAGGGTAGTTCTAAATTTCCTCACCAAGGCCAGGCCCCCAAGGTGCCCCCATTATAGGGTCCCCACTCTCCCAGCCTTCAGACCATGCATGGCACTAGGACCTTGTCAGTCTTTGGGCCAAAAGAGGAAGGTTATCACCTTGAGTGGTGGTTTCTTACCATACCGGTGGGCTCATGGCCCTCACTATGGCAAATCGTACATGCCACCCACTCCCTAAGATTATCCCACTTACCCCAAGTATAGGGGGAACTGTTGTGTGCAAGGGTTTGTGTACAATTGTTATTTCAAACAATTGCATAAAGTAAACATACAACAGTTATTAAAGCCAAGCAATAAACCATGTTATAAAACAAGGAAGGCTAAAAGCGTAATTTATAGTTTTTATTTCTCAAACTAGCCCATCACTAAATGGGATCAACTCTCTAGCCTCCCTAGCAAGGTCGCCATTTGTCGCCACTGTCAAGAGAGGTGGTCGGAGCGACGCGATGGTTTTGTTTGACTCGCGTTTTTTAAAGTGTGGTTCAACGCCTTTAGGTTGTCTGATAACCGAGCTGGATCTAAAAATGAGGTTTTTGAAAGGGTTCAAGGAGTCGCCACCAATATTTTTACCAAAAACATTGGAAAAGGAAAAGAAGGCAGTGGTTTTTAAGAAAAACAAACTTTGGTCATTAAAACCAGAGTTAGGTAAGGGAGTTAGTTATGTGTGGGGAAGGTATTAGCTTCCCTACGACGCCCCTTTCGTGTTCCCTATGATGGACCATTTTTTTATAAAGAAATAAGAACTTTAAAACTACGCTTTTACCCTTATTTATTCATTGCAAAAATTAAGTTATCGACTACATGGCCCTTAATAACTAATGCACAGAGATAGTATCTAAAAAGCGATAATATAGAGAAAAGGGGTATGGGAACCTTCGAAGCAAGCTTTTGTATAATATATTCTTGAAAAGGGCGCTTTTTGGCAAACCCCACACTCTACAAAGCAGCTCACTCTTCTCTCGAAGCACTTTAGAACGCTTCGTAAGAAATCTAGAACTCTGGAAATGCTTCAAAGATGTTTCAGGAGAGTATTTTGAGAATTGTGCACTTGGATGAGTTGTAGAATGGTGTGAAAACGAGGTAAAGGTCCCCCCTTTTTATAGAAATTCGCACCTGTCAGATCGAGACCGCCGTCTCGCCTGACAAGGTCGGGACCATCGTCTCGCAAAACGAGACGGCGGTCTCGCCTTTGGCAAGTGGCGAGATGACTGTCTCGCCAAACGAGACGGCAGTCTCGCCTTTGGAGAGTGGCGAGATGGCGGTCCGTCAAACGAGACGGCGGTCTCTCCAAACGAGATGGCGGTCTCGCCAAATGAGATGATGGTCTCGCCAAACGAGACGGCAATCTCGCAAAATGAGACGGTGGTCTCGCCTTTGGTGAGTGGCAAGATGACGGCCCGTCAAACGAGACAGCGGTCTCACCAAACAAGACGGAGGTCTCGACCCTTTGGGTGGAATTTCTTATTTTTTGTGTACAAAAATCCTTCCTATTCTAATATGGGGCCTATTGGTCAATCCTATTGACCTTTTAGGCCTTGCCCATCTTCAAACACAAATCCTCTGCTCTTTATTTTGAGGCCGGGAAAGATTTGGGGTTTACAGTTGCCCCCCCTTCACCTGACTAGCTGGTTGTTGGCTCAACATGCCAAAAGATTGGCTGGAGGGTGAAGGAGTTAACCCTCTTGCCCGGTTATCCTTCGATTGCTTCACTTGTTGTGGTAGCCGGCCTTCTGAACGCTAAATGTGATCTTCCGGGATGCTCCTTCGATGTGGTAGCTGACCCCTTCAGTTGATGAGTACGAACCCCCATCTGGTTGTAAAGTCTTGTTTAACCCCCCTTTTGTAAGGCTTGATGAGTGCACACCCCCATCTGGTTTGACGAGTACGAACTCCCGTCTGGTTTAAGCCCCCTTTTGTAAGGCTTGATGAGTACGCACCCCCATCTGGTTTGACGAGTACGAACCCCCGTCTGGTTGTGAATTCCACTTTGTAGGATCGGTGCAACTTAATGCTCTAGCTCATGCACAGTGATCTTGCCCGTGTGCAGGTCTTTGTCTTCGGGACCTTCCTTGTCCCGAAGTTGTACTGGCGGCTTACTGCTCTGGCTCATGCGCCGATTCCATGGGGAGTGATTCTTGCTTTGATAAATGTTTTTGACTTTTTGCAGTGATCCGGTGTGTCGGGGATTCTTTGATTTTTGGCTTTTTCCAATAGCCATCTAGCTTGTTGATTGCTAGAGATTCTTTGTTAAATGCCTCTGAAGTAGGGAGGAATTCACTGAGGATTTGTTGGTTTTGATGGTGCCTCTTGAGTAGGTGGATATCCATTTGAGGATTTGTTGATGGTGCATCTGAGTAGGCAGATGTTTCAACTAGAGGTGAAGGTTTCATGCTTGTACTATTTTGCCTCTGAATAGGCTGATATCCCATTCTGGGGATGTGGGCTCTTTATTTGCCAGATTTTGCCTATGCATAGGCGAATGACCCTTCTGAAGATGTGAGTCTAAAATTTGCCTATGTCGTAACTCACTTAGGATGATTTTTCTCTTTTTCATGATCCACTGGGGATTGATTGCCTTCTCGAGGATATGATTTTGGTTTGCCCCCTGGAGTTTTAACTCCTTGTTAGGTACTGGTGTGAGTTGGTTCTGTGATGCTCTTATTTCATTGGGGAATAGACATTTTGTTTCCCTAAAAGTTAGGATTTTAATTTCACCTTTTCCGTGACTTATCTCTTTTTTATCGTGATTTTGAAATCTGGATTTTTTTATGGGGATAATGTGTGTGCCTTTTTTACTTTTTAGTTTCTTTTAGCACACAGGCTTTTTCTTCTTTTTGGGGATCTGTAGAGGATAAAGTTTTCTTTGGTGATCCACCAGGGGATTGTCGACTTCCTGGGGATCTGATTTTTCTTTTCTAGGGATGGAGTCTTGGCTCCTTGATTGATGTTAATGCGAGATAAACTTGTGAAGCTCTTATTCTACTAGGAATGAGAATTTCTTATTCATTCTTTTTGTAGACTTTTTTGGGGAGATCCACTTGGGGATTTTTATTCGACCTTCTTTATTGCGACCCTTTCTTTTGGATATCCGCTGGGGATGCAAGGGTTTTCTTCTTTTTTTTCTCTTTTTGTTAAGCCCTTCATGGTATGGAGATTGGACTTTTTTTACTGTTGATGATGATAGGCTCTTGAAGCCTTTATTCTCCATTAGGGAGTGTGGAGGAGACTTTGGGTGAGTGTGCTCGATGAATCATGTAGTGGCGATGCTGAGTCGTGGGGTAATATTTGTGTTGCCTCTGGAGTAGACAAGAATCCGCTTGGGGATAACTAAGCCTTTTTGTCGGCTTTTCTTTTATGATCTATGATGATTGTGCCCTCTTTTATTGGGTAGAAGAATGATGACTGGAGCTTTGGCTTCTGGAAGCTTCTTATTTCTTCTGAGCTATTTGATGATGAAACTCACTCTTCTTTCTTAAGGGAGAGCAATGTTTGGAGACTTCTTATTTGTGTCTTCTTTTTCTGGGTAGAAGGATGGTAGCTAGAGCTCTTGATTTTTGGAAGCTCTTATTCTGCTAAGTTGCTTGATTGACGACTTGCTCCGTTTTCTTGAGGGGGAGCTTTATGTGAAGATTAGCCTGGGTGCTTCCTGTTTTCAATCACAGACATGGAGCTAGTCTCCTTATATGCATGAATGCTTTTCGTTTTATTTTGTTATTCATCTACAGTAATTTTTATTTTATTATATATATATATATATATATATATATATATTTTTTTTTTTTTTGTATCTTGACAAAGTCGTTTTGTGCGACTACTTGTGCGTGGATGCCCTAAATGCAATATATTCTTTCCGATCGATGTATCTAGAAAAGTGACTACTATCCTCCGGCTCGACTTTCATGAATATGCTGATGGACCCCTCTCTTTTATTTATTTTTTTGGTTTAGCCTTAACTTTTGCCTAGACTGCCCTTTTGGGGTTTTTGATCTAGCGGGCTGCCTTAATTTTTGCCTAGGATATTTTAGCGGACTTTTTTCCTTTTTTATGAATGCCCTAACTTTTGCCTAGACCGCCCTTTGCGGGTTTTCAATCTAGCAGGCTACCCTAATTTTTTCTTAAGAATCTCCTAGCAGGCATTATTCTTTTTATTTTCATTTTTTCTTTCTCTTCTTTTTTTCAAAGATAGGACCCTATCATATGCATGCAATGTTTGCGATATGCATCCTACAATGCTACTTCAATTAATATTTCAAAAGGATTAATCAAATGTGCTTTTGCTTCTAACGTGCTTCTGTCATTATGTGTTTTCGTCGACATGATAGGCTGTACCGATTTTGTCGTCTTGATTTTGCCATGACCAAAGAATGATTGTGTTGATTGTAGAGCAACTTGCCATGTCAGTGCGCCCCTCCCTTTTCATGGGGGTGTCAATCCTCCTATTGATTACTATCTCCACATTTCCCTACTAATTACTAGAATGTCATAGTGGTAAGGGTCAAGAGAAAAGAAGGAAAGTTATTTATTTAAAGGCTTGTGTTTTAGAATTGTTATTTTTTGACAAAAAATGGTTTTTGTAAGCACAGCTAGCCAAGGTTGTGTTGGAATCGCGTAGCGGAATGTTTGCGTGGTCGGACAAAAACCAAGAGGGGGGTGAATTGGTTTCTTAACAAAAATTATGTTTTAAAATTTTTCCCCAAATTTTACCGATTAAAATACTGTGTAAACGTAAATAAGATAGAGATAGAGTCTTACACAGGACATTTATACTGGTTCGGATCAAAAGACCCTACGTCCATTTGCTAATCACTCAAACAGAGGATTAACGTTGTCACTATAATCAAAGTTGTTATAAGAAGATAAGAATGGAAAAGATAAAGTAATGAAAACACCTCTCTTGAGTCCCACAAGAGATGAAGAACAACTTTCCCTAGAGATGGCACAACACACAATCCACTAAGAACTCCACTTAGTGATTCTTATCGCTTCTAGCCCACACCAGGTTCCAAAAGCCCCTTTTTCCTCCAACAAATAGTTCTCTGGCAATCACAGCTCTTAACTTTTGTTTGAAAAAGGTTGTTCTATTTTCTGAGAGCCTTAGAGAACCTTAAGTAGATGAATTAGGGTTTGGGAATTGGGGATTTTCAGAACTTGGAGTATTGGGATTAGGGTTTTCGAAAATAGGTTTAATTTGAAGTTCAAAATCCAAATCTGACTGAAATAATCGATTAAATCAAGTGCTAATCGATTATTACAGAGCCAAAATAAACAGAACCCCAAAATGCACTGGTTTAATCGATTATTTGCCCTGTTAATCGATTAACAGGTGTGTTAATCGATTATTACAGTTAACAGATACAAAAAATGGTTTTTCTCACTGTAATAATCGATTATCTGGTGATTTAATCGATTAAACCCAAGCCTTTTTGATAAATATGAGTTTTTGAAGCTTCTAGAGAGTAGATTATGTACCGGCTATCTTAGACTCTAATATTACAGACTCAAACTCATCAAAACAGAGTTATTACACAACAATACAAGTCTTCAACTCTCTAAGTTCTTTGTTCTTGAATCATCATCAAAATTAACAAGCTTCATGTCCATGTAAGTTCAACATCAAGTCCTTGTATGTTCAACAATCTCCCCCTTTTTGATGATGATCAAAATTTTCTTTTAAAGCCTTGTAATAACCTGTTTTATCTGTCACACTAACATACACATTAAACATACCAGATAATATTTAAATTCAATCATAAGAGGCTTTAAATATTTCTCCCCCTATTTTGATTATAATGAAAAATTAAAAGCTCCCCCTATAACAATCATAAGAGTTCCTCCTCAAAATATGCATAATTTGGAAATAACTCCCCCTCAAACAAAACAATAAAAGAATACAAATTTTATTTCATAAAAAACGTCATTACAGACAAAGAGATATATAACATTACAATCATGCAAAAGCTGTTTATTTAAGAAGAATTTAGGCAATGTCTAATATTCCTATTTCTCTTCTAAGATCATAGAATCTATCCTTGGGAAAAGGCTTAAAAATATCTGCTAACTGATGCTTTGTATCAACATACTCAATTTTACAATTTCCTTTACTTATATGATCTCTTAAGAAATGATGTCTAATTTCTATATGTTTTGTCCTAGAGTGCATTACTAGATTCTTAGTAAGATTAATTGCACTTGTATTATCACACATCAAGGGAATGTCATTTAGAAATATACTATAATCTTCTAGTTGTTGTTTCATCCACAAAATTTGAGCACAACAATTACCAGCTGCAATATATTCAGCTTCAATGGTGGATAAAGCAACACATGCCTGTTTCTTATAATGCCAAGATACTAAAGATGATCCTAACAAATGACATGTCCCACTAGTACTTTTTCTATCTATTTTGCATCCACCATAATCAGCATCAGAATAACCTATTAAACTAGTACAAGCTTCAGATGGATACCATAAACCAAAACCAGTAGTTCCTTTTAAATATTTTAAAATTGGTTTTACTACAGTTAGGTGAGATTCTTTTGGACATGCCTGAAATCTAGCACACACATAGACAAAATGCATAATATCAGGTCTACTTGCAGTTAAGTATAACAGAGAACCTATCATACCTCTATACATAGATTGATTAATTTCCAAACCTAATTCATCCTTGTCTAAATAGCATGAAGTTCACATGGGTGTGTTAGCTTCCTTTGAGGTGTCAATTCCAAACTTTTTAAGAATTTCTTTGCAGTATTTGGTTTGAGAGACAAAAATGCCATCTTTAAGTTGCTTGATTTGAAGTCCAAGGAAGAATGTTAATTCTCCCATCATAGACATTTCAAACTCTCCCTGCATTATCTTAGCAAATTCTACACACAAAGAATTATCAGTTGATCCAAAAATAATATCATCAACATATACTTGGACCAATAAGATATATTCTTTAACTTTCTTTATAAACAAAGTAGAATAAATTTTTCCTCTAGAAAAATCATTTGAAGTTAGAAAACTACTTAGCCTTTCATACCAAGACCTAGGAGCTTGTTTCAACCCATATAATGCTTTCTTTAATTTAAAAATATGATTAGGATAACTAAAATCTTCAAATCCAGGGGGTTGCTCTACATATAATTCTTCTTTAATAAAACCATTCAAAAATGAAAGTGATGAAGATCTTATTGAATTGCTTTGGCAAAAATGAATTCAAAGGCTACTTTGTGGCAGTCAAAGGTCACTTAGATAAAAGAGTAGTGGGATTAGTGAGTCTACATCTCTGCTTAGGTATAATCATTTTTATCTCTCTGCTGCATGAGGTTTCTTCATTTAAAAGATTTTGCAAATGCCTCTAAAAAATGTTTAAACGGTTAAAACAAAGTATTTTGATAAAAGGTTTTTAATTAGCTATTTTAACTAAAAGCATATAAGTTTTATCAACTAAAATTTTCTTAACACTTTTGTAACAAGTTTTTAACTGATATGTTTTCGAAATAATCGATTGTTTTCATTAGAAGGATTTTTGAAAACCTTCTGCCAGTATTTTGACTGATATAGAATTGATATAATCGATTAAAATGACTTAGAATATTTTAGAAAGTGTTATGGCAAAATTTTAAGCGATACAAACTCGAAATAATCAATTGAAATAACTTGAAGTGTTTTGAAAGTTGTTCTGTCAGTATTTTAATCGATTTGCCCCCGGGTACAGGGGGAACTATTGTGTGCAAGAGTTTGTGTACAATTGTTATTTCAAACAATTGCATAAAGTAAGCATACAACAGTTATGAAAGTCAAGCATTAAATCATGTTATAAAAGCAAGAAAGGGTAAAAGCTTAATTTTAAGTTTTTATTAATTAAACTAGTCCATCACTAAATGGGATCAACTCTCTAGCTTCCCTAGTGGAGTCGCCATCTGTCGCTGCTGTCAAAAGAGGCGGTCGGAGCGACACGATGATTTTCCTGACTCGCGTTTTTTAATGGTGGTCAACATTCTTAAGATGTTTTTACCGAAAACATCAGAAAAGAAAAAAAAAAGAAGGCATTGGTTTTGAAAAACCAACTTTGGCCATTACAACTAGAGTCAGGTAAGGGAGTTAGTTACGTGTGGCGAAGGTATTAGCACCCCCACAACGCCCTTTTCGGGTTCCCTATGATGGACTATTTTTAAAATAAAGACAATAAAATTATGCTTCTACCCTATTTATTTATTACAGAATTTAAATAGTTATCTATATGATCCTAATATCTAATGCATACAAGGAAAATCATAAAAGAAAGCAAGAGAAGAGATATGAAGGAGAACCTCCGAAGCGAGCTTTCATAAATGTTGAACTTGAGGATGCTTTTTGGCAGTCCCCGCACTCTACAGAGACACTCCTCCCTAGATCAAAAATAAAGGTTTCACCCTACCAAGGGCCGGATGTCTAAAAAAAAAAAGACATCCTTAACCGATTTCTACCTTAATGGAAATCGAAAAGCTCACTCGAACTCTGGAAAAATGCTCAGAGTCACTCTAAAGTGCCAAAAGGCTTCCTAGAGATTGGTATGAGTGAATGGTGTGGAAAATGGATGGAATGAGGCTCCTATTTATAGGAATTTGTGCCCATCAGTCTGGTAAGGCCTTCTCGCCATTTGCGAAGGCCTTCTCACCATTCGGGAAGGCCTTCTCGCCATTCGGGAAGGCCTTCTCGACATTCAGGACCACCGTCTCTCATAACAAAGGTCGAGACAGTGTGTTAGAATCGCGCAGCGGAATGTTTGCGTTTACGGACAAAAACCAAGAGGGGGGGTGAATTGGTTTCTTAAACAAAAATTAGGGTTTTAAAATTTTTCCCAAATTTCACCGATTAAAATGTTGTGTAAAGTAAATAGATAAGGGATAGAAGATTACACAGTCGATTTATACTGGTTCGGATCAAAAGACCCTACGTCCAGTTGCTAATCACTCAAAGAGAGGATTAACGTTGTCACTATAATCACAGTTTTACAAACAGATAACAAATGAAAAGATAAGGTAAAGAATACACCTCCTTTGAATCCACAAAAGATGAATAACAACTTTCCCTAGAGACGGCACAACACACAATCCACCAAGAAACCCACTCAGTGATTACAACGAAGTTGTATCGATTAAAATACTGCCAAAACACTTCTCTGAACATTTTAAGTGATTTTAAGCGGTTATTTCGAAGTTGTATCAGTTAAAATACTGACAGAAAGTTTTCAACACTTCTTTTAATAAAAACAATCGGTTATTTTGAAGTTATATTAGTTGAAAACTTGTTATAGAAGTGTGAAGAACATTTTAGTTGATAAACCACATATACTATCAGTTAAAATAGTTGTTTAAAAATTCTTTTGACAAAATGTTTTGTTTTTAACCGTTAAAACATTTTTAGAGGCATTTTGCAAAATCTTTTAAGTGAAGAAACCTCATGCAGCAGAAAAGATAAAAATTATTATACCTAAGCAGAGCTGCAGACACACTAATCCCTCTACTCTTTTAATTAAGTGACTTTTGACTGCCACAAAGTTGCCTTTGACTTCATTCTTGACTTCATCAAATCAACAAGATCTTTGCCAGAGTATTTCAATAAGATCTTCATCTCTTTCAGTCTCCCCCTATTTGATGAAGACAAACACCACTTTGAATAACAACTCTACAAAAGAAGTCACTTGATAATATAGATTAGTGAGTAACCAAAAATGAATTATTTTCCTATTTCTCCCCCTAAATTGTTGCTCCCCCTAAATTAAAAAGTAAAGCAACTCTTTCTCCCCCTTTTGATTTCATCAAAAATAGGGAACAGAAGAAAAACAATGCATGATATGTAACAGGTATTAGATTTCGAAGATAGGAAGAAGAGAAGAAAGAAAAAAAAATTTGGATACGATACTTTACTCATGTAAAGACCAATCAAAGTTGATTCAAATTTATCTTCATTAACACGTCTGTAATGAATACAATTAACACGAGTAAAGATAAGGGAACCATGCTTTAGTAGCATGTTACAAGAACAACCATTAACTAAAGCCTTTAATTTTTCTTCCCAGAGTAATAATCGATTAAAAACAGGACAAAATCGATTAAAAAGTTCTTGTTAATGGTTTTAATCGATTGAAATAAAGTTTTAATCGATTAAAACAGTGATGAGTTTTGAAAGTTTGAACCATAAGTTGATATAATCGATTAAATCGACATTTAGTCGATTAAAACAGTAATGAAGAATGTTGTATAAGTGCTTTTAATCGATTTAAAGTTTGTTTGTATCGATTAAAACGACCAGTTTTGAAATCTTAGTAATGTTTGATGTATTTGTCATGCCTAATCCAGTGCAAATTTTGTAAAACCGATCATTTAGAAAAGTGTTTTACAATAATATCAACTACATCGATTAACTTTTAACCAATAGATCCATCAAAATCCGAATAGAATCTTATTTAGCTAATTCAACTGATGTAAACTAGTTTTAGTTGATGACATATAGATTTTAATCGATTGATACGCATTTTAATCGATTATTCTGTTGTGATTTCCCTATGTAAGTGTTTCTTTTAATCGATTTAATCGATTAAATCCATTTAGTATCAGCTAAAAATATCAGGGATCTATGTTAAATTCTATCTAGGTTTTCCTAATTCGTCTTAAAACCTACATTATATTAATCAAAGCTAAAAATATTGTTTCTGGTTAATAACCAATTAATATTACAGTCCATAAAAGAGAATTTAGAAGCAAAAGAAATATGCAAAGAAAAAAATAAGAATGGACCCTTTTTGTCCAAAGACTCAATCATCCCAGTTTCCTTGATTGAGCTTCATGTCTTCCAGCTTGGTGAACTGATTATTGGTCTGTTGAAAATGCTGATAGGTCATCTGCATGTCCTTTCTCTGGTTTTCCTGCAATGTGGCCATTTGAGAAAGCATTGTTCTTTCAAATTGAGACAAGGGAGTCCCACAGTCAGGCTGCTCCATGTATGGGATGATCTCCATATTTTCATATGAAGCTTGACCACTAGACGATTTGGGAACCTCTGCAGCAGCTGGAGAGGAAGGAATTTAACCTTGCTCATCTTCCTCATTATTTTCTTCCTCATCCTCAGACATTCCACCATCAATTTTAGAAATCCATTCATCATCGATTTTGATACACCCCATTTTTCTCAAGGTGGAGTCATCAATCTCATTTGATTCCTTAGGAGTTTCTATGCTTTCCCCTGTAAGATCAACTTGAAAAAATCTAAAGAAATTGTTAATCAACATGGCATACGACAGTTTGTAATCCACCAGCCTTTTTGCCTTCAACATGTGATCTTTAATCACATAAATCCAATTCACCTTAATATTGTTAGAGATGCAGTACATGAGGGCAAGATCTCCCTCATTAAGTATGGCATGATTACTTCCTCTTGGAGTAAGCACCCATGCCACAATAAAAGCAAGCAATCTGTGTTCAAGTAAGAGTTTTCCAGCATTTAAAATTCTTACCGAATCATTTGGATCCTTAAGGCAAGATTTGAAAAATAGTATCTTGTTGAAGTCAGGTATTTAAGAAATATTTCCTCTTGACACTTTGACACCTCTATCATTTAGACCAGTAATTTGTTCCCACACAGAAGGAGTAATTTCCATATTCACTCCCTTCACTTGAGATCTGATTGTTGAACCATTCACTGTTAAATTTGAGTAGAAGACCCAAACCAGATCAGGTTGAATATTCCCTGTGAACTCCATGAAGGTTCTTAGCTTTTGACTTTTCAGATTTCTTCTTAAACCCATAAATCCTTCTTCATCAAGCCACTTGAATTTGATAAATTTTGGAATTACAATCTACTTTTGACTGAATTCGGTAATGAAGGTGTTCATTCTTCCTATATCACCATCAAACCATGCTTCCAGATGTCCACCCGGATTTGCAGCAGAGGAAGATTCCCCTTTTTGCTTCTTTCTTGACTTTGATCTCCTCAGTATGTTGTTGTATAGTTTAGAGAGTGATTGTAAAACGTGAATACAAGAAGGAAGAGAGAAGAAATTTGAACCAGAAACTGATGAATGAGAATGATGGACTTCAAGTGAGCAGAATGAAGAGTCACGGATGTGAATTGTAGTTCAATTTGACAGAATCTGCAAAGAACAGCTTTAATTGTGCATGTCTCCTTGACTGAAGGTAGAGGCGCATATTCTTGGACAGTGGGTACATCAGCTATTTTGTTCTTTGATAAATTTTTGACTTGGTCAACAGATGCAATAAATGTATTATGCAGATTTTGATCAACACAAAACTTGAATTTTTGACTCTGTTTTGCTGACCAATTTTCAATTGGATGTTTGTAAGAATGATTTTCAGGAACAAATTAATCGATTAATCAACAATTTACCTATTAATTTGATTCTAAATACTAGGTTTGAAAATGCTACAGTGACAATCGATTAATACATAAAAGAATTGATTGTTTCTGTACTGGAAGAGATTTAGAAAATGATACCAGAATTTAAATCGATTAAAACGAAGAAGAATCGATTAAATTTGACCTCTTAGTGGTTTTAATTGATATAAATCCTTTTTAATCGATTAAAACAGCTAAACTAAAATTCCTGACAGAATTTTAATCGATTAATTCGTGTTTCAATCGATTAATTCGTATTTCAATCGATTAAAACTGTACGGACAAATTTTCTGATATTCTCTGTATGTGATTTTAACCGATTAAAATAGTTTTGTATCAATTAAAACATTCAGTTTACCAAATCAGAATCAATTCTGCTGTATTGAACACCAAGGGACTTCCAGATTTTGTTCCTGCAAAACAGATTAGGCAAATTTTTGGTACCCCTTTTTAATTACTGGGTCCAATCATGTTATTTGAAATGACTTTTTAGGTATCCACTTCATTTTACCTTTAGGAATAACATATTTCTTAATTCTGCAATATTTCACAGAATGACCTTTCTTCATGCAGTAAAAACATTTAACAAATGGAGATGACACAGATTTACTATATGCAACGTAGTTTTTAAGTACTCTAGTTTTCTTTCCAATGGGAGGTGTAAAACCTATTCCACCACAATTAATAACTAATTTTTGAGAGTCAAGTATCATATCAAGACTAGTCTTTCCTTTTGCTAGTTTAGATGCAGTCTTTATTAAATATGTTACTTTCTCTTGCAACTCAGGACAATTTTTACAATCTTTAACATTACACATGCAATCAAAGTTATTACCTATATCCAAATTTTCATTTTTGATTTCTTCATCAACTATTTTCTTTTCAAGAAGAGTGATCTTGTTTTCTAATAGATTATTCATACTTTTTAATCTTTTGTTTTCAGTTTCTAATCTTTTAGCTACAACATGCATTTCATAAAAGGCATCTTGTAAAGAACTATAGTTCAGAGTAGTTGTTGAGTCAGAACTTACACTGGTGATTAGAGAATCTGAATTGACCATTAAGCATGTCTCTGTAGTTTCTTCATAGGCCATTTCAAGGGTTTTCCACATTTGTGCAACAGTTTGACAATGTGTTATCCTGAAAAAATTGTTTCTGTTAAGTGCAGATATGATGATATTTTTGGCAATACAATCATCTTGGATTAATTTCTTTTCACAGTCATTCAAGCTACACCAATCTTTGTTAAAAATATCGGTTTCTTGTTCAATGCTATTCCAAACATTTATACTAACAGATTCAATAAAGATCTTCATCCTAATTTTCCAAAATGGATAATATGTTCCACAAAATAGTGGAGGTCTATCAATACAAGCACCCTCGGAAAATTTATTTCCAGCCATGGATCGAAAGACTTGAATAACTCTTAAGAACCTTGCTCTTGATACCAATTGTTAGAAAAAGAGGCTGAGATCAAGAGGGGGGGTGAATTCATTTTTAAAAGATTTTCACAATTAACAGATTATCTATTTCAAAAATTAAGATTTCAGATCTGTTCTTGAATCACACAGCAAGCAATCAAAAAATAAATGCAACAACAGAATTAAAGAAAAGAAAGGTTTAGAAAGATATCACCAAGGTTTATGCTGGTTCACCCAATCCAGGGCTACGTCCAGTCTCCATCCAAATTCCAGTTGGGTTCCACTAGATTGAATGTTTTACATATTACAACCTTAACCTTACACTCAATCTACCACAAGAACCACAATTCCAGTTCTCGCACCTAACCTTTCACCAAGAACCAAATTCCGAGTTCTTGACAACCTCTACAACCAAATTCCAGCTGCACGAAACCGAGTGCCCACAATTCCAGGCACCAACAATATAGAAAGAATGTAAAGAAACAAACAGAAGAAACTAAAACGCTCAAACCAATTTTATGCAGTTCTGTAATATGTGTTTCTTCTCCAAAGAAATGCAATTTTGCCTCAAGAAAGAACTTTGATGAACTTCACAAAAACAAGCATGATTCTTTCTTGAAAGTAGCACTTTTGATGGCCTGATTGATTGCTAAAAGTTGTGTAAAAGATGATGATTGAAAAAGTTCAAGTAACTCTGTTTATATAGAAGATTTTCAAAACTGCTGGTTTAATTAATCTGTTAAAATAATCTTTTAATCTGTTAAAAACCTTGTTTTAATCTGTTAAAACTTCTTTTAATCCATTAAAACATTCTTGATTATTTTCCAGATTTGTTTTAACTGATACGACAATGTTTATATCAATTAAAACTCTTTGTAAAAAATCTTCTAATTTGTTTTAATCGATTGTTTCGTCTTTCAATCGATTAAAATACTGCAAGATATTCTTATAAACTTTTTCAAGTGATTTTAACTGATAAAAGATCGTATTAATCGATTAAAACGCGAAGTATAAATTTTCTTAAGTTGATTTAATCGATTGAAACGTAATTTAATCGATTGAAATAATTCTGATCGGTCATAACTAAATTCTGATCGATCATATCTGATTCTGATCGGTCATAATCATATTCTGATCGGTCATACAGTATACCAAATGAAATTAATCGATTAAAACGAAGTTGTATCGATTAAAATACTTCCAAAACACTTCTCTGAACATTTTAAGTGATTTTAATCGGTTATTTCGAAGCTGTATCAGTTAAAATACCGACAGAAAGTTTTCAACACTTCTTTTAATGAAAAAAATCGGTTATTTTGAAGTTATATAAGTTGAAAACCTGTTATAGAAGTGTGAAGAACATTTTAGTTGATAAACCACATATACTATCAGTTAAAATAGTTGTTTAAAAATTCTTTTGGCAAAATGTTTTGTTTTTAACCGTTAAAACATTTTTAGAGGCATTTTGAAAAATCTTTTAAGTGAAGAAACCTCATGCAGCAGAAAAGATAAAAATTATTATACCTAAGCAGAGCTGCAGACACACTAATCCCTCTACTCTTTTAATTAAGTGACTTTTGACTGCCACAAAGTTGCCTTTGACTTCATTCTTGACTTCATCAAATCAACAAGATCTTTGCCAGAGTATTTCAATAAGATCTTCATCTCTTTCATGCCCATCTTCGAACAAAATTCTTTTGCTCTTTATTTTGAGGCGGGGCAAGATTTGGGGTCTACAATGGTATAATCTTAAAATAAAGACAATAAAATTATGCTTCTACCCTATTTATTCATTGCAGTATTTAAATAGCTATCTACATGGCCCTAATAACTAATGCATACAAGGAAAGCAATAAAAGAAAGCAATAAAAGAGAAAAGATATGAAGAAAAACCTCCAAAGCGAGTTTTTATAAATCTTGAACTAAAGGACGCTTTTTGGCAGTCCCGCACTCTACAAAGGCACTCCTCCCTCGAACAAAAATATTAACTAAACTCCTCGAGTGTAAAAAAGTTGCTTAGAAGTCCCAAAAAATAGGTCCTCAAAGCATAGGAGAGTCTGTGGTGTGTGGAAATGAGCTGAAATGAGCCTCTATTTATAGCAATTCACATCAGGTAGGCCGGGACAACCGTATGGCAAAATGGGACGACCGTCCCAACCTAAAAGACAAGTGGGATGGTCGTCTGGAGATGTGGGACGACCGTCCCATGTTTTCTGATTTTTCTAAAAATTTTATTTTCTCAAAAATCTCTTCTATTCTTAAATGGAGCCTAGTGAATGCTACTAGGGGCCTAATGGAGCCTTAACCAACTTCGAAATAGAGGATTTATGTGATCTACTGATTGACTCAGGCAAGATTTCGGGTCTACAGCTGCCCCACCTTCACCTACCAGACCGGCTGCTGACGATTGTTCTGCAAGATCGTATGGTGGGTGAAGGAGTTAACCCTCTTGCTGGGTCGTCCTTCAGAAGCTCCTTTGATGCGGTAGCTAACCCTATGGACAATGAGGGTGAACCTCCAGGATGCTCCTTCGATGCGGTAGCTGACCCTCTAGACAATGAGTGTGAACCTCAAGGATGCTCCTTCGATGCGATAGCTGACCCTGTGGTTGATGAGTATGAACTCTCATCTAGTTGTAGTAGCCTTGGGATGCTCCTTTGATGCAGTAGCTAACCCTTCGACTTTGGTGGAAACCTCAGGATGCTCCTTTGATGTTGTAGTTAATCCCTTGGTTGATGAGTTTGTCTTTCGGATGCCCCTTTTGTTAGAAATGTAGGCTGAGATCAAGAGGGGGGGCGAATTGATCTTTGAAAGATTTTCGCAACTTACAAATTATCTATTTCTAAGATTAAGATTTCAGACCAGTTCTTGAATCACACACAGCAAGCAATCAAAATAAAAACAGTGACAGAATTAAAAGAGAGAAAGGTTTAGAAAGATACAACCAAGATTTATACTGGTTCACCCAATCCCAGGGCTACATCCAGTTTCTAGCCAAATTCCAGCTGGGTTTCACTAGATTGAACGTTTTATAGATTACAACTTTAATCTCACACTCAATCTACCACAAGAACCACAATTCCAGTTCCTGCACCTAAACCTTCACCAAGAACCAAATTCCAGTTCTTGACCAACCCTGCAGCCAAATTCCAGCTACAGAAACCAATGCCCACAATTCCAGGCGCCCACAATACAGTAAAGAAAGTAAAGAAACAAATAGAAGAAACTTAGAACGCTCAAACCAGATTTATGCAACTCTGCAGTATGTGTTTCTTCTCCAAAAGAATGCAATTTTGCCTCAAGAAAGAACATCTATGATCTTCACAAAAACTAGCATGAATCTCTCTTGAAAGTAGCACTTATGATTGCTTGATTGATTGCTAAAAGATGTATTTTAAAAGGTTCAAGCAATACTGTTTATATAGAAGATTTTCAAAATTGCTGGTTTATTTAATCTGTTAAAATAATCTTTTAATCTGTTAAAAGTCTTGTTTTAATCTGTTAAAACTTCTTTTAATCTGTTAAAAAGTTCTTGATTATTTTCCAGATTTGTTTTAACTTATACGACACCGTTTATATCAATTAAAACTCTTTGTAAAAAATCTTCCAAACTGTTTTAATCGATTGTTTCATCTTTCAATCGATTAAAATATTGCAAAACACTTTTATAAACTTTTCTAAGTGATTTTAACTGATAACAACCTGTTTTAATCGATTAAAACACTTTGAAAAAAGTTCACTTAGTTATTTTAATCGATTGAAACGCATTTTAATCGATTATAATTCTGCCAAAAGATTTCATAAAACTTTCTAAGTTATTTTAACTGATAGCAAGCTTGTTTTAATCGATTAAAACATTCTGGAAAAACCTCTTAGTTGTTTTAATCGATTATTTTGCATTTGTATCGATTAAAATACTGGCAGAACAACTTCCAAATTACTTCAAGTTATTACAATCGATTATTTCGAGTTTGTATCGATTAAAATTCTGTCAGAACACTTTTCAAAATATTCTAAGTCAGTTTAATCGATTATTTCAATTCTATATCAGTTAAAATACTGGCAGAAGGTTTTCAAAAATCCTTCTAATGAAAACAATCGATTATTTCGAAAACATATCAGTTAAAAACTTGTTACAAAAGTGTTAAGAACATTTTAGTTGATAAAGCTTATATGCTATTAGTTAAAATAGCTAATTAAAAACCTTTTATCAAAATACTTTGTTTTTAACTGTTTAAACATTTTTTAGAGGCATTTGCAAAATCTTTTAAATGAAGAAAAAATGATTATACCTAAGCAGAGATGTAGACTCACTAATCCCACTACTCTTTTATCTAAGTGACCTTTGACTGCCACAAAGTAGCCTTTGACTTCATTTTTTACTTCATCAAATCAACAAGATCTTTGCCAAAACAATTCAATAAGATCTTCATCACTTTCAGTCTCCCCCTATTTGATGAAGACAAACACCTCTTTGAATAATAACTCTGCAGAAGAAGTCACTTGAATATATAGATTAGTCAGTATTCAAAAATTAATCATTTTCCCATTCTCCCCCTATATTGCTACTCCCCCTAAATAAGAGAAATCAATTATAAAAGCAAAGCAATTATTTCTCCCCCTTTTGACTTCATCAAAAATAGGGAACAGAGGAACAAAACAAATACAATGCATGGCAGTTAACAAAATTTAGTGTTTGAAAACAGTAGGAACAAGATACTTTACTCATATAAAGATCAATCAAAGTTGATTCAAACTTATCTTCATTAACACGTTTGTAATGAATACAATTAACACGTGTAAAGATAAGGGAACCATGCTTTAGTAGCATCTTACAAGAACAACCATTAACTAAAGCCTTTAATTTTTCTTTCCAGAGTAACAATCGATTTAAAACAGGACGAAATCGATTAAAATGATCTTGTTACAAGTTTTAATCGATTAAAATAATGTTTTAATTGATTAAAACAGTGATGAATTTTGAAAGTTTGAAACATAAGTTGATTTAATCGATTAAATCGACATTTAATCGATTAAAACAGTAAGAAAAATGTTGTATAAGTGCTTTTAATCGATTTAAAGCTTGTTTATATCGATTAAAACAACCAGTTTTGAAAACTAAGTAATGTTTGATGCATCTAAAATGTCTAATTCAGTGTGGATTTTGTAAAAACGATTATTAGAAAAATGTTTTAAGATAATATCAACTAGATTGAGTAAGTTTTAGCCAATAGATCCATCAAAATCAGAATAGTACCTTATTTAGCTGATTTAACTGATGTAAACTAGTTTTATTTGATACAAACATATGACATATAGGTTTTAATCGATTAAAACGAAATTTAATCGATTATTTTGATGTAACTTTTCTATGTAAGTGTTTCTTTTAATTGATTTAATCGATTGAATCTAATTTGTATCAGCTAAAATATTCAGAGAATTATGTTTGATTATATCTAGGATCTCTTAATTCAACTTAAAACCTACATTATATTTAGCAAAGTTAAAAAGATTGTTCCTGGTTTACAACCAGTTAATATTACAGACCAGAAATGAAAATTAGCAGTTAAAAAATACATAAGAAAAAGATAGGAAGGGACCCTTTTTGTCCAAAAACTCAATCATCCCAATTCCCTTGGTTGAGCTGCATATCTTCCAGTTTGGTGTAAATATCAGCAATCTGGTTTCCAAGATTTGTGAACTGATTATTGGTCTGCTGGAAATGTTGATAGGTCATTTGCATATGCTTCCTTTGGTTTTCCTGCATTGTGGCCATTTGAGAAAGCATGGACCTTTCAAATTGAGACAGAGGAGTCCCACGGTCAGGTTGCTCCATGTAGGGAATGATCTCCATAGTCTCATATGAAGCTTGACCACTGATGGATTCAGGAACTTCTGCAGCAGCTGGAGAGGAAGGAATTTGACCTTGTTCATCTTCTTCTTCATCTTCTTCCTCATCATCAGACATCCCAGAATCAACTTTAGAGATCCATTCATCATCAATTTTGATATATCCCATCTTTCTCAAAGTGGAGTCATCAATTTCATTTGAAGCTTTAGGAGTTTCTATGCTTTCTCCTGTAAGATCAACTTCAAAATATCTAAAGAAATTGTTAATCAACATGGCATACGACAGTTTGTAATCCACCAACCTTTTTTCCTTCAACATGTGATCTTTAATCACATAAACCCAATTTACCCGAATATTATTAGAGATGCAGTACATGAGGGCAAGATCTCCCTCATCAAGTATAGCATGATTACTCCCTCTTGGAGTAAGCATCCAAGCCACAATGAAAGCTAGCAGTCTATGTTCAAGTAAAAGTTTTCCAGCATTTAAAATTCTTACCAAATCATTTGGATCCTTAAGGCAAGACCTGAAAAATTGTATTTTGTTGAAGTCAGGAATTTTAGAGATGTTCCCTCTAGATACTTTGACACCGCTATCCCTGAGACCAGCAACTTGTTCCCAAACAGAAGGAGTAATTTCCATATTAACTCCCTTTACTTGAGATCTGATTGTTGAACCATTCACTGTTTAAATTGGAGTAAAAGACCCGAACCAGATCAGGTTGAATATTTCCAGTAAACTCCATGAAGGTTCTTAGTTTTTGACTTCTGAATTTCCTTCTTAGACCAGTAAATCCTTCTTCATCAAGCCACTTGAATTTAATAAACTTAGGAATTACAATCTGCTTCTGACTGAACTCAGTAATGAAGGTGTTCATTCTACCAATATCACCATCAAACCATGCTTCCAAATGACCACCAGGATTGGCAGCAGAGGAAGATTCTCCTTTATGCTTCTTTCTTGATTTTGATCTCCTAAGCATCTTGTTGTATAGTTTGAAGAGGGATTTTGAAACGTGAGTACAGAAAGAAGAGAGAAAGAATTTGAACCAGAAAATGAAGAATGAAAATAATGGACTCAAGTGAGCAAAATGAAGAGTTCACGGATGTCAAATTTTGTGAATTGTAGTCCAATTTGACAGAACCTGCAAAAAAACAGCTTTAATTGCATATGTCCCCTTGACTGAAGGCAGAGGCGCAGGTTTCTGGACAGTGGGTACATCAGTTAAAGTGTTCTTGGAAAGAAGTTTGACTTGGTCAAAGAATATTTGAAATGTATTATGCAGATTTTGATTAACACAAAAACTTGAGATTTTGACTCTGATTTGCTGACCAATTTTCAATTGGATGTTGTAATAATGATTTTCAGGAACAATTTAATCAATTAATCACCAATTTAACCTATTAATTTGATTTTTTAATACTAAGTTTGAAAAGGCAACAGTGAAATAATCGATTAATTCATAACAGAATCGATTATTTCTGTACTGGAAGAAATTAATAAAATGATAACAGAATTTTAATCGATTAAAATGAAGAAGAATCGATTAAATTTGATCTCTTAGTGGTTTTAACTGATATAAATCCTTTTTAATCGATTAAAACAACTAAACTAAAATTCTTGAGAGCATTTTAATCGATTAATTCGTATTTTAATCAATTAAAACTGTACAAAGAAATTTTCAGGTATTCTCTGTAAGTGATTTTAATCGATTAAAACTGTTTTATATCAATTAAAACATTCAGTTTATGAAACCATAACCGAATTTGTTGTTTTGAACACCACGGGACTTCCAGATTTTGTTGCTGCAAAATAGATTTAGCATATTTCTGGTACCCTTTTTATAATTACTGGGTCCAATCAGGTTATTTGAAATAAATTTTTGGGAATCCACTTCATTCTACCTCTAGGAATAGCATACTTCTTAATTCTACAATATTTCACAGAATGACCTTTTTTCATGCAGTAAAAGCATTTAATCACATATGATGAGTACGATTTCCTGTTTACATTTGTTTTTCTGAATTTCTTACTAGATGTAAATCCAATGCCAGATTTGTCAAAAATAAGTTTTTGTGACCCAAGAAGAACATCAAGATTAGCTTGTCCTTGTGTAAACTTTGAAACGGTTTGTGATAAAAAATCAATCTTCTTTTGTAATTCTGAACACTTATTACATGGTTTATTACATACACAATCAAAATTATCATGGATTAATTGTAAAAAGTCAAGATCAGTTTCATCTTCAACAATTTTCTTTTCAAGAGAATCTACTCTATTTACTAACCAATTATTCATACCTTTTAGCCTATCATTTTCTTTTTGCAGTTTCTTAGTTTCTTCATGCATTTCATTAAATGCTTCTTGTAATGAATTATAATTCACCAAATTTGAAGAAGAGTTAGAACTTACACTGCTGGTTTGATGATTTTGATTTGCCATTAGACACAAGTTAGCTTCTTCATTATCAGAATTTTCTGTTGATGAAGTATCATTATCATCCCATGCAACATATGCTCTTCTTTTGACTTTTTCCTCTTTCTTATATTGAATTTGTTCTTTTCTGGACACTCCATTCTTACATGACCCTGCTTACCACAGCCATAACATTTATAGTTAAAAGAATCAGATTTCTTTTCATACCTTTTGTGTTTTTCTTTATCTTGAATCTTTTTCTTGAGAAATTTGTTGAACTTCCTGACAAGCAGTCCAAGATTTTCACTTTCATCCTTTGATTCTTGACTTCTTTCTTCAACCTTGAGTGCTATACTTCTACCTTTTTTCTCAAAGACTTCTTGCTCATTGAATCTGTTAATTTCCATTTCATGTTCTCTGAGTTTGCCAAACAAGGAAGTTGTTGTCATGACCGATAAGTCTTTCGATTCTGAGATTGTTTTGACCTTGGGTTGCCATGACCTGTCAAGACATTTCAGAACTTTAATATTTAATTCTTCTTTATCATAAGTTTTACCTAAGCCCATTAGATGATTGATGATATGAGTGAAGCGCTTCTGCACATCTGCAATACTTTCTCCAGTTTTCATTTTAAACAACTCATATTCTCTTATGAGAGTATGTTTTCTGGCCTCTTTACATCAGTTGTTCCTTCATGAGTAACCTCAAGAACTTCCCACATTTCCTTGGCAGATTTGCATTGGGAGACCCTGAAAAACTCATCCATATTTAGTGCAGAAGTAATTATGTTTTTAGCAGTACTGTCGCCGCCGTCCATTCCGACGTCCAGGGACATCTCGAATGTTTATGCGAGCGGTCGCGAAAAGATGGTTTAGACTCGTGTTTTATGTTAAAATTATGTTCATTGCTTCCGAGGTGCTCAACAACTGAACTATCCTCTAATAAAAGCAAGGTTTTCGAAAAGGGGTTCTTATGGAGTCGCCACCAATGTTTTGACCGTAAACATTGGAAAAGGATAAAAAGGCGTTGATTTTAATAAAAACCAAACTTGGCCATTATAACCAGAGTTAGGTAAGGGAGTTAGTTACGTGTGGGGAAGGTGTTAGCACCCCACAATGCCCCTTTCGGGTTCCCTATGACGAATTAATTCATTTAAGTGAAGACTACGATAAATTACGCGATTACCCTATTTTATTGCATAATATTAGAAATGGCTATCTACATGACTTTATTTCATATTGCATACATAAAGCAATAAATAAAGCAGTAAAAGAGAAGATAATTGAAAAGAACCTCCGTAGCAAGCTTTGTATTGCGAATCTTTAATCGTAAGGATGCGTTTTGGCAATCCTTCGCTCTACAACGACTCTCCTCTCCGAATACAACACTGACTCTACTAAATTTTACAGAAGAATCGAATGCTGGAATGTAATTCCTTCACTGATTGTTACCTTATTAAGGCAATCAGAGAGTTCATTTGAAGTAGGAAGAGAGAAGACAAGTACTAGGAGTTGTATGGTGTGTGAAACAGTGGCAAATGAGCCTCCTATTTATAGTTTTTCGCTGCCTGACAATTTGGGACGGCCATCTGGGTTGGGACGGCCGTCTGGGTTGGGACGGCCGTCCCAATTGAATTTTTTACACTTGGGGCTACCTCTTGAAGAGTGGGACGGGCAGTCTCACTTGGGACGACCGTCCCACTTGGCCAGGGTAGCTTGGGACGACCGTCTCACATTTGGGACGGTTGTCTCAACCTGTTTTGGCCAGCCTTTGTGTTCTGGGACCCCTGGGAAGCTTTCCTTTCTTTATTCGGACGTCGATTGATGCCGATAGACGCCCGTTGAAGCTTTATCTTCATATAAGAAGTCTTCTTGGCCTTTATTGAGATGCCAGGAGAGCTTTGCTTTGTCATAGGAAGTCTCCTTAGCCTTTATTGAGAGACCAGGCAAAATTAGGGGTCTACAAGTATAATCACTTTGAACTTTTTTCTTTTCTTCATCATTTAAACTAGACCATTCTTTTTCTGTAATTAATGGACCATTAGAAATTACATCCCAAACATTCCTATCAATAGATTCAATAAAGATCTTCATCCTAATCTTCCAAAATGGATAATCTGTTCCACAAAACAGTGGAGGTCTATTAATAGAAGCTCCCTCAGAAAAAGGTAATTTGTTTTCAGCCATTAAAGATTTGGACTGAAAGCCTTGAGTATTTTTCAAGACCCTTGCTTTGATACCAATTGTTAGAAATGTAGGTTGAGATCAAGAGGGGGGGTGAATTGATCTTTGAAAGATTTTTGCAACTTACAGATTATGTATTTATAAGATTAAGATTTCAGACCAGTTCTTGAATCATACACAGCAAGCAATCAAAATAAAAACAATGACAGAATTAAAAGAGAGAAAGGTTTAGAAAGATACAACCAAGATTTATACTGGTTCACCCAATCCCAGGGCTACGTCCAGTTTCCAACCAAATTCCAGCTGGGTTGCACTAGATTGAACGTTTTACATATTACAACTTTAATCTCACACTCAATCTACCACAAGAACCATAATTCCAGTTCCTGCACCTAAACCTTCACCAAGAACCAAATTCTAGTTCTTGACCAACCCTGCAGCCAAATTCCAGCTACAGAAACCAGTGCCCACAATTCCAGGCACCCACAATACAGTAAAGAAAGTAAAGAAACAAATAGAAGAAACTTAGAACGCTCAAACCAGATTTATGCAACTCTGCAGTATGTGTTTCTTCTTCAAAAGAATGCAATTTTGCCTCAATAAAGAACTTTTATGATCTTCACAAAAACTAGCGTGAATCTCTCTTGAAAGTAGCACTTATGATTGCTTGATTGATTGCTAAAAGATGTATTTTAAAAGGTTCAAGCAATACTGTTTATATAGAATATTTTCAACACTGCTGGTTTATTTAATCTGTTAAAATAATCTTTTAATCTGTTAAAAGTCTTGTTTTAATCTGTTAAAACTTCTTTTAATCTGTTAAAAGTTCTTGATTATTTTCCGGATTTGTTTTAACCGATACGACACCGTTTATATTAATTAAAACTCTTTGTAAAAAATCTTCCAAACTGTTTTAATCGATTGTTTCGTCTTTCAATCGATTAAAATATTGCAAAACACTTTTATAAACTTTTCTAAGTGATTTTAACTGATAACAACCTATTTTAATCGATTAAAACACTTTGAAAAAAGTTCACTTAGTTATTTTAATCGATTGAAACGCATTTTAATCGATTATAATTCTGCCAAAAGATTTCATAAAACTTTCTAAGTTATTTTAACCGATAGCAAGCTTGTTTTAATCGATTAAAACATTCGGAAAAACCTCTTAGTTGTTTTAATCGATTATTTCGCATTTGTATCGATTAAAATACTAACAGAACAACTTCCAAATCACTTCAAGTTATTTCAATCGATTATTTCGAGTTTGTATCGATTAAAATTCTGCCAGAACACTTTTCAAAATATTCTAAAGTCATTTTAATCGATTATTTCAATTCTATATCAGTTAAAATACTGGCAGAAGGTTTTCAAAAATCCTTCTAATGAAAACAATCGATTATTTCGAAAACATATCAGTTAAAAACTTGTTACAAAAGTGTTAAGAACATTTTAGTTGATAAAGCTTATATGCTATTAGTTAAAATAGCTAATTAAAAACCTTTTATCAAAATACTTTGTTTTTAACCGTTTAAACATTTTTTAGAGGCATTTGCAAAATCTTTTAAATGAAGAAAAAATGATTATACCTAAACAGAGATGTAGACTCACTAATCCCACTACTCTTTTATCTAAGTGACCTTTGACTGCCACAAAGTAGCCTTTGACTTCATTTTTGACTTCATCAAATCAACAAGATCTTTGCCAAAGCAATTCAATAAGATCTTCATCACTTTCACCTTTTGCTGTGGGGGTTGACCCTTTGGACGATAAAGGTAGATTGTGTCTTCAGCATACTCTTTTGCTGTAGAGCTGATCCTTTGGACGTTGTATGTAACTCCTCTTTTCAGGATACTCCTTTGCTGCGGAGCTGATCCTTCAGACAATAAAGGTAGATTGTGTATTCAAGATACTCTTTTGTTGTAGAGATGATCCTTTGGACGTTGTATGTAACTCCTGTCTTCAGGATACTTCTTTGCTGCAGAGCTGATCCTTTAGATGATGGATAAGAAGATATTGTCTTCAGGATGCTCCTTTGCTATGGAGCTGATCCTTCGGACGATGTATGTAAATCTTGTCTTTAGAATACTCCTTTACTACGAAGTTGATCCTTATGACGGTAAAGGTAGATTTTGTCTTCAAGATACTCCTTTGCTGCGGAGCTGATCCTTCGGACTATGGTGGCGGCTTGCTGATCCTGATCATGCGCCGACTCTGTGGGGAGTAGTTCTTTGTTTGGAGATTGAGTATGTGTCCAGTGTGTCGGGGATTATTTGATTTTGGCTTTTTGTGATAGCCATCCAGCTTGTTGATTGCTGGGGATTCTTTGATAAATGCCTTTTGGGTAGGTATGGATCCGCTGGGGATTTATTGACTCATGATAATGTCTCTAGTGTAGGCAAATGCTTCAACATAAGTGAAGACTTAGTGTTTGCATTGTTTTGTCTCTAAATAGGTTGATGTTCCACTTAGGAATGTTGGTTCTTTACTCGCTAGGTCTTGCGCGGGCAAGCGACTCTCTGAGGATGTGAATTTGCCTTTGCAGTAGGCTCACTGGGATAGGTTTTTTTCTTTTTGGTTGATCTAGTAGGAAAATGGTTAACTTCCTAGGGGATTTAATTTTGGTTGCCCCTTGGAGATGGAGTTTTAGCTCCTTGTTTGATGTTGGTGAGAAGCTCTTGGAAGTTTTTTTATTTTGCTGGGGAAAATGAAATTTCTGATTGTAGACCCCAAATCTTGCCCAGCTTCCCAATAAAGCCAGAGATCACCCGTTTCGAAGATGGTCAAGACTTTGTTAAGTCCCTAGTATCTTTTTCTAGGTTCCATTTAAGATAGGAAGGGTTTTCGGAGGCAATAAAAATAAAAAATTCTGTCAGAAACAGCAGATGACAGTCTAGGACAGTCAAACGACCGTCCATGCCTACTTTAAGGTAATGGACGACCGTCCACTTAGCCTACACGGTCATCCATGGCAACTTTTGGCCATGGACGGCCGTCCACTCTATATGGACAGCCGTCCATGGTCACTTTTTGCCATGGACGACCGTCTACTAAGTCCAGACAGCCATCCACTTTTTCCTGGTGTGGTTCCCTATAAATAAGAGCCTCATTTCACCATTTTTCACACCTCTCCACTCCTACACTCTCTAGGAAGCCTTTTGGCACTTTAGAGTAACTCTGAGCATTATTCCAGAGTTTGAGTGAGCTTTCTGATTTCTGTTTCAGGTAGAAATCGGTTAAGGAATGTTGCTGCCATCAAAAGAGGCGATCGGAGCGATGCGATGGTTCCGACTTTCTGTTTTGTCGCGTTTTTGTTTGTGAGGTTACAACGCCTTTAGGTTGTCCGATAATCGGGCTGAACCTAAGGGCAAGGTTTTCGAAAGAGAGCTTTTAGATTGTCCGATAACCGGGCTGACCTAAGAGCAAGATTTAGAGGGTTCTTATGGAGTCGCCATTGATGTTTTTACCTGAAACATCGAAAAAGGAAAGAAAAAGGCGTTGGTTTTTTTAAGAAAAACCAACTTTGGTCGTTAAAACCAGAGTTGGGTAAGGGAGTTAGTTACGTGTAAGGGAGGTATTAGCTCCCTTACAACACCCCTTTCGGGTTCCCTATGACAGGCCAGTTACTTTATAGATAACCTTTTGAAATGATGATTTTACCCTTTTATTCACGGAATTAAAATAATGGCTACATGACCCTAGTAGCTATTTCACAATTTAATATAAGTAAAAAAAGACAATAAAAGAGAGGGAGAGAGTGAAGAAACCTCCGGAGCAAGCTTTGATTAATTCTCGTAAAAAATAGGGTGCATTTTGGCAACCCTTCGCTCTACAATGCCGCTTTTTTGATATAAAAAGCTCTCTTAAAACACTCAGAAACTCCTGAAATGCTTCGGAGGGGCTTTAAAGGAGGAATTCTAAGAAAGTGTAGAAGGAAGAATGGAAGAACTATGTGAAATGAAGGGGAGAGTGCCCCCTATTTATAGGGATTCACCCCTGTCAGGTTGAGACTATTTAGGGTCTTCTGTTCTTCGAATAGGAGGTCTTCTGTTCTTTATTTTGAGGTCGGGCAAGATTTGGGGTCTACAAGGAAGTCTCCTTTTGAGACGTCCAACCCTCGGTAGGGTGGCACTCTTATTTTTTATTCGAGGGAGAGTGACTCTGTAGAGTGCGGGGACTGCCAAAAAGTGTCCTCAAGTTCAAGATTTATAAAAGCTCGCTTCAGAGGTTCTCCTTCATATCTATTCTCTTTTACTGCTTTCTTTTACTATTTTCTTTGTATGCATTAGATATTAGGGCCATGTAGACATTTCAATTATGCAAGTAGATAAAATAATAGGGTAAAAGCATAGTTTCTTTAAGTATTTATTTTATAAACTAGTCCATCATAGGGAACCCGAAAGGGGTGTTGTGGGGTGCTAACACCTTCCCCACACGTAACTAACTCCCTTATCCGACTCTAGTTGTAATGGCCAAAGTTGGTTTATTCTAAAACCATTGCCTTTTTACCTTTTTCAGTGTTTAAGGTTAAAACACTAGTGGCGACTCTATCGAACCTTTTCAAAAACCTCACCTTTAGGTCTGGCCCGGTTATCGGAAAACCTAAAAGTGTTGACCACTTCTTTAGAAAATGTTGTCGCCGCCATCAAAGGAGGCGGTCGAAGCGACGCGATGGTTTTGAATGACTCGCGTTTTTTAAAGAAGTGGTTCAACGCCTTTAGGTTGTCCGATTATCGGGCTGCACCTCCAAAGCAAGCTGTATATTAACCCTTCAAAACTTGAGGACGCTTTTTGGTAGTCCTCGCACTCTACAGGAACGCTCCTCCCGCAAAAGATAAAATCTCACTCTACCGAGGGTCGGACGTCTCAAAAGGAGACTTCCTTAACCGATTTCTACTTTAAACGGAAATCGAAAAGCTCACTCAAACTCTGGAATAATTCTCAGAGTCACTCAAAAGTGCCAAAAGGCTTCCTAGAGAGTGGTAGGAGTGAAAAGGTGTGAAAAATTCAAGGAATGAGGCTCCTATGTATAGGGAACCGCACTAGGAAAAAGTGGACGGTCGTCTGGACTTAGTGGACGGTCGTCCATGGCAAAAAGTCGCCATGGACGACTATCCATGTAGGGTGGACGGCCGTCCATTGCCAAAAGTTGCCATCGACGGTCGTCCAGGCTAAGTGGACGGCCGTCCATTGCCTTAAAGTAGGCATGGACGGCCGTCTGACTGCCCTGGACTTCCATCTTCTGTTTCCGATGAAATTTTTGATTTTTATTGCCTCTAAAAACCCTTCCTATCTTAAATGGAACCTAGAAAAAACTACTAGGGACCTAATAAAGTCTTGACCATCTTCGAAATGGGCGGTCTGTGGCTTTATTGGGGAGCTGGGAAAGATTTGGGGTCTACAGCTACCCCCCCCTTCACCCGACCAATTGACTATGGGCTAACATACCATAAGGTCGATTGGCGGGTGAAGGAGTTAACCCTCTTGCCCAATTGTCCTCCGGATGCTCCTCTAGTTGTGGTAACTGACCCTCGGGACTTGTGAACATAGTCTGGTGCTGTCTTCAGGATGCTTCCTTGCTGTGGAGGCTGACCCTTCAGACGATATGTGGTAAAGCTTGGGGATTCTCCTTTGATGCGGTAGCTGACCCTTCGGCTGATGTAGATTTTTCCCTTAGGATGCTCATTTGATGCGGTAGCTGATCCCTCAGATGGTGAATGTGTAGTAGACCCTTGTGTACAAGGTGCTCTTATGCTGCGGAAGCTGGCCCTTTAGACGGTAAAGGTGGGTTATGTCCTTCGGATACCCCTTTACAATGGGGCTGATCCTTCAGATGATGTACATCCTTCCTTCAAGATACTCCTTTGCAGCGGAGCTGATCTATCGAGTGGTGATATCGGATTGTGTCTTGCGGATACTCCTTTGCAACATAGTTGATCCTCTGGACGACGTGTAAAACTCTATCTTCTGGATGCCCCTTCGCTGTGGTTGTTGATCCTTGTGATAGAGTGGTGGCGGCTTACTGCTCTAGCTCATGCGCCGATATTTGTCTTTAGGACACTCCCTTGCAACGGAGCTGGTCCTTCAGACGATGTAAGTGGTGGCAGCTTATTGCTCTTGCTCATGCGCCGGCTCCATGCGGAGTGATTGTTCTTGACTCTTCTTGTGTAGTCATCCGGTGTGTTGACTTCTGGAGATTCTTGGTAAATGCCTCTGAAGTAGGCGAGAATCCACTTGGGGATTTGTTGATTTAGACGATGCCTCGGAAGTGAAGGCTTTCGGTTTGTGTTTTTTTGCCTCTGAGTAGGCAGATGCCTCTGAGTAGGCTGATATTCCCTTCGGGGATGTTGGCTCTTTGCTTGCCAGTTTTTGCCTATGCTTAGGTGAACAACTCACTGAGGATGAGTCTTTTGAATGTCGCCTTTGCGGTAGGCTCACTGGGGATAGGTTCCTTTCTCTCTTTTTTGGTTGATCCACCAGGGACTTGGTTGACTTTCCGGTGGTCAAATTTTGGTTTCCTTCTAAGGCATGATTGTATTGGTGACAGGCTTCTGCATAGCCTTTATTCTCCTCTGATGGTGGGGGAGAATGGGTGAATCTTCTTGATGATTGATCGTGGTGATGATACTGAGAATATTTTTGTTTGCCTCTAGAGTAGGCATTGATCCGCTTAGGGAGAGAGCCTTTTTGTTGGTTGTGTTTTGGTTTGAATGTTGCCTTTTCCTTATTTAGTGGAAAGATAATAGTTGGAGTTTATTTGGTTCTGGACGCTCTTATTAGTTTTTGTGGAGGCTTGCTCTGCTTTCTTGAGGGAGAGCCTTATTTGGAGACTTGGTCTCGACGCTTCTTGTTTTTTAATCACAAACATGGAGCTAGTCTCCTCATGCATGATTAAGAAGGTTTAATTTTCATGATTTTGACAAAGTCTTCTTGTGCAACTATTCATATGTGAATGCTTTAAATGCAGTCCATTTTCTTATTAGATGCATCTTGAGAAGTGACTGCCCTTTCTCATTGGATGCTGACGGGTTCTCTTTTTTCATTTGCGTATTTTTTGTTTTGGCCCTATCTTTTGCCTAAACCGCCCTTTTTGGGGTTTTCGATCTAGCGGGCTACCTTTTTTTTTTGCCTAAGATTTCTTAGCTGGCTTTTTCCTTTTTTACGAATGCCTTAACTTTTGCCTAGACCACCCTTTTGGGGTTTTCAATCTAGTAGGCTGCCCTAATTTTTGCCTAAGAATTTTCCTAGCAGGCTTTTATTCATTTTCCTTTCTTTTCTTATGCTTTCTTGTATTGGTTTTTTTATGCATGCTTATGATTCATTTAACATAGAGGCATTTTCATAATTTGGTCAAGAAAAAAGAAATGAAAGACAATTTTATTGGTATAACAATAGTTTATTTTTTACAGAAGGATTTACAAAGGAATTTAGAAGCATGGCTGACCAAGGTTGGCTAGACTATATAGGCTATAACAATCATGCCGCTGATATCTGCCCCCCTGGTTCTCCTAGTAGCTTCAGTCGAGATGCTCGAGCCTGGAGTAAAGGTTGTGCAAAGCTTGCCTGCTCTGGAAGGACGTTACCTTAGTCGCCTTGCGGTTTTCGACTAAGGTAACCATTGCTCTTTTTACTCATTTTTGTTTTTTTTTTTTAAAAAAAACCTCTAAGTTTTGCCTAGGACGTGCCCTAGTAAGGTGGTTGGATCCTAACTTTTGCCCAGGATGCCCTTTGCGGGTTTTCATCCTGGCAGATCATGACCAATGCCTTCAAGCGTGATACTTCACCGCATCTAAGTTGACTGGGTGTCGAAGTTCTTCTCCGTCCTTGTTGGTGAGGATAAGGGCTCCTCCTGAGAAATCTCGCTTCACCACAAAGGGTCCTTCATAATTTGCCGCCCATTTTTCGATTTTATCCTTCTGGGCTGGAAGCAGTTTCTTTATCACTAGATCTCCCTCGTGATAAGTGTGGGGTTTAACCTTTTTGTCGTAAGCCCTTTTGATTTTCTTTTGGTAGGCTTTTCTGTGACATATGGCATCCAATCGTCTTTATTCGATTAGGTTCAACTGATCATACTGATTTTGGACCCATTCTGCTTCTGTCAACTTTGCTACCATAATAACTCACAGCGAGGGTATTTCGACTTCCACTGGTAGTACGACCTCCATGTCGTATACGAGGGAGAATGGAGTGGCTCCTGTGGAGGTCTGTACGAAAGTCTGATATCCGTGCAAGGCAAAGGGCAACATTTCATGCCAGTATTTATATGTTATCACCATCTTCTGGATGATTTTCTTGATCTTTTTGTTGGCTGCTTCTACTGCATTGTTCATTTTGGGTCGGTATGGAGAGGAGTTGTGATGTTAAATTTTGAAATCTTGGTATAATTCCTCCATCATCTTGTTGTTCATATTGGTCCCATTAGGATATTGCTTCCACCCATTTTGGAGAGGGATACCATACCGACACAGTATACTCTTCTTGACGAAGGTGGTCACTACTTTCTTGGTCATGTGTGCGTAGGATGCTGCTTCCACCCATTTTGTATAGTAATCAATGGCCACCAAAATGAAACGATGATCGCTGGACGCTTTGGGCTTGATGGGTCCAATAACATCCATGCCCCACATGGAGAACAGCCATGGCGTAGTCAACACATTGAGAGGCACTGGTGGGACATGAACATTATCGACGTAGACCTGACACTTGTGACACTTTTTAGCATATTAATGACAATCACCTTCCATTGTGGACCAGAAGTATCCTGCCCTTAGGATCTTCTTTGCCATGACATGTCCTGGTATGTGGGTTCCTAAGGATCCTTCATGAATTTCCTTAATTAAGGTTTGAGCCTCTTCGTGGTCCACACACCTCAATAAGCTAGAGTCAAAATTTTTCTTATAAAGGGTTCCTCCGATCAACGTGAACCCTACGACTCTCTTTCGAATGGTTCTTTTATCATTATCATTAATTCCCTCGGGATATTCACCCTTCGTGAGGTATCACTTGATGTCATGATACCAAGGGGATTTGTCTTCCTCGCTAGTTACTGCCATACAAAAAGTTTGTTTATCATGCAGCCTAATTTGGATAATCGGTATCTCACGTTCTTGATCTAAGGCAAACATAGATGACAAAGTAGCGAGAGCATCTGCGAACTAATTGTCTTCCCGAGGGATGTACTCGAAAGTGACATTTTCCATCCTCAAAATCATATTCCAGATGTACTCTAGATATGGGATCAATTAGGAATTTCTGGTTTCCGATTCACCCTTGAGTTGGTAGATAACAAGGGATGAGTCACCGAAAACTTTGAGTTTGGTCACCCCATGATCTAGAGCTGCTTAGAATCCCAGCGCGTAAGCTTCATAGTCAACCATGTTATTGGTGCAGTTGAAATTTAGCCTGGTTGTTATCGGGATGTACTTTTTTTCAGGGGATATTAAAACAGCTCTTATCCCATATTCGAGGCTCCGTCGAAGAACATAGTCCATGCATCATCCTTGGGTTCTTTGTGTTTGATATGCATGATGTGTTCATCTAGAAAATCATCTTGTATGGATTGATATTCGTTTGTTGATCTGTGTGCTAGGTAGTCTGCTAGGGGACTACCTTTGATAGCTTTTTGGGTGACATAGACGATGTCAAATTCCGAAAGGAGTACTTGCCACCTTGCTATTCTTCCAGTCAGGACGGGTTTTTCAAACAGGTATTTGATTGGATCCATTTTGGAAACTAACCAGGTCGTATGTCTAATCATATATTGCTTGAGACATTGAGTTGCCCACACCAATGCATAACATGTTTTTTCAAGTGGTGTATAACGGGTCTCATAGTCTAGGAATTTTTTGTTGAGGTAGTAAATGGCTTGTTCTTTCTTTCCCATATCATCCTGTTGACCGAGCACACATCCCATAGATTCATCGAGTACCGATAGATAAAGGATGAGAGGTTTTCCTTCAATGGGCAGTACCAATACTGGTGGAATGGTCAAGCACAACTTAATTTTCTCAAAAGCTTGTTGGCAATCCTCATTCCAAACTGTTGGTTGGTTTTTGCGCAACAATTTGAAGATGGGTGCACATTGTTAGAATCGCGCAGCGGAATGTTCGCGTGGTCGGACAAAAACCAAGAGGGGGGGTGAATTGGTTTCTTAACAAAAATTAGGTTTTCAAAATTTTCCCCAAATTTTACCGATTAAAAACTGTGTAAATGTAAATAGAGTAGAGATAGAATCTTACACAGGAAATTTATACTGGTTCGGATCAAAAGACCCTACGTCCAGTTGCTAATCACTCAACACAGAGGATTAACGCTATCACTATAATCACAGTTGTTACAAACAGATTACAATGGAAAAGATAAAGTAAAGAAAACACCTCTCTTGAAATCCATAAGAGATGAAGAACAACTTTCCCTAGAGACGGCACAACACACAATCCACTAAGAATTCCACTTGGTGATTCTTATCGCTTCTAGCCCACACCAGGTTCCAAAAGCCCCTTTTTCTTGCAACAAACAGTTCTCTAGCACTCACAGCACTTAACTTTTGTATGAAAAAGGTTGTTCTTCTTTTCTGAGTGCCATAGAGAAGCTTAAGTAGAGAAATTAGGGTTTGGGAATTGGGATTTTTGAAACTAGGAGTCTTGGAATTAGGGTTTTCGAAAATAGGGTTGATTTGAAGTTAAAAATCAAAATCTGACTGAAATAATCGATTAAATGAAGTGTTAATCGATTATTACAGAGCCAAAATCAACAAAACCCCAAAAATCTCTGTTTTAATCGATTAAAAGACCTGTTAATCGATTAATAGGTGTGTTAATCGATTAAACCAGTGAGCAGATACAGAAAATGGTTTTTCTCACTGTTTTAATCGATTATTTCACCATTTAATTGATTAAAGCCGAGGCACTTTGATAAAATTGAGCTTTTTGAAGCTTCTAAGGTGTAGACTATGTACCGGCTATCTCAAACTCTAATATTACAGACTCAATCTAATCAAAACAGAGTTATTACACTATAAAACAAGTCTTCAACTCTCTACGTTCTTGTGTTCTTGAATCATCATCAAAATCAACAAGCTTCATGTCCATCAAGTCTAACATCAAGTCCTTGAATGTTCAACACACATTTGTCTGTGAGTAGTGCGATGAACCTTGCTATGTAGTTAATTCGGCCCAGAAATCCTCTGATCTCCTTTTCAGTTTTCGGTGGGGGCATTTCTAAAATTGCCTTTATTTTGTCGGGGTCTACCTCTATTCCCTTTTTGCTGACGATAAACCCAAGTAGTTTACCCAACCTCACTCCAAATGTACACTTAGCCGAGTTTAGGTTCAATTGATACTTCTGAAGTCGATCGAATAATTTTCTCAAATAGAGAATATGGTCTATTTCGTTCTTGGATTTGGTAATCATGTCATCCACATAAACTTCAATTTCTTTGTAGATCATGTCGTGGAATATTGTTACCATGGCCCTTTGATAGGCAGCCCCTACATTCTTGAGTCCAAAAGGCATGACTCTGTAACAGAATGTTCCCCATGGTGTGATGAAGGAAGTTTTTTTCTCTATCTTTGACGGCTAGCTTAATCTGATTATACCCTACATATCCATCCATGAAGGAATAGAGTGTGTTCGTGGCGGTGTGAGCCACCAACGTGTCGATGTGTGGTAGGGGAAAATCGTCTTTTGGACTTGCTTGATTTAGATCCCTGTAATCCACACACACTCTGATTTTCCCATTCTTTTTCATGACTGGCACGATGTTTGCCAGCCATTCAGGGTATTTGGACACGATCAGGAAATTAGCGTCCAGCTGTTTCTATACTTCCTCTTTAATTTTTAAGGACCAGTTGGGTTTCATCCTTCTTAGCTTTTGCTTTATTGGCCGGAAACCCTCTTTCAAAGGTAGTTTATGCTCCACTATGCTTGCGTCGAGTCTAAGCATGTCATGGTAAGACCAAGCGAATACGTCCACGTATTCTTTCAATAACTGTATTAACCCTTCCCTGATGTCACTACCAATTTGGGTGTCGATATTTACTTCCTTCTTATCGTCCTTCTGTACCAAATTGATGGTCTCTGTCCCTTCCTGATAGGATTGTATGGAGCGAGCTTCTCTTTCTAGCAATCTTTGCATGTCCGGAGAAATGGTCTCCTACTCATTGTCGGATTCGACCCATTTGCCTTCGACTTCTGGATCACACAGAGATTCATCAATCACAAATATGATAATTTTAAGGGTTCTGTTTTAGGTATAGATTTTATTATTTAGTTATTTTGGAAGAATAATAAGAGGAAAAAGAATAAATGTGAATATGGATGAAAAATGCCTCATGTATTGAAATAAAGGAATATGTACAAAATGCCCTTTTAATCGATGGTCTCACGGCCATGGGCTGGGACTGCAAGAAATACAAAGAAAGCTTTTAAGAAAAGAGAAAGAACCCTAATAGTTGGTCCTCCCTATCCAACCCTATCACTCTGGTTGCGACAAAGGCTTGACTTCTATTTCGGGGTGGGAGCATCAAAGGTGACCCATCCGACATCTATTAACTCCTGCACCTTATATTTTAAGGCCCAACAGTTCTCTACTGAGTGGCCAGGAGCGCCTGAGTGGTAAGCACATTTCTCATTGGGCTTATACCACTTAGGGTAAGGTGGGTCCACCTTTCTTGGCGGGACATATGCTAGGAGCTTGGCCTGCACCAGCTTAGGTAGTAAACTCCCAAAAGAGGTTGGAATGGGAGTGAACTTCCTTTCCTGCCTCTGGGATTGCCTAGTTGGCTTCGAAGAAGAATAAGGAGTGGTGAGGCTGATGGCGTTTATGTTTGCCTCCTTCTTCTTGCCCAGGGATTTCGTGAATGATGCATTGGAGGAGGCAGGTCGCGCTATCCTTCCACTCTTCAATCCCTGCTCCACTCTCTCGCTTATGGTGACCACGTCTGCAAATAGGGTTGACGTGTTCCCTATCATTTTGTCATAATAGGGTCCAGTCAACTGTTAAACATACAAGGATATGAAGCTTGCAGATTTTGATGATGATTCAAGAACAAAGGACTTAGAGATTTGAAGACTTGTAATCTTATGTAATAACTCTGTTTTTATGTTTTTGAGTCTATAATATTAGAGTCCAAGATAGCCAACACATAGACCATTCTTTAAAAGCTCTAAAAACTCATTTTTATTAAAAATACACTGTGATTATCGATTATTACAGAAAGAAAATTGTTTTCAGGAATAGCTCACTGTGATAATCGATTATCACTCAGGATAATCGATTATCGCAGACAAATAATCGATTATTTGGCCAGATAATTGATTATCCTTGTCCAGTTTTGTTCCTTTGTGAAAATGGCTCTGGAATAATCGATTATCACTCAAGATAATCGATTATACGTCTATTATGAGTTTTGAAATTCAAATTTGGAACAATTTACGAAAACCCTACTTCAAATTCTTCTATTTTCGAAAATCACCATTTCCCAGACCCTATTCCCTCTACTTAAGGTTCTTTAAGGCTCTCTGCAAAATAACAAACCTTTTTCATACAAAAGTTAAGAGCTGTGAATGCTAGAACTTTCTGTAGGGAAGAAAAAGGGGCTTTTGAAAACCTAGTATGGGCTAGAAGCGATAAGAATCACCGAGTGGGTTTCTTGGTGGATTGTGTGTTGTGCCGTCTCTAGGAAAAGTTGTTGTTCATCCTTTGTGGATTCAAAGGAGGTGTTCATATCTTGTGTGACTCAAGAGAGGTGTTTTATATTCCTTATCTTTTCAATTTGTAATTTGTTTGTAAATTGTGATTATAGTGACAACATTAATCCTCTTTTTGAGTGATTAGCAACTGAACGTAGGGTCTTTTGATCCGAACCAGTATAAATCAATTGTGTAATCTTATTTCCCTTATCTATTTACTTTACAAAGCATTTTAATCGGTGAAATTTGGGAAAATTTTTAAAACCCTAATTTTTGTTTAAGAAACCAATTCACCCCCCCTCTTGGTTTTTGTCCATAAACGCAAACATTCCGTTGCACGATTCTAACAAGTGGTATCAGAGCTTACTTTAATAGTCATTCAAATTTCGAAAACTGCCGGACAAAATCAAACATTTGCCGAGGGTGCTTCTATCAATAGACCCCCACTCTTTGCCGGGAAAAATTATCCTTTTTAGAAAGTTAGAATGCAAATATTTTTGGAGTCTGTTGATTGAGGTGTTTGGGATGCAATTTTAAAACGGTCCCTTTATTCCTAAAATTACTAAAAACGGAGAAGAGGTACCAAAACCATTTTCTAGATGGTTGGCTGAAGAAAATAGAAAAGCCCAATATGATGATAGGGCTAGAAATATAATTTCATCTGCTTTAACCCTTGATGAGTTTTACAGGATCTCTGTTTGTAAGAGTACTCAAGAAATGTGGGAAATGTTAAGAGTAACCAACGACGGTACCGATGATGTAAAAAGAGCACGGAAGAATTCCTTGATCCAAGAATATGAGATGTTTCGAATGCAACAAGGGGAAACGATCTTTGACGTTCAAAAGCGTTTCACACATATTGTGAACCACCTCACCGGGTTAGGTAAGATTTTTGGTATTGATGAGTTAAACGTTAAAATTCTTAAATCTTTAAATAGGAAATGACAACCTAAAGTGACGGCCATCACGGAGTCACAAAATCTTGCAACAATGTCTATGGCGGCGCTCTTTGGAAAGTTGAGAGAGCATGAACTTGAACTTGGAAGACTAAATGATGAAGAAGGTCAACACCAAAAGAGGAACCTTGTCTTCAAAACTGAAATTTCCAAAAGTAAGAACAAGAAGGAAGAAGTAGACTCGGAAAATGAAGAAGAAGAACAATTGAGTCTTATGATAAAGAAATTCACAAAGTTCATCAAAGCCAAAGGGAAGTAACCCTTCAAAGGTAAGGGAAAGGTAAGAGAAAATACTTCCTTAAATTTTAAATGTTACGGTTGTGGTGAAACAGGACATGTAAAATCCGATTGTCCAAACAAGAAAAATGAATATCATAAAGGCAATAAATTCTTCAAAAAGAAAGTCTACATTGCTTGCGATGATAGTGACCCGAGTTCGGAGTCAAGTGATTCGGAAGTTGAAGAAAACATTTGTTTGATGGCAAATGAAAACATTTCTTCCGATTATGAGGTAAGTGATTCCGACTCTTCCTCAAGTGATGATGAAAATGATTATGATGCTTTACAAAATGCATATCAAGAATTATTCACTGCTTTTAAGGACTTGAAAAATGAATATAAATTTGTGAAAAAGTGTTTGAATAAATCAGAAAAAGAAGTGGAATTCTTGAAAACAAAAATTGCATGTTTAGAGGAAAAAGATAATAAAGAAATAACATGTGCATCATGTAAAGAATATGAATATGATATTGACATACTTAGCCACTTACTTGATAAAACTAAGAAAGAATTAAGTGATAGTTATAAGGATAAGGTTATTGTTCAAAATAGAGAAAACTGTCATGTTCCATTGAAAAAGCCTAAAAATCGAAGAGTATGGGTTGAAAAAGGAACTAAAACTTCAAAAATTAAAAATGTATCATTTTCAAAGATTACATCTAATGCATGCTTTTATTGTATGAAACATGGTCATACTTCAAATAGGTGTAGAATTAAGCATTTTGGTGTTCCTAAAGGAAAATATGTTTGGGTTCCTATAGTTAAATGATTTTATTGTCTCTAACCCCAAGGACCCAAAAGATATGGGGACCTAAGATTATTATGTTCTTGTTTTGTAGGAAACTTCCAAATCCAAGAAGTCTATGTGGTATCTTGACAGTGGATGTTCAGGACATATGACCGGAGACAAAAAGAAATTTGTGAGTTTCAAAGCAAAAGAACAAGGATATGTAACTTATGGGGACAACAACAAAGGAAGAATCCTTGGAACCGGAAACATTGATGGTGCAAATACTTTGGAGATAAAGGATGTGCTTCCTAAGTATAAGTCAACTTTGTGATAAAAGATTTAAGGTAATTTTTGAAAGTAAGTTTTGCACCATTCATTTAAAGGATTCCAAAAATATAGCATTAAAAGGAATTAGGCATAATAATATCTATTTGATTGATTTGGATTGTGTATCTAACACTAGTATAACATGCTAAGTTGCTAAGGAAGAAAATCCATGGTTATGGCATAAGAGAGCGGCTCATATAAACATGCATCAATTAAACAAACTAATATCAAAGGACTTAGTTGTTGGTTTGCCTAATCTAAAATTTGAAAAAAATAGATTATGTGATGCATGTCAAAAAGGTAAACAAGTGAAATCATCCTTTAAATCTAAGAATGTTCACTACAAAAAAAAACCCTATTACCTACGGAATATTACCTACGGATACAAATCCGTAGGTAAATTTTACATTACCTACGGATATTACCCACGGATAAAAATCCGTAGGTAAATTTTACATTACCTACAGATATTACCCACGGATGAAAATCCGTAGGTAAATTGTACATTACCTACGGAATTCTATCCGTAGGTAATTATCCATTACCTACGGATATTATCCATAGGTAATGTAATCCGTGGATAATTCCGTAGGAAATTACCTACGTAATTACTATCAGTAGGTAAAGTGTACATTACCTACGGATATTACCTACGGAATTCTATCCGTGAGTAATTATCCATTACCTACGGATATTATCCGTAGGTAATATCATCTGTGGGTAATTCTGTAGGTAATTACCTACGGAATTACTATCCGTAGGTAAATTATATTAAACTAAAAGAATTGTCACTAGCAAGAATCGAACCCAATACCTTAAAGTTGAAAACTGATACTTCAACCACTAAACTATTAGGATATTCTAATAATAATTTACAACTAAATTATACTTATATTAATTCGTGTAAATATATAAATATATAAATATATAAATATAAAATATATAAATATATAAATATAAAATATATAAATATATAAATATAAAATATATAAATATAAAATATAAAAATATATAAATATATAAATATATGAATATATAAATATATGAATATATAAATATATAAATATATAAATATACAAATATATAAATATACAAATATATAAATATACAAATATATAAATATACAAATATATAAATATATTTATATATAAATATATAAATATATAAATACATAAATACATAAATACATAAATACATAAATACATAAATACATAAATATTTAAATATATAAATATATAAATATATAAATATTTAAATATTTAAATATTTAAATATTTAAATATATAAATATATAAATATATAAATATATAAATACATAAATATATAAATACATAAATATATAAATACATAAATACATAAATACATAAATATATCAATACATAAATATATGAATACATAAATATATAAATAGATAAATATATAAATATATAAATACATAAATATATAAATACATAAATATATAAATATAAATATATAAATATAAATATATAAATACAAATGTATAAATATATAAATATATAAATATATCAAAATATAAATATATTTTATATTTATATATTTTATATTTATATATTTTATATTTATATATATTTTATATTTATATATATTTTATATTTATATATATATATATATTTTTTATATTTATATATTTAGACGGATAAATATAAATATAATTTATTTGTAAATTATTTTCAAAATATCCTAATAGCTTAGTGGTTAGAGTATCGACCTCCAATTCGAAGTACTGGGTTCGAATCCTGCCAATGACAATTCTCTTTAATTTAATAATAATTCAAAGTTTTGAAAATATAATAAATAATAAAAATATAATATAAAGGGGAGGGAGTTGTAATAAATAAAAATATTTTGTTTTGTTAAGGTGAGTGCATTACCTACGGATTATAATCCGTAGGTAATTCCAGCGAGTGCATTACCTACGGATTATAAATCCGTAGGTAATTACCGCGAGTGCATTACCTACGGATTATAAATCCGTAGGTAATTACCTACGACCAAATTACCTACGGATTTTCTACGGAAAGAAATCCGTAGGTAAAGTGACATTACCTACTGATTTTTGTCATTAGCTACGGATTTTACCCGTAGATAATAAGCGTTTTTTTTGTAGTGGTTATTTCCACATCAAAACCTTTAGAACTTTTGCACTTAGATTTGTTTAGTTCATCTAGGATAAAAAGTTTTGATGGAAATTATTATGCTCTTGTAATTGTTAATGATTTTTCTAGATATACTTGGACATTTTTCTTAACCTTAAAAAGTGAAGCTCTTAAGGTCTTTAGGAAGTTTGCCAAGCAAATTCAAAATGAGAAAGACTTAAGAATTAAAGTGTAAAGGAGTGACCATGGTGGAGAATTTAAAAATGAATCCTTTGAAAAGTATTGTGAAGAAAATGGAATTTTACATAATTTTTCTGCCCCTAGAACTCCCCAACAAAATGGTGTAGTAGAAAGGAAAAATAGGTCACTAGAGGAACTTGCTAGAACAATGTTAAATGAATCAAATGTTCCTAAATATTTTTGGGTTGATGATGTAAGTACTGTAAGTACTGCATGTTATGTATTGAATAGGATGCTTATAAGGCCAATCATAAAATTAACTCCTTATGAATTGTTAAATGGTAAGAAGCGTAATGGTTCTCTTTTAAAAATATTTAGATGTAAATGCTTTGTTTTAAATAATGGAAAAGATAACTTAAGAAAATTTGACTCAAAAGTCGATGAGGCCATTTTCTTAGGTTATTCACTAACTAGCAAAGCATATAGAGTTTTCAATAGAAGAACTTTGAATATTGAAGAATTTGTACATGTCACCTTTGATGAAATTGTAGACCTTGAGGGAAATCCTCTTCAGCCAAATAAAGAATTTGTAGGTGATGATGAGTACATAAGAGAAGCTCTAGAAGAAATGTATTTAAATGAGAATGAGCCATCTCAACCAACTGAATTGGCAAATGAGTGGCAACCACCAAGAGGACTTTCAATGGACAATATAATTGGTGATATCTCAAAAGGGGTAAGAACTAGAAATATGACAAATTTCTGTATGTCTGTAGCTTTTGTTTCACAAAATGAACCCAAAAGTGTTGAGGAAGCTTTTAAAGATGACCAATGGTGCATAGCAATGCAAGAAGAACTAAATCAATTTGAAAGAAACCAAGTCTGGGAATTAATTACAAGAGAAGAAGCTCATCAAGTCATTGGAACAAAATGGGTATATTAGAAACAAACTTGATGAAGATGGAAATATAACAAAGAACAAAGTCAGACTTGTTGCTAAAGGTTATTGTTAAGAGGAAGGTATTGATTATGATGAAACTTATGCTCCTATTGCTAGGTTAGAGGCTATACGCCTACTTCTTGCTTATGCCTCATTGATGAAATTTAAACCTTATCAAATGGATGTTAAAAGTGCATTTTTGAATGGGTTTATCAAAGAGGAAGTATATGTGGAACAACCCCCTGGATTTGAAGATTTTAAATATCCCAATCACATTTTTAAATTGAAGAAAGCTTTATATGGTTTAAAACAAGCTCCAAGGTCTTGGTATGAAAGATTAAGTAGTTTTCTAATTTCAAATGACTTTTCTAGAGGAAAATTTGATTCCACCCTGTTTATTAAGAAAGTTAAGGAACATATTCTATTAGTACAAGTATGTGTTGATGATATTATTTTTGGATCAACTGATAATTCCTTGTGTGAAGGATTTGCTAAGATTATGCAGGGTAAATTTGAAATGTCAATGATGGGAGCATTAACATTCTTTCTTGGACTTAAAATTAAGCAACTTAAAGATAGAACCTTTGTGTCTCAAACCAAATACTGCAAAGAGATTCTCAAGAAATTTGAAATGGAAACTTCAAAGGAAGCTAACACACCCATGGGAACATCATGCTATATTGGATAAAGATGAATCAGGTTTGGAAATTAATCAATCAATGTATTGAGGTATGATAGGTTCTCGATTATACTTAACTGCAAGTAGACTTGATATTATGCATTTTTTTTGTGTGTGTGCTAGATTTCAAGCATGTCCAAAAGAATCTCATTTAACTGTATTAAAATGAATTTTAAAATATTTAAAAGGAACTACAGGATTTGGATTATGGTATCCATCTAAAGTTTCTCCTAGCTTGATAGGTTATTCTGACGCTGATTATGGCAGATGTAAAATAGATAGAAAAAGTACTAGTGGAACATGTCATATGTTAGGATCATCCTTAATATCTTGGCATTCTAAGAAATAAGCATGTGTTGCTTTATCCACAACTGAAGTAGAATACATTGCAGCTGGTAACTGTTGTGCTCAAATCTTATGGATGAAGCAACAATTAGAAGATTTTAGTATTTGTCTAAGTGATATTCCCTTAATGTGTGATAATATAAGTGCTATTAATCTCACAAAGAATCCAGTCATGCATTCTAGAACCAAACACATTGAGATTAGGCATCACTTTTTAAGAGATCATATATCTAAAGGAAATTGTAAAATTGAGTATATAGACACAAAACATCAGTTAGCAAATATATTTACCAAACCTCTTCCAAAAGATAGATTCTATGAACTTAGAAGAGACTTAGGAATATTAGAAATAGCCTAAACTCTGCTTAACTGACCAATTTTTGCATTGATTGAGGTGGAGCTATTTTTTCTATCTTATGCACTTATTGAGGGGGAGTTTTTCATTTTTGATTATAATCAAAATAGGGGGAGAAATTTTAAAGCCTCTTATGTTTAATAATTTTAATGTTGTCTGGTATGTTTAATGTTTTTGTTAGCTGTGACAGATAAAACAGGTTATTACAAAGGGCTTTAAAGCAAATTTTGATCATCATCAAAAAGGGGGAGATTGTTAAACATACAAGGGTATGAAGCTTGCAGATTTTGATGATGATTCAAGAACAAATGACTTAGAGATTTGAAGACTTGTAATCTTATGTTATAACTTTGTTTTTATGTTTTTGAGTCTGTAATATTAGAGTCCAAGATAGCCAGCACATAGACCATTCTTTAAAAGCTCTAAAAACTCATTTTTATCAAAAATACACTGTGATAATCGATTATCACTTAGGATAATCGATTATTACATAAATAAAATTGTTTTCAGGAATAACTCACTGTGATAATCGATTATCACTCAGGATAATCAATTATCACAGGCAAATAATTGATTATTTGGCCAAATAATCGATTATCCTGGTCCAGTTTTGTTCCTCTGCGAAAATGTCTCTGGAATAATCGATTATCACTCAAGATAATCGATTATTTATGTCTGTTATGAGTTTTGAAATTAAAATTTGGACCAATTTACGAAAACTCTATTCCCAATTCTTCTGTTTTTGAAAATCACCATTTCCCAAACCCTATTCTCTCTACTTAAGGTTCTCTAAGGCTATATGCAAAATAACAAATCTTTTTCATACAAAACTTAAGAGTTGTGACTACTAGAACTTTCTGTAGGGAAAAAAGGGGATTTTGAAAACCTAGTGTCGGCTAGAAGCAATAAGAATCACTGAGTGGGTTTCTTGGTGGATTGTGTGATGTGCCGTCTCTAGGAAAAGTTGTTGTTCATCCTTTGTGGATTCAATGGAGGTGTTAATCTCTTGTGTGACTCAAGAGAGGTGTTTTCTATTCCTTATCTTTTCAATTTTTAATCTGTTTGTAAACTATGATTATAGTGATAACGTTAATCCTCTTTTTAAGTGATTAGCAACTAGACGTAGGGTCTTTTGATCTGAACCAGTATAAATCAACTGTGTAATCTTCTTTCCCTTATCTATTTACTTTACAAAGCATTTTAATCGGTGAAATTTGGGAAAAATTTTAAAACCCTAATTTTTGTTTAAGAAACTAATTCACCCCCCTCTTGGTTTTTGTCCGTAAACGCAAACATTTTGCTGCGCGATTCTAACATCAACGAGTTGATTGAAATAGAGATGGCCTCTTGTCTGATAGTGGAGGCTCCACTTGAGCGGCCAGTTCTCTCCATCGCTGGGCATACGCCTTAAAGGATTCGTTGCCTATCTTGCTTAATGTTTGGAAATCTGACCTATCGGGGGTCAGATTGATGTTGTACTTATAGCGATGAAGAAAGGCATCTGCCAGCTACTTCCAGTTCTGGACTTGTCTCTTCTCGAGTTGCATATACCAATTCAGAGCTAAATCGGTCAGGCTCTCCTGAAAGCAGTGTATCAAGAGTTCTTCGTTGTCGACGTGGGGAGCCATCTTGCGATAGTACATAGTAAGATGACTCTTGGGGCAAGTCATTCCCATGTACTTTGGGAAGTCTAGGACCTTGAACTTTGGAGTGAAATGGATGTTCTTGACAAGACACATATCAGTTGCCTCCTTCACGTCAAAGTTATGCCCCTCCATGGCCCTAAGTCTCTCTTCTAGAGCGGAGATTTGTTGCTTGGAGACTTCAGGGGGCTGGATGAGCACCGCCCTTGCTTCGGACTGCATTGGCGATTTTTGCTCATAGAAGAATTCCTCTTCTTCTTCCTCATGGTGAGATACACGGGCACCATGAGTATCGCCCTTATTGAGGTTCTGCTGGCGCATTAACTCCATCATTTGCGCCATTTGTTCTCTTAAGGAGTTAACTTCAGCAATGAGTTTACGGTTCTGCTCTTCTAGCTACTCCATTGCTTTAGCCTTTTGTGCACGGGTTCAGACCATAGGAAGACCAAACATTTTCTAGGATGCAAAAATGAATTTTATTACTTAAAATGAATGATTGGTGTGGGATAGATACACCTTAAGACAATGGCTTTAGTATCATCCATAAAACTTTACGCTTCACGGAGAAGGGATAGAAATCTTACACAAGAGATTTATACTGGTTCGGATCAAAAGACCCTACGTCCAGTTGCTAATCACTCAACAGAGGATTAACGCTGTCACTATAAACAAGTTGTTACAAACAGATTACAATTAAGAAGATAATGATACGAAAACACCTCTCTTGAAATCCACAAGAGATGATGAACAACTTTCCCTAGAGACGGCACAACACACAATCCACTAAGAACTCCACTTAGTGATTCTTATCACTTCTAGCCCACACCAGGTTCCAAAAGCCCCCTTTCCTTGCAACAAACAGTTCTCTGGCACTCACAGCACTTAACTTTTGTATGGAAAAGGTTGTTCATATTTTCTGAGTGTCATAGAAGAGTTTAAGTAGAGAAATTAGGGTTTAGGAATTGGGGATTTCGAAACTAGGGTTCTTGGAAATAGGGTTTTCGAAAATAGGGTTGATTTGAAGTTTAAAATAAAAAACAGACTGAAATAATCGATTAAATGAAGTTATAATCGATTAAAATAGAGCCAAAAACAACAGAACCCAAAACCTCTCTGTTTTAATCGATTAAAAGAGGTTTTAATCGATTATCAGACCTGATAATCGATTATCTGGAGATTTAATCAATTAAAGCAGTGAGTTGATACGAGAAAATGGTTTTTCTCACTGTTTTAATCGATTATTTCCCTATATAATCGATTAAAGCCGAGCCTGGATGATAAATTTGAGCTTTTTGAAGCTTCTAAGGTGCAGACTATGTACCGGCTATCTTAAACTCTAATATTACAGACTCAATCTAATTAAAACAGAGTTATTACAATACAAAACAAGTCTTCAACACACTAAGTCTTTGAGTTCTTGAATCATCATCAGAATCAACAATCTTCATGTTCATCAAGTGCAATATCAAGTCCTTGAATGTTCAACAATCTCCCCCTTTTTGATGATGATCAAAACTATCTTTTAAAGCCCTTGTAATAACCTGTTTTATATGTCATACTAACAAACACATCAAACATACCAGATAATATTTAAATGCAATTCATAAGAGGCTTTAAATATTTCTCTCCCTATTTTGATTATAATAAAAAAGAACTCTGCAATAACAATCATAAGATCTCCCCCTCAAAATATGCATAAGTTGGAGATAACTCCCCCTCAATCAAAGCAATAAAAAAACATCATATTTTATTGCAGAAACAATCATTTATTACAATAACAAGAGAAAAATAAGAAAATAATCAACAAAATTTAAAATTCTTCACTATCATCATCATTAAAGTGTGCATCAAATCTATTTTCTAAACAACACACTTTATCATCTATATCAGATATACGGCGAATTATTTCCTCATGCCGTACTCCAGAGAGAGTGAAGAATGACTGCATCCTCTGATTCATGTCAGATAACATGTCTTCCATGGATTGTCGGGTTTCATGATGAGTAGAGGAAGTTCCAACACTTTGGTTTTGGTCAGAGGGAAACTCAGCAGCTGGAGGCATATCTTCATCAGAATATTCATTAGCATCCTCTTGATTAGGAACGTCATCTTTGTGAACATAAATATCATTGACTCGCACCATTTGGAGGTGAATCAATGTACTGTCCAACATGCGGTTTAAGTTGTTTGTTCTAACTGCTTGTTCACCTTCAACATTCACTCCTTTATATTCAAGAATACGGGAGACAAGAAGGGCATATGGAATTTTTGAAGGTGGGATGACGTTTTGCTTTTAACATGGTCATTGTGACAAGAACGCCCCAATCTAAAGGTTCATTATTCATTATGGCATGAATAATACGAAGATCAATGGAAGAGCATTGGGCATGATTCGTAGCCCGGGGACATAAGATCCATACAAGTAAATGTAGAATCATGCGTTCTTCCTTCTTTAAAGGTCCAGCATGAAGGATACGTCCAATCTCAATGGAGGGATTCCGCAGAAAAGAGCGATAAGCTAGGAACCTGTCAAAGTCATCTAACTCACCATATACGTTAATAGCATCTTCTCTAATTGGAAAATGAGCAACATTTTCCCATATATCATCATCAAGAATTATTGTAACCCCTTTTACACGGGATGTAGCAATTTGATCTCTAAATTTGAATCTCGAGTAGAATACCCTAACTAAGTCGGGATAGTACGTACCTTGCATTTGGATAAAAGGGAGAACTCCTTGAATTTCAAGAAGATTAGGAAAATTGAATCCCCTATGAATGAATTGCTCACCAATAAGAAATTTAGGAGAAATAATAGCCCGTTCCTTCCAGTAGGTCAGAAATTCTTGTTGGCCTTCTGCATCAGAGATCCATCCTTCTACAGAATTAGGACAGGGATGAGAGGAGGGTGCAGATCTTCTTCTAGTAGGGATCTTAGTGCGAGAAGATGAGGCCATTGAAAGATTAGATGAATATCAAGAAGATTTAGAAGGACAAGTGATGGAATAAGGAGACAAAGAGAGTATAATAAGGCAAGAAGGCTTGATTTCAAGAGATAGAAGTGAGTAGAAGTGAAATAGAGGTCCCTATATATAGCCAAGCATGTCTAACGGTCATATGGAAGTGAATAGAGGCCAAAAGAGTCGTTGGCAACGGCTAGAACCCATACTTGCCAGGTTTAATCGATTAAAACTCGGAATAATCGATTAAACCAGTTCCGATCGCATTTAATCGATTATTTTAAGTTGATAATCGATTATCGGACGGTTTTAATCGATTATTTAACGAAATAATCGATTAATCCGAGAGAAGAATGCCCTGTTTTGGATGTTTTGAGTGTAAATAATCGATTATAATTCCAAGTAATCGATTATTCCGAGAGGAATGCCCTGTTTTGAGTGTTTTAACACATGATAACCTATGAACATCCTACAAAATGAATTATAGCATTACAATCATCCAAAAATAGTCAATTTAAGCGAGAATTTAAGCTATTTCTAATATCCCTAAGTCTCTTCTAAGATCATAAAACCTATCCTTGGGTAGAGGCTTAGTAAAAATGTCTGCTAATTGATTCTTTGTATCAACGTACTCTATTTTACAGTTTCCTTTGCTGATATGATCTCTCAAAAAGTGATGTCTTATTTCTATATGTTTAGTCCTAGAGTGCATTACTTGGATTCTTAGTAAGATTTATTGCACTCGTATTATCACACATCAATGGAATGTCATTTAAAAAGATATTATAATCTTCTAACTGTTGTTTCATCCACAGAATTTGAGCACAACAACTACCAGCTGCAATATATTCAGCTTCAGTGGTAGATAAAGCAACACATGCCTGTTTCTTAGAATGCCAAGATATTAAGGATGAACCTAACAAATGACATGTCCCACTAGTACTTTTCCTATCAATTTTACATCCTCCATAATCAGCATCAGAATATCCTATAAACTCATACAAACATCAAATGGATACCACAAACCAAAACCACTAGTTCCTTTTAAGTATTTTAAAATATGTTTCACTGCAATTAAATGAGATTCTTTAGGACAAGCCTAAAATCTAGCACACACACAGACAAAATGCATAATATCAGGTCTACTTGCAGTTAAGTATAACAGTGATCCTATCATACCTCTATACATAGTTTGATTAACTTCCAAACCTGATTCATCCTTGTCTAGATAGCATGAAGTTCCCATGGGTGTGTTAGCTTCCTTTGAGGTGTCCATACCAAACTTTATAAGGATCTCTTTGCAGTATTTTGTTTGAGAGATGAAAATGCCATCTTTAAGTTGCTTGATTTGTAGTCCAAGGAAGAATGTCAATTCTCCCATCATTGACATTTCAAACTCTCCCTGCATTATCTTAGCAAATTCTACACATAACGAATTATCAGTTGATCCAAAAATTATATCATCAACATACACCTGGACCAATAAGATATGTTCTTTAACTTTCTTTATAAACAGTGTAGAATCAATTCTAGAAAAATCATTTGATGTTAGGAAACTACTTAACCTTTCATACCAAGATCTAGGAGCTTGTTTCAACCCGTATAAAGCTTTCTTTAATTTAAAAACACGATTAGGAAAACTAAAATCCTCAAAACCAGGGGGTTGCTCCACATAAACTTCTTCTTTAATAAAACCATTCAAAAATGCACTTTTAACATCCATTTGATATAATTTAAATTTCATTAAAGATGCATAGGCAAGAAGTAGGCGTATAGCCTCTAACCTGGCAACAAGAGCATAAGTTTCATCATAATCTATTCCTTCCTCCTGACAATAGCCTTTTACAACAAGTCTGGCTTTATTCTTTTTTATGTTCCCATCTTCATCAAGCTTATTTCTAAACACCCATTTGCTTCCAATAACTTGATGTGTTTCTTCCCTTGGGATTAATTCCCAGACTTGATTCCTTTCAAATTGGTCAAGTTCTTCTTGCATGGCTATGCACCATTGTTCATCTTTAAGTGCTTCTTCAACATTTTTAGGTTCAATCTGTGACACAAAAGCTACAGACATACAAAAATTAGTCATATTTCTTGTTCTTACCCCTTTTGAGATGTCACCAATGATATTGTCCATTGAGAGTCCTCTAGGTGATTGCCATTCTTTTGATAATTCATGCATTTGAGAAGGCTCATTTTCTTCCAAATATAATTCATCAAGAGCCTCTCTTATATATTCATCATCACCTGCAAGTTCTTTATTTGACTCAAGAGGATTTCCCTCAAGGTCTACAATCTCATCAAAAGTAACATGAATAGATTCTTCTATATTCAAAGTTCTCCTATTAAACACCCTATAAGCCTTGCTAGTTAATGAATAACCTAAGAAAATGCCCTCATCAGCTTTAGAGTCAAATTTTCCTAAGTTATCCTTTCCATTTTTCAATACAAAACACTTACATCCAAAGATTTTCAAATGGGCAACATTAGGCTTTCTACCATTAAACAATTCATATGGAGTAGATTTAATAATAGACCTAATGAGCATTCTATTCAAAACATAACAAGCAGTACTAACTGCATCAGCACAAAAATATTTAGGAACATTAGATTCATTTAACATAGTCCTAGCAAGTTCTTCTAATGACCTATTTTTCCTTTCAACAACACCATTTTGTTGGGGAGTCCTAGGAGCAGAAAAGTTATGTAATATTCCATTTTCTTCACAATAATTCTCAAACTTTTCATTTTGAAACTCACCACCATGGTCACTTCTTAAAATTTTAATTCTTAAGTCCTTTTCATTTTGGATTTGTTTTGCAAATTTTCTAAAGACTTTAAAAGCTTCACTTTTCATAGTTAGGAAAAATGTCCATGTATATCTAGAGTAATCATCAACAATTACAAATCCATAATAATTTCCACCAAAGCTTTTTATCCTAGAAGGTCCAAATAATTCTAAATGTAATAATTCTAGGGGTTTTGAAGTGGAAATAACATTCTTTGATTTAAATGATGATTTTACTTGTTTACCCTTTTGGCATGCATCACACAATCTATCTTTTTCAAATTTTAACTTAGGCAATCCAATAACTAAGTCTTTTGAGATCAATTTGTTCAAATGATGCATATTTATATGAGTCGCTCTCTTATGCCATAACCAAGGGTTCTCTTCCTTAGCAACTAAACATGTTATACTTGACTCATGCAAACAATCCAAATCAATCAAATATATGTTGTTATGCCTAAAGCCTTTCAATTGTACATTTTTCGAATCTATTAAATGTATGGTGCAAAATTTACTTTCAAAAATTACCTTGAAGCCTTTGTCACATAATTGGCTTATGCTAAGGAGATTATGCTTAAGTCCATCAACAAGTAGCACATCCTTGATCTCCAAAGTGTTTGCACCACCTATGTTTCCAATTCCAAGGATCTTCCCTTTGTTGTTGTCCCCATAAGTTACATATCCTTGTTCCTTAGCCTTGAAACTTACAAATTTAGATTTATCTCCGGTCATATGTTTTGAGCATCCGCTATCAAGATACCACATAGACTTCTTTGATTTGGAAGTTTCCTACAAAACAAGAATATAGTAAACTTAGGTCCCCACAACTTTTGGGTCCTTGGGGTTAGAGACATAACAATCTATTTAACTATAGGAACCCAAATGAATTTACCTTTAGGTACACCAAAATGTTTAATTTTACATCTATTTGACATGTGTCCTTGTTTCATGCAATAAAAACATGCTTTAGATGTAGTTTTTGAAATTGATACATTTCTAACTTTTGACATTTTAGTTCCTTTCTCAACCCATACTCTTTTCTTTTTAATTTTAGACTTTTTCATAGAAACTTGATGATTTACATTATTTTGAGCAAAAACAGTTTTATCCTTCTTAAGATCACTTATTTCCATTTTGGCTTTATCAAGTAGATGATTAAGGATATCTATGTAATATTCATGCTCTTTACAAGTTTCACATGCTAAATTCTTATCCTCATCTAAACATACAATTTTCGTATTAGATAACTCCCTTTCTTCTAAACATGTAATCTTTGTTTTTAAGGACTCAATTTCCTTTTCGGATCTACTTAGATTCTTCTTTACAACTTTATATTCATTTTTCAAATTCTTAAAGGCACTAAATAATTCATTGTAAGCATTTTGCAGTTCATCATGATCATTATCATCACTAGAAGATGAGTCGGAATCACTAACCTCAAAATCAGAAGATATGTTGTCATTTGCCATTAAGCAAATGTTTGCTTCTATTTCCGAGTCACTTGATTCAGAACTTGAGTCACTATTGTCCCAAGCAATATAGGCTTTCTTCTTGAATTGCTTTTTGCCCTTGTTTTCATCATTTTTCTTGTTTGGGCATTCGGTCTTTACATGCCCTGCTTCACCACAACCATAACATTTTATATTTATAGAAGAATTTTCTCTTACCTTTCCTTTATCTTTGAAGGGATGTCTTCCTTTTGCTTTCATGAATTTGGGGAACTTTCTTATCATGAGACTCAACTCCTCTTCATCATTTTCCGAGTCTTCTTCTTCTTCCTTTTTATTTTTACCTTTGGAAATTTTGGTTTTGAAGGCAAGGTTCTTCTTTTGATATTGACCTTCTTCCTCATTTAGCCTTCCAAGATCAAGCTCATACTCTCTAAGCTTTCCAAATAACGCCGCCATAGACATTGTGGCAAGATTTTGTGACTCCGAGATGGCCGTCACCTTAGGTTGCCATTTCCTATCCAAAGATTTCAAAATTTTAACATTTAATTCATCAACATCAAAGATTTCACCTAGTCCGGTGAGATGGTTCACGATATGAGTGAAACACTTTTGTACGTCAAAGATCGTTTCGCCTGGTTGCATCCAGAACATCTCATACTCTTGGATTAGAGAATTTTTGCGTGCTCTTTTAATGTCGTCTGTTCCTTCGTGGGTCACTCTAAGCATTTCCCACATTTCCTGTGCACTTTTACAAACAGAAATTCTATAAAACTCGTCAAGTGTTAGAGCAGATGAAATAATATTTCTAGCCCTAACGTCAAATTGGGCTTTCCTATTTTCTTTTGCAGTCCATCTAGAAAAAGGTTTAAGAACGTCAACACCGTTCTCAGTAGTTTTAGGAACAAATGGACCGTTTAAAATAGCGTCCCAAACGCCTCTATCAACAGACTCTAAAAATATTTGCATATGTACCTTCCAAAAAGGATAATTTTGACCCGCAAAAAGTGGGGGTCTGTTGATAGATGCACCTTCAGAAAAAGTTTGATTTTGTCCGGCCATTTTCGAAAATTTGAATGACTATCAAAGCAAGATCTGATACCACTTGTTAGAATCGCGCAGCGCAATGATCGCGTGGTCGGACAAAAACCAAGAGGGGGGGTGAATTGGTTTCTTAATAAAAATTAGGTTTTCAAAATTTTCCCCAAATTTTACCGATTAAAAACTGTGTAAATGTAAATATAGAAGGGATAGAAATCTTACACAGGAGATTTATACTGGTTCGGATCAAAAGACCCTACGTCCAGTTGCTAATCACTCAACAGAGGATTAACGCTGTCACTATAAACAAGTTGTTACAAACAGATTACAATTGAGAAGATAAAGATACGAAAACACCTCTCTTGAAATCCACAAGAGATGATGAACAACTTTCCCTAGAGACGGCACAACACACAATCCACTAAGAACTCCACTTAGTGATTCTTATCACTTCTAGCCCACACCAGGTTCCAAAAGCCCCCTTTCCTTGCAACAAACAGTTCTCTGGCACTCACAGCACTTAACTTTTGTATGGAAAAGGTTGTTCATATTTTCTTAGTGCCATAGAAGAGTTTAAGTAGAGAAATTAGGGTTTAGGAATTGGGGATTTCGAAACTAGGGTTCTTGGAAATAGGGTTTTCAAAAATAGGGTTGATTTGAAGTTTAAAATAAAAAACAGACTGAAATAATCGATTAAATGAAGTTATAATCGATTAAAACAGAGCCAAAAACAACAGAACCCAAAACCTCTCTGTTTTAATCGATTAAAAGAGGTTTTAATCGATTATCAGACCTGATAATCGATTATCTAGAGATTTAATCGATTAAAGTAGTGAGTTGATACAGAAAATGGTTTTTCTCACTGTTTTAATCGATTATTTCCCTATATAATCGATTAAAGCCGAGCCTGGATGATAAATTTGAGCTTTTTGAAGCTTCTAAGGTGCAGACTATGTACCGGCTATCTTAAACTCTAATATTACAGACTCAATCTAATTAAAACAGAGTTATTACAATACAAAACAAGTCTTCAACACACTAAGTCTTTGAGTTCTTGAATCATCATCAGAATCAACAATCTTCATGTTCATCAAGTGCAATATCAAGTCCTTGAATGTTCAACAGTTCATACCCATCCAGTCCCACACAACGGACTGCAACTACCAGCCTGATGGGGGGGGGTTTATACCCATTAACTGAAGGATCGGCTACCGTCAAAAGGAGTATCCTGAGGTTCTACCACGTGTCCACCGAAGGGATCGGCTACCGTCAGAAGGAGTATCCCAGAAATGCACGAACACCGAGATTTTCCCCAGAAGATCAACCGCCGCAAGACGGGACATCCTGTAGACCCCTAATTTTGCCCGGCCTCTCAAAATAAAAGCTAGAGGAATTTCACTCGAAGATGGAGTTCATCCGGCTTCCCAAAACCGAAAAGGACCTCCCACAACAGAAGACGGAGTTCACTCATTCACACGATAAAAGCCAAAAGAGACTTCCTACACAAAGACAAAGCTCGCCCGACATCTTATTGGAGGCCAAGAAGACTCCCTATATGAAGATAAAGCTTCAACGAACACACATCGGCATCAATCTATGTCCGAAAAAGGAAAGGAAAGCTTCCCGGGGTCCCAAAACGCGAAGACTGGACAAAATAGGCCGAGACCACCGTCCCAGGGTTGGGACGGCCGTCCCAACCTCTTAAATTCAGTTGGGACGCGCGTCCCAAAGTTGGGACGGCCGTCCCAAACCCATTTTAAGTGGGACGGCCGTCCGGCCTTCCTGGGGGTCCCGCTCGTGTAATTTTGCCATTTGGGACGGCCATCCCGGTCCGGACGGCCGTCCCAACCCGGACGGCCGTCTCAAAGTGCGCCAGCTGCGAAAAACTATAAATAGGAGGCTCATTTGCCACTTTTTCACACCCCGAGACACTCCATAGAGCTACGAAACACTTTAGAGCACTTGTCTACTTCTCTCTCTCTCTCGAATGATCTTTCAGATTGCCTTAAATAGGTAACAATCGGTTAAGGAATTATATTTCGGCATTTGATTCTTCTTTAAATTTTTAGTAGAGTCGATCATGTATTGGGGAGGAGAGGCGTGTAGAGAGAGGGGTTGTCAAAACGCATCCTCACGGTTCGAGGTTCTCAATATAAAGCTTGCTACGGAGGTTCTTTTCAATTCCCTTCTCTTTTATTGTTTTATTTATTGTTTTCTTGTTTTATTTAGCTTTATTATGTCATGTAGAATAGGATCATGTAGATAGCTATTTTAATATCTCTTTTATTGCTTTATTTAGCTTTATTCATCATTTTATACATGCAACATAGAATAAAATCATGTAGAAAGCCATTTAATATTATGTAATAAAATAGGGTAATCGCGTAATTTCTCGTAGTCTTTATTTAAATGAATTAATCTGTCATAGGGAACCCGAAAGGGGCGTTGTGGGGTGCTAACACCTTCCCCACACGTAACTAACTCCCTTACCCAACTCCGGTTATAATGGCCAAGTGCGGTTTTTCTTAAAATCAACATTTTTTCCTTTTCCAATGTTTATGGTCAAAACATTGGTGGCGACTCCATAAGAACCCCTTTTCGAAAACCTTTTAAAACAAAAACGCGAGTCTAAACCATCTTTTCGCGACCGCTCGCATAAACGTTTCGAGACGTCCCCGGACGTCGGAAAGGGACAGCGGCGACGGATGGCGACTCCATTGGGAAGCTAGAGAGTTGATCCCATTTAGTGACGAGATAAATTCAAACTAAGTAAAGATTTGAAATTACGCCTTTACCCTTACGTATGTTTTTTTATTGTATGGCTTTAAATAAGCTGCTTGTATGATTATTTACGCAATTGTTTGAAATATAAATTGCACACAAAAACCCTTGCACACAACGGTCCCTCTATACCGGGGGCAAGAGTGAATATCTATAGGGAGTGGGTGGCGAGATACGATCGGTTAGTTGGCACACGGGGCTACTACCGTTGTCGGAAAACCACCAACTCAAGGTGATCACTCTCTTCTTTTGGTCTAAGGGTGTCTCCACGGAGTTCCGTGCATGACCCGAGGATTGAGAGATTGAGAGGTCCCTATAATGGGGGCACCTTGGGGACCTTTGGCCTGGTGAGAACGGTTAGAACCACCTAAACCAAGCACATTTACGCGGGAAAACCCTACCTCGTGATTAAATAAGCGTGGCTCCGCTCGTGGATGTATGAATTGTGTGTGCATACGTTTGCTGCATTTGTATTGATGCATTAGCATAGGGTAATCATACAACAGACAAAAAAATGAAAAAACCTAAAAATCATAAAAAAATATAAAAACGAATGAAAGCCATAAAAATTCCTTTTTATAATAAAAAGATTCTTGGCAAAGTCGTATCATTCATACCATATCATTCAATAAGTGGTAAAACTAAGAGAGAAAATAATTGCAGCATGCTCATCATTTTAATAAACCTCCAAAAAATAGGTCTTAGGAGCGTTTTTTGGGAAAATTACTGGGCCAAATCGCCTACGGCATTTGCAGCTTGGTTCTTCATCCTTTTCTCTTCGTTTTGACATGCTGTGCGTCCAAATCGGACAACCCAGTCAAAAGTTATGCCACTTTCAATATCTGTTGTCATAAAAAAAAATATTTTTGTAGTGCATGCATAAAAACATTCATTCTAGGATGCATTAGATATCCTTAGACAATAGCGAAAGAGACCCAAGTGCGTTTATCACCTTCCTAGAAGAGATAAGTGCGTTAAGGTATGTTGACAACCTTTTAAAAAAAAAAAAAAAAGGGGGGGGAAGTTAGCACACTAAGGTGGGTATGGTACCCTTAAAACATAAGCTTTTCGAGAAGATACCAAAGCTATTGTCTAAGGCATATCTATCCCACATCGATCATTCATAATAAAAAAAAAAACAATAATAATAAAAATCTTTAAATCATTTAGAAAGTGGGCTGGTCTTCTACTGTTCTCACTCACGCTCAAAAAGCCAAGAAGATGGAGCAATTAGAGGAGCGAGCCAGTATGCTCACCGCTGAACTTAACTTCGTAAAAGAGCGAGATGGCGTACTTAATGGAACTCATGCGCCAGACAAGGCCTCTACAACGAGGTTTCCAAACAACAAATTTCGGCCCTAGAAGAGAAATTAAGGGCATTAGAGGGACATAACGTCGATGTAAAGAAGGCAAGCGATGTACACCTTGTCGGAAATACTCAATTCCCTCCCAAGTTTAAGAAATCTCACACATCATTCAAGAAGCCCTTTGGCAAGAAAAAGGAGATGAACTTTGCTACTCCTTCTTCCTCCTCGCGACGAGACCAAGTCACGCGAGACAAGAGAGGAAATTCACTCTCATTCCAACCTCCTATGGAAGTTTCTTTGCCGAAATTGATAAAGGACCATCTCCTAGCATATGTACCTCCAAAGAAGATGGAGCCACCTTACCCAGAATGGTACAAACCTAATGAAAGTTGTGATTACCATTCGGGCACTCCGGGTCATTCCGTCGAGAGCTGTGTAGCCTTAACGCATAAAGTCCAAGATTTAATAGATGCGGGATGGATTACCTTTGACGCATCTACTCCAAAGGTGGACGACCGGCCCTTATCAAAGCTCGAGTAAAAGACGGGATAAGGAAGACCGAGTAATCTAGGGCTCATGATTTTTATCATTAAAAATGCAATAAAAAATACATAAAAATATATCAAAAAGCTTCTGATGTACTCCTCGTGATCACGAGATTTTTGGTTAATAAGGGCTTCATAAATATTTTGTTTCTATCAATACAATGAGGCATTTTTCATAATATTCATATGCTTTTCATTCTTTTCTCTCTCACTCCAAGATAATCTAGACCTAAATAAAGACCATATAAACAGTCATGTCTGTGATTGAAAACTCCCTGGAAGATCTGAAAGCTAAAGGCGAATGGATTGAGTCAGACAGTGAGGAGGGGACCATTTCCTCGGACATGCAAAGAGTGCTAGAAAAAGAAGCTCAATTGATACAGCCCCATCAGGAAAAAACTAAGGCCTTCAATTTGGGACAAGGAGACAATAAGAAAGAAGTAAATGTCGGTACCCAAATTGATAATGTTAGGGAAGAGGCAATAACACCTTTGCGCTTATTCATGCCTTGTCCTTTCCCTTATACATCGGATAAAGCTGTACTATGGATATGCACAAAAGAATTGTCCGTCAATGAAGATATCTCCAATATAGCCAGCATTGGGGGCAGGACGATAAGCGAAAGAATTTATTCCCCCAAGGAGCTACAAGATAATGCTCCTAAAAACAAAGGAAAAATAAAGAAGCAGAAGAGGAAAAGAAAAAAAGAATCCCAAGGGAAAATTGAGCAGACCTTGGATTCAAAATGCTAAGGCAGTTTCTTCAACGCTCCACCAAAAAATCAAATTCGTGGTAGACAACAAATTGATCATGGTTCAAGTTAAAGACTAGATTCGAATCAGCGAACCGTCTACCATACCTTAAATGGATGCGACTGAAGAAGACATTTGAAAATATGGAAAGACATCCTAGCAGTTTAAAAGTGGCCCATATAATGAAGAGATATGGATACGGCCCAGGCAAGGGCTTGGAAAGGATGTTCAAGGAATAAGAGACATCCTGGATTTTAAGGATAATCCTTTAAAGAACAACCTACAAAAGGACAAGTTGTACAATGAAAAGGGAAGTCTCCCCTCCATACCTTAAAAAGACGATCTTCCAAAAAGGAGGGATATTAACATCAAGGGTAGCATTAGTCATTAGATGTCCTTCTTCTAATTCTAAGGGATGTAAACCCAATGACTATTAGAGATCACTCCTCGAGGTGTGCCCGATCCCAGAGCATCTTTAGGGCACGCATTTCCCTTTGGATTACAAAAGAATGCTATTCTTACTATACTGCTTCTTTTCCTACTAAACATGTCTATACCCCATTAAATAACCCTGTTTAGACAAACGTTTTGTTCCATAATGCGTCAAAATAATCAAAACGCCATACACAAAATGAAGCCAAAGTTAACATGATTGATTAGCTAGAGACACGAATAAGAAAATCGTGTTTCGACAATGTTTGAGAAAAGAAATTATTATTAAAAGAAGCCAGTCAAGGTCAAAGGCCAAGACAAAAAGATAAAAGGGCAAAATCCTAGGCGAGACTAGGAATGTTAATCGATCATAAAGTAATCGGTGAAGACGCTACCTCATTAAAACAAAACGTTTGTTTGAACTAGCCTAAACACGAGACCAACCTTGGCTAGCCATTCTTACAAAAACCTTTATTACAAAAATATCCCTCTAAAACACAAGCCTTTGCAATAAATCCCTTTCCTTCTATTCTCTTGACCCTTCACCACAAAGCATTCAAGTAGTTGGCTAGGAAATGTGGAAATATAGTGATCAATAGGAGGATTGAAATCCCTAAGGAAAGGAAGAGGGGCATTGACATGACAATTGCTCTACATTCAAAATGATTACTCTTCGATTCTGACAAAAGTCCAAGATGGCAAATTAGATACAGTGATCATGTTGATAAAAGCACATGATGATGGAAGCAAAATTAACAAAGGCTGACCAGGGTTCGAAGCCAACATAACCGAGTTAAACCTTATGGAAGAAAAAGCGGTTGAATGTTATATGTCACGGACAAGCTTATCAAAGGAAAATAAAAAGGCTTACAAAAAGATCAACCCTCACATTTACCATAAGAAGGATTTAATGGTAAATAAGTTGCTTCGGCCCAAAACAATAAAATTGGAAAATGGGCATTGAACTACGAAGGACCCTTTGTGGTCAAATGAGTTTTCTCGGAAGGGGCTCTTATCCTCGCCAATATGAATGGAAAAGAACTTCGACACCTAATCAACTCGGTACGGCGAAGAAGTATTATGCTTGAAGACATTGCTCATGACCCGTCGAGGAATGAAAACCCGCAAAGGGCATCCCTGGGCAAAAGATAGGGTCCATATCCCTCGCTAGGATACGTCCTAGGCAAAAAGTAGAGGTAAAAAAAAAAAAAAAAAAAAGGAAACTAAGAGCAATGGTTACTTGTAGTAGAAAGCCAGAACAGGCGGCTAAAGTAACATTCTTCCGAAGCAAGCGATCTGCATGGTCTTCACTACGAGCTCGGACATCTCAACTAAAGCAATTAGGAGAACCGGGGCGAGATATCATAGACATGACTTGTATAAGCCTAAACGATATGACCAACCACGACCACCCATTCTTCTAAATACCTTTTGAAATCCTTCTATAAAAGAAATAAAACTTTTGCTCATTTATCAATAAAAATTCCTTTTCATTTCCTTTCTCTTGACCAAATATTATGGAAATGCCTCTTTATTGATAAATCATAAATATGCGCAAAGACTTTTAATCAAAGATCAAACATGCATCTAAAAAAGGGAAGCATATAAAAATAATAAGAGAATAAACGCTGCTAGGATATTCTTAGGTAAAAACCAGGGTAGCACTGCTAGATCGGAAATCCCAAAAGAACGGTCTAGGCAAAAGATAAGGCAAAAGCCCCCTAAGATATTCTAGGCAAAAATTAAGGCAGCCGCTAGATCGAAAAACCGTAAAAGGCGGTCTAGGCAAAAGATAGGGCTAAAACCAAAAGATGAGTAAAAGAAGAGCCCGGCATCACGGTCATAGAAGAGGAGCCCATCGGCATATTCATAAGGAAGCCAACGAGAAGAAGGCCGGTTACTTTCTAAATACATCGAAAATAAATAAACATTAGATTGCATCTAAGACATCCACACACAAAGTAGTTGCATAATACGACTTTGTCAAAATCAATAAAAAAATAAAATAAAATAATTTTTCAAATAAATAAAAATGCATATAAGGAGTCTAGCCTCCATACTTGTAATTGAAAAACAGGAGGCGCCAAAATCCGGTCTCCATATGAAAATCGGAACCACGATGGAAAAAGGCGAAATCGAACTACTTTAGCAAAATAAGGAGCTCCAGAAAGCTAGCTCCAACCATCAACCTTCTACACCAATAAACGAAGGTAAACCGGAAAAACGGCCAACGGAAAGGCTCGATAATCCCCAAGCGGATCCTTGCCTACTCCGGAGGCAACACAAAAATTATCTCATAACTCGGCATCATCACTTGAGTCATCAAACATAAATCATTTAAAGCGCAATCAACATTCCTTCCATCCAAGAAAAAGGAAGTCACCAATAAAAGTACACCAAAAACGGAAAAAACCAATGGAAAAGCTCAATTATCCTCAAGTGGATCCTTGCCTACTCCAGAGGCAAAACAAAAAGATTACCTCACGACTCGAAGACATCACCGCATGAGTCATCAAGCACGCTCATTAGAGAGTCGCCGCCTTGAGGAGTCCATCAAAGAAAAAGCGAGTCAAAACCCCCACATCACTGGGGGCAACAAAAAGAAAGAAGAGAAAAGCCTTTCATCCTCTAACAAAGGCCATTAAAAAAAAAAAAAAAAAGAGCCGAAAGAAAATCCCCAAGAAGAGCACATCAAGAAAAATCTATAAAAGAAGAAAATGAGAAAATTCCATCCACAGGAAGGCAAATCAACCCCCCGGTGGATCACCAAAAAGAAGATTTTCTCCCCAGTAAGCCTAACCGCAAAGGCAAATTACAAATTACAAATCCACAAGGAGTTAAGCACCCAATATGAATATCCCCATCGAAGTACAAAACCTTCACTCCCAAGAATGCCTATGCTTACTCGAAACAAGCAAAGAGCCGATATCCCCAAGAAGCGGGAAATCAACCTATAAGAGGTAATACAAGCACAAAGCTTTCAAAAAACATCTACCTACTCAGAGGTATTATCAAGAACAAATATCCTCAAGAAGAACATCAACCTATTCAGAAGTGAAGAACAACAAGTAAAAAGCCTTCACCACTATTGAAGCACCCGCCTAATCAAGAGGCACAATAAAAAAAATAAAAAAAATCAACAAATCCCCGGTGGATTCCCGCCTAATCAAGAGGCACAACAAGATCCCCAAGTAGATCTTCGCCTAATCAAGAGGCACAATCAATAAGAGGATTCAAAATCCCCGAGAGGATCCCAGCCTAAAAGAGGCAACTAACGAGAACTCCCGGTAAAAGCCGGATGACTAAAACAAGAAAAGTCAAAATCAAATTACTCCCCATAGGTGCATGATAAAAAACGGTGAGCCGTCAGACAATAGAACCTTACCAAGATATAGGTTCACATCCGGTGGGGTGAAAAAATACACTAGAATCTTAGCAAGATTCGGGTTCACATCCGGTGGGGTGAAAAAATACACTAGAACCTTAGCAAGATTCGGGTTCACATCCGGTGGGGTGAAAAAATACACTAGAACCTTAGCAAGATTCGGGTTCACATCCGGTGGGATGAAAAAATACACTAGAACCTTAGCAAGATTCGGGTTCACATCCGGTGGGGTGAAAAAATACACTAGAACCTTAGCAAGATTCGGGTTCACACCGGTGGGGTGAAAAAATACACTAGAACCTTAGCAAGATTCGGGTTCACATCCGGTGGGGTGAAAAAATACACTAGAACCTTAGCAAGATTCGGGTTCACACTCGGTGGGGTGAAAAAATACACTAGAACCTTAGCAAGATTCGGGTTCACATCCGGTGGGGTGAAAAAATACACTAGAACCTTAGCAAGATTCGGGTTCACATCCGGTGGGGTGAAAAAATACACTAGAACCTTAGCAAGATTCGGGTTCACACCGGTGGGGTGAAAAAATACACTAGAACCTTAGCAAGATTCGGGTTCACATCCGGTGGGGTGAAAAAATACACTAGAACCTTAGCAAGATTCGGAGTTCACACCGGTGGGGTGAAAAAATACACTAGAACCTTAGCAAGATTCGGGTTCACATCCGGTGGGGTGAAAAAATACACTAGAGCCTTGTCAAGATGCGGGTTCGCACCCGGTGGGGGTGTAAAACCCATTAGAGTCCGTCAATATGCGAGACTCGCACAATAGAACCTTGTCAAGATGCGGGTTCGCACCCGGTGGAGGTGTAAAAACCATTAGAGTCCGTCAAGATGCGAGACTCGCACAATAGAGCCTTGTCAAGATGCGGGTTCGCACCCGGTGGGGGTGTAAAAACCATTAGAGTCCGTCAAGATGCGAGACTCGCACAATAGAGCCTTGTCAAGTTGCGGGTTCGCACCCGGTGGGGGTGTAAAAACCATTAGAGTCCGTCAAGATGCGAGACTCGCACAATAGAGCCTTGTCAAGTTGCGGGTTCGCACCCGGCGGGGGTGTAAAAACCATTACAATCTAGCAAAATACAGACTCATACCAGATGGTGGTGAGTATTCATCAAGCCTTACAGAAGGGGGTCTACCAGACAGAGGGTTCATACTCGTCAAAACACCAGATGGGGGTGTTTACTCATCAGGCCTTACAGAAGGGGGTCTACCACGACAGGGGGTTCGTACTCGTCAAAACACCGAGATAGGGGTTGGTACCTATCAAAATATTTATCATCCGGAGGATCAACAAGGGGCAGACATCAGAAGGATAGCAGGGCAAAAGGGTTAACTCCTTCCCCTACCAACTAATTTTGTCGGCATATTAAAAGCAGACGAATTAGTTAGAGCGAGCGAAGAGGGCAGCTGTAGACCCCTAATTTTGCCGGCCTCTCAAAATAAAAGCTAGAGGAATTTCACTCGAAGATGGAGTTCATCCGGCTTCCCAAAACCGAAAAGGACCTCCCACAACGAGAAGACGGAGTTCACTCATTCACACGATAAAAGCCAAAAGAGACTTCCTACACAAAGACAAAGCTCGCCCGACATCTTATTGGAGGACAAGAAGACTCCCTATATGAAGATAAAGCTTCAACGAACACACATCGGCATCAATCTATGTCAGAAAAAGGAAAGGAAAGCTTCCGGGGTCCCGGAACGCGAAGGCTCGGACAAAACAGGCCGAGACCACCGTCCCGGGGTTGGGACGGCCGTCCCAACCTCTTAAATTCAGTTGGGACGCGCGTCCCAAAGTTGGGACGGCCGTCCCAAACCCATTTTAAGTGGGACGGCCGTCCGGCCTTCTGGGGGTCCCGCTACGTGTAATTTTGCCATTTGGGACGGCCATCCCGGTCCAGGACGGCCGTCCCAACCCGGACGGCCGTCTCAAAGTGCGCCGACTGCGAAAAACTATAAATAGGAGGCTCATTTGCCACTTTTTCACACCCCGAGACACTCCAGAGAGCTACGAAACACTTTAGAGCACTTGTCTACTTCTCTCTCTCTCTCGAATGATCTTTACGATTGCCTTAAATAGGTAACAATCGGTTAAAGAATTATATTCGGCATTTGATTCTTCTTTAAATTTTTAGTAGAGTCGATCTTGTATTGGGGAGGAGAGGCGTGTAGAGAGAGGGGTTGCCAAAACGCATCCTCACGGTTCGAGGTTCTCAATATAAAGCTTGCTACGGAGGTTCTTTTCAATTCCCTTCTCTTTTATTGTTTTATTTATTGTTTTCTTGTTTTATTTAGCTTTATTATGTCATGTAGAATAGGATCATGTAGATAGCTATTTTAATATCTCTTTTATTGCTTTATTTAGCTTTATTCATCATTTTATACATGCAACATAGAATAAAATCATGTTGATAGCCATTTAATATTATGTAATAAAATAGGGTAATCGCGTAATTTCTCGTAGTCTTTATTTAAATGAATTAATCTGTCATAGGGAACCCGAAAGGGGCGTTGTGGGGTGCTAACACCTTCCCCACACGTAACTAACTCCCTTACCCAACTCTGGTTATAATGGCCAAGTGCGGTTTTTCTTAAGATCAACAGTTTTTCCTTTTCCAATGTTTATGGTCAAAACATTGGTGGCGACTCCATAAGAACCCCTTTTCGAAAACCTTTTAAAACAAAAACGCGAGTCTAAACCATCTTTTCGCGACCGCTCGCATAAACGTTTCGAGACGTCCCCCGGACGTCGGAAAGGGACGGCGGCGACACATCCGAAGGGTAACCGGGCAAGAGGGTCAACTCCTTTACCTTCCTGTCAATCTGTCTGGCACAACAGGCTAACAGCCGACTAGTTAGGTAAAGGGGGGGGGGCAGCTATAGACCCCAAATCCTGCCCAGCCTGCAAATAAAGAGTAGAAGACCTCCTATTCGAAGATGGACGAAGCCTAACAAGCCACTAGGAGAGACTATTAGGCCCCATACTAGGATAGAAAGGATTTTCGGCACAAAAATAAAGTTTCTCGCCCTTTTGGGACGAGACCGCCTTCTCGCCTCATGCAAATGGCGAGACCACCGTCTCGTTTGGCGAGACGGAGGTCTCGCCACCTGCGAATGGCGAGACGGCGGTCTCGCTTTCCCAGACGGTGTTCTCGCCACTTCGGCATGGCGAGACGACGGTCTCGTTTGGCGAGACGGCGGTCTCGACCCTGTCAGACGAGAATGGCGGTCTCGCCATTGTCAGGCACGAAAACCAATAAATAGGGGCTCCCTCCCCTCATTTCCACACACCACACAGCTTTTGCTCTCCCTTCTCTCTAAAACTTCTCTCTAGAATCCCTCCGACGCATTTCCGGAGCTTCTAAGTGCCTTTGTGAGCATTTTTCGGCGTCTAGAAGAGTTTCCAGCGTCGTGTAGAGTGAAGGGCTGCCAAAAAGCACCCTCTTTTTTTAAAAGAAATAAAAAGAAAGCTTGCTTCGGAGGTTTAAATTCTCCCTCTCTACTTTTACTGCTTTAATTTTAAATTATGCAATAGATTAGGGCCATGTAGTCATAATTTTAAATTCCGCAAAATAAAAACGGCAGAAGCGTGTTTTTCCGGTTTATTTATTAACAAAATAGCTGGCCTATCATAGGGAACCCGAAAGGGGCGTAGTAAAGGAACTAATACTTCCTTTACACGTAACTAACTCCCTTACCCAACTCTAGTTCTAATGACCAAAGTTGGTTTTCGAAAACCAATGCCTTTTAAAACCCCTTTTCCGATGTTTCCGATAAAAACATCGGTGGCGACTCCATAGAACCCTACAAAAATTAGTCCTTGGGTTAGCCCGGTTATCGGACAACCCAAGGACGCCCTTTCGAAAACCTCGCCCCTAGGTTAGCCTGGTTATCGGACAACCTAACGGCATTGCAACCACCCATAAAAAGACGCGAAAATCAAAAGGGTCGAAACCATCGCGTCGCTCCGACCGCCTTCTCTTTTTAGACGGCGGCGACAGCTGTGAGTTGTCCTTGTGAAGCATTTATTCTACTGAGGGATAGGAATTTGTGATTCCTTCTTTTTAGAGACTTTTCTAGGGAGATCCACTTGGGGATTTTCTTTTTCGTGGCCCGCTTGGGGGTTTATTGGCCTTCATTTTGTCATGGCCTTTTATTTTGGACATCTATTAGGGATGAATGGTTTTCTTCTTTTTCTTTTTTGTTGAGCCCTTGATGGTAGGGAGGTTGGACTTGTTGATTTTGATAATGGGAGCTAGTTTAAAGCTCTTATTCTGCTGAAGAGGAATGGGATTTTTTATCCCTTGATTTCCTCTATTTTTTTATTTTTTGTATGACCCACTTGGGGAGTTATTTGGTTTTCCTTAGCCACGATTTTTTTTCACTTTGGGTTACCCACTGGGGGATAAAGGGGTTTTCTTTTGAGCCCGTTATTTTCCTTGGGGGATGTGGTGGAGATCTTGTGTGCTTGGTGACTCATGTGATGGCGATGCTGAGCCATGGGGTAATATTTGTTTTGCCTTTGGAGTAGGCAAGGATTTGCTTGGGGATAACTAAGCCTTTCCATCGGCTTTTCTTTTATGATGTCTGATGATCGTGCCCTCTTTTATTGGCTAGAAGAATGATAACTGGAGCTTATGCTTTTGGAAGCTTCTTATTTCTTCTAAGATATTTGATGATGACAACTTGCTCTTCTTTCTTGAGGGAGAGCAATGTTTAGAGACTTCTTATTTGTGCCTTCTTTTTCTGGGTAGAAGGATAGTGGTTGGAGCTTTTGGATGCTCTGAAGCTTCTATTTTGCTCTGGAGTTGTTGGCTTATTGGTAGCAACTTGCTCTATTTTCTTGAGAGCGTTATTTGGAGACTTGGTCTCGGTGATCCCGTTTTCAATCACAAACATGGAGCCTAGTCTCCTTATATGTATGGATGCTTTTCGTTTTTTGTTATTTATCTGAAGTGATTTTTAATTCTTCCATTTTTTGACTTTGACAAAGTTGTTTTGTGCGACTACTTGTGCGTGGATGCCCTAAATGCAATCTATCCTTTTATATGATGCATCTAGAGAAGTAACCGGCATTCTCCTACTGAATATGCTGATGGGCCCCTCTCTTTTATTTATTTTTTGGTTTAGCCCTAACTTTTGCCTAGACCGCCCTTTTGGGGTTTTCGATCTAGCGGACTGCCTTAATTTTTGCCTAGGATATCTTAGCGGGCTCTTTTCCTTTTTTATGAGTGCCCTAACTTTTTCCTAGACCGCCCTTTGCGGGTTTTTGATCTAGCCGGCTACCCTAACTTTTGCCTAAGAATCTCCTAGCAGGTATTATTCTCTCTTCTTCTTTTTTTTTGCGAGAAAGGATTCATGTAGACCCCAAATCTTGCCCCGCCTTAAAATAAAGAGCAGAAGACTTTCGTTCGAAGATGGGCAAGGCCTAAAAGGTCCCTAGGATTGATCAATAGGCCCCTTATTAGAATAGGAAGGATTTTTGTACACGAAAAATAAGAAATTCCCCCCAAAGGGTCGAGACCACCGTCTCGCTGTTGGCTAATGGCGAGACGACCGTCTCATTTGACGAGACCGTCGTCTCACCACTTGCCAATGGTGAGACCGCCGTCTCATTTGGTGAGACCGCCGTCTCATTTGGCGAGACGGTCGTCTCGCCATTTGCCGAAGGTGAGACCATCATCTCGTTTGGCGAGATGACGGTCCCGATCTTGTTAGGTGAGATGGAGGTCCCGACCTGATAGGTGTGAATTCCTATAAAAGGGGGGGACCTTCTCACTATTTACACACACTTTTACAACTTTCCCTACTGTACTACTATCAAAATACTCTCCTAGGACCCCTCTGAAGCATTTCCAGAGTTCTTAGATTTCTTAGAAAACATTCTAAAGTGCTGTGAGAGGAGAGTGAGCATCGTTGTAGAGTGCGGGGATTGTCAAAAAGCGCCCTCTTTCAAGAACATATTATAAAAGCTTGCTTCGAAGGTTCCTCCATATTCCTTTCTCTATTTTATTTCTTTTTAGATAATATCTTTGTGCATTAGTCATTAAGGGCCATGTAGTCGATAACTTAATTTTTGCAATGAATAAATAAGGGTAAAAGCATAGTTTAAAGTTCTAATTGTTGAACATTCAAGGACTTGATGTTGCACTTGATGGGCATGAAGATTGTTGATTTTGATGATGATTCAAGAACTCAAAGACTTAGAGTGTTGAAGACTTGTTTTGTATTGTAATAACTCTGTTTCAATTAGATTGAGTCTGTAATATTAGTGTTTAAGATAGTCGGTACATAGTCTGCACCTTAGAAGCTTCAAAAAGCTCAAATTTATCATCCAGGATCGGCTTTAATCGATTAAATAGGGAAATAATCGATTAAAATAGTGAGAAAAACCATTTTCTGTATCTGCTCACTGGTTTAATCGATTAAAACTCCTGTTCATCGATTAACAGGCGGTTTAATCGATTAAAAGCCCTTTTAATCGATTAAAACAGAGAGTTTCAGGGTTTTGTTGATTTTGGCTTTGTAATAATCAATTAACTCTTGATTTAATCGATTATTTCAGTCAGATTTCGAATTTTAACTTCAAATCAACCCTATTTTCGAAAACCCTTTTCCCAAGAACCCTAATTCCGAAATTCTCAATTCCCAAACCCTAATTTCTCTACTTAAGCTTCTCTATGGCACTCATAAAAGAAGAACAACCTTTTTCATACAAAAGTTAAGTGTTGTAGTGCCAGAGTACTGTTTGTTTCAAGAAAAAGGGGCTTTTGGAACCTGGTGTGGGCTAGAAGCGATAAGAATCACTAAGTGGAGTTCTTAGTGGATTGTGTGTTGTGCCGTCTCTAGGGAAAGTTGTTCATCATCTCTTGTGGATTTCAAGAGAGGTGTTTTCTTATCTTTATCTTTTCAATTGTGATCTGTTTGTAACAACTTGATTATAGTGACAGCATTAATCCTCTGTTTGAGTGATTAGCAACTGGACGTAGGGTCTTTTGATCCGAACCAGTATAAATTTCCTGTGTAAGATTCTCATCTCTTCTCTATTTACATTTACATAGTTTTTAATCGGTAAAATTTGGGGAAAATTTTGAAAACCTAATTTTTATTAAGAAACCAATTCACCCCCCCTCTTGGTTTTTGTCCGACCACGCGAACATTCAGCTGCGCGATTCTAACAAGTGGTATCGAGCCTGGTTTGATAGTCATTCAAATTTTCGAAAATGGCCGGACAAAATCAAACTTTTGCCGAAGGTGCGTCTATCAACAGACCCCCACTTTTTGCGGGTCAAAATTATCCCTTTTGGAAGGTACGAATGCAAATATTTTTAGAGTCTGTTGATAGAGGCGTTTGGGACGCTATTTTAAACGGTCCATTTGTTCCTAAAGTTACAGAGAATGGTGTTGACGTTCTTAAACCTTTTTCTAGATGGACTGCGAAGAAAACGAGAAAAGCACAATTTGATGTTAGGGCTAGAAATATAATTTCATCTCGCTCTAACCCTTGACGAGTTTTACGAGATTTCGTTTGTAAAAGTTCCCGGAAATGTGGGAAATGCTTAGAGTGACCCACGAAGGTACTGACGACGTCAAGAGAGCACGTAAAAACTCCCTAATCCAAGAATACGAGATGTTCCAGATGCAACAAGGAGAAACGATTTTCGACGTTCAAAAGCGATTCACTCACATTGTGAATCATCTCACCGGGTTAGGTAAAGTATTTGACGTTGATGAATTAAATGTTAAAATTTTTAAATCTTTGGATAGGAAGTGGAAACCTAAGGTGACGGCCATCTCGGAGTCACAAAATCTTTCCACAATGTCAATGGCGGCGCTATTCGGAAAGCTAAGAGAGCATGAGCTTGAGCTTGGTAGGCTAAACAATGAAGAAGGGCAATATCAAAAGAAGAATTTAGCCTTCAAAACTGAAATCTCCAAAGGTAAAAATAAAAGGGAAGAAGAAGACTCAAACAACGAAGAAGAAGAGTTGAGTCTTATGATAAAGAAGTTCACCAAATTCATGAAAGCCAAAGGAAGACATCCCTTCAAAGGTAAAGGAAAGGTAAGGGAAAATTCTTCTGTAAATATAAAATGCTATGGTTGTGGTGAAGCAGGACATGTAAAGACCGAATGTCCAAATAAGAAGAATGATGAATTCAAAGGCAAAAAGGTCTTCAAGAAGAAAACCTATATTGCTTGGGATAACAGCGATTCAAGTTCGGAATCAAGTGACTCGGAAGTAGAAGCAAATATTTGCTTAATGGCAAATGACAACATTTCTTACGATTTTGAGGTAAGTGATTCCGACACATCTTCTAGTGATGAGGATAATAACTATGATGAATTGCAAAATGCTTATAATGAATTGTTTAGTGCTTTTAAGAATTTGAAAAATGAATATAAAGTTGTAAAGAAGAACTTAAGTAGATCCGAAAAGGAAATAGACTCCTTAAAAATGAAAATCACATGTTTAGAAGAAAAGGAGTCCTTAGAAACGAAAATTGTATGTTTAGATGAGGAAAATGATAAGAACCTAGCATGTGCAAATTGTAAAGAGCATGAATATGACATAGATATTCTTAATCATTTGCTAGACAAAGCCGAAAAGGAAATAGATGATCTTAAGAAGCATGAATTGATGTTTGCTCAAAATAATGTAAATCATCAAGTTCCTTTGAAAAAGCCTAAAAGGAAAAATAAAAGAGTATGGGTAGAAAAAGGAACGAGAGCATCTATGATTAGAAATGCATCATTTTCAAATGTTACATCTAAAGCATGTTTTTATTGCATGAAACAAGGTCACACGTCAAATAGATGTAAAATTAAACATTTTGGTGTACCTAAAGGTAAATACATTTGGGTTCCTATAGCTAAATAATTTGTTATGTCTCTAACCCCAAGGACCCAAAAGTTGTGGGGACCTAAGTTTATTATGTTCTTGTTTTGTAGGAAACTTCCAAATCAAAGAAGTCTATGTGGTATCTTGATAGCGGATGCTCAAAACATATGACCGGAGATAAATCTAAATTTGTGAGTTTCAAAGCTAAGGAACAAGGATATGTAACTTATGGGGACAACAACAAAGGGAAGATCCTTGGAATTGGAAACATAGGTGGTGCAAACACTTTAGAGATCAAGGATGTGCTACTTGTTGATGGACTTAAGCATAATCTCCTTAGTATAAGTCAATTATGTGACAAAGGCTTTAAGAACTTGCAGGTGCTGATGAATATATAAGAGAGGCTCTTGATGAATTGTATTTGGAAGAAAGTGAGCCTTCTCAAACACTTGAATTAGCAAAAGAGTGGCAATCACCAAGAGGACTCTCAATGGACAATATCATAGGTGATATTTCAAAAGGGGTAAGAACTAGAAACATGTCTAACTTTTGTATGTCTGTAGCTTTTGTGTCTCAAATAGAACCCAAAAATGTGGAGGAAGCACTTAAAGATGAAAAATGGTGCATAGCCATGCAAGAAGAACTTAACCAATTTGAAAGGAATCAAGTCTGGGAATTAATCCCAAGAGAAGAGTCACATCAAGTAATTGGAACCAAATGGGTGTTTAGAAATAAGCTTGATGAAGATGGGAACATAACAAAGAATAAAGCTAGACTTGTTGCCAAAGGCTATTGTCAGGAGGAAGGTATAGACTATGATGAAACTTATGCTTCTGTTGCCAGGTTAGAGGCTATACGCCTACTTCTTGCTTATGCATCTTTAATGAAATTTAAATTATATCAAATGGATGTTAAGAGTGCATTTTTGAATGGTTTTATTAAAGAAGAAGTTTATGTGGAGCAACCCCCAGGTTTTGAAGATTTTAGTTTTCCTAATCATGTTTTTAAATTAAAGAAAGCATTATATGGGTTGAAACAAGCTCCTAGATCTTGGTATGAAAGGCTAAGTAGTTTCCTTACTTCAAATGATTTTTCTAGAGGAAAAATTGATTCTACACTATTTATAAAGAAAGTTAAAGAACATATCTTATTGGTCCAGGTATATGTTGATGATATTATTTTTGGATCAACTGATAATTCGTTATGTGTAGAATTTGCTAAGATAATGCAGGGAGAGTTTGAAATGTCTATGATGGGAGAATTAACATTCTTCCTTGGACTACAAATCAAGCAACTTAAAGATGGCATTTTCATCTCTCAAACCAAATACTGCAAAGAGATCCTTAAAAAGTTTGGAATGGATACCTCTAAGGAAGCTAACACACCCATGGGAACTTCATGCTATCTAGACAAGGATGAATCAGGTTTGGAAGTTAATCAATCTATGTATAGAGGTATGATAGGTTCACTATTATACTTAACTGCAAGTAGACCTAATATTATACATTCTGTATGTGTGTGTGCTAGATTTCAAGCTTGTCCAAAAGAATCTCATCTAATTATAGTAAAACATATTTTAAAATATTTAAAAGGAACTAGTGGTTTTGGTTTATGGTATCCATCTGATGCTTGCACTAGTCTAATAGGATATTCTGATGCTGATTATGGTGGATGCAAAATTGATAGGAAAAGTACTAGTGGGACATGTCATTTGTTAGGTTCATCCCTAGTATCTTGGCATTCTAAGAAACAAGCTTGTGTTGCTTTATCTACCACTGAAGCTGAATATATTGCAGCTGGTAGTTGTTGTGCTCAAATTCTGTGGATGAAACAATAGTTAGAAGATTATAGTATATTTTTAAATGACATACCTTTAATGTGTGATAATACGAGTGCAATTAATCTTACTAAGAATCCAGTAATGCACTCTAGGACTAAGCACATAGAAATTAGGCATCACTTTTTGAGAGATCATATCAGCAAAGGAAACTGTAAAATAGAATACGTTGATACAAAGCATCAATTAGCAGATATTTTTACTAAGCCTCTACCCAAAGAGAGATTTTTTTATCTTAGAAGAGACTTAGGGATTTTAGAAATAGCTTAAATTCTGCTTATTGAGACAGTTTTTGGATGATTGTAATGTTAAAATTCATTATACAGGATGTTCATAATTTATCATGTGTTAAAACCTCAAAAATATGATGTACTCTCTGGAATAATCGATTAATTGGAGTTATAATCGATTATTTGCATCCAAAACACTCAAAACAGGGCATTCCTCTCTGGATTAATCGATTAATTCGATAATTAATCGATTAAATACAGAATTAATCGATTATCTGCACAATATAATCGATTAAATGGTTATGGCACTGGTTTAATCGATTAATCTGAGTTTTAATCAATTAAATCTGGCAAGTTTGGCCTCCTAGCCGTTGCCAACGGATCTCTTGACCTATATTCACTTCCATATGACCGTTGGACATGCTTGATTATAAATAGGGGCCTCCATTTCACTTCTACTCACTTCTATCTCTTGAAATCAAGCTTTCTTGCCTTATTCTAGCTAAATTTCCCTCTTCTCACTACACTTAGCTTTCTAATCCTTCTTGTTGTTCCTCTAATCTTTCAATGGCCTCATCTTCTCATGCTAAGATCCCTACTAGAAGAAGATTTGCACCCTCATCTCGTCCCCATCCTAATTCTGTAGAAGGATGGATTTCTGATACAGATGACCAACAAGAATTTCTGACCTACTGGAAGGAACGTGCTATTATCTCTCCAAAGTTCCTTATTGGTGAGCAGTTCATCAATAGGGGATTCAACTTTCCAAATCTTCTTGAATTTCAAGGAGTTCTCCCTTTCATCCAAATGCAAGGTACGTATTATCCTGACCTTGTTAGGGTATTTTACTCTAGATTTAAATTTAGAGATCAAATTGCTACTTCTAGAGTCAAAGGCGTCACAATTATTCTTGACGACGATATTTGGGAGAATGTTGCCCACTTTCCAATTAGAGAAGATGCTATTAACATTTATGGTGAGTTAGATGATTTTGACAGGTTCTTAGCTTACCGCTCTTTTCTGCGAAATCCCTCCATGGAGATTGGGCGTCTCCTTCTTGCTGGACCTTTAAAGAAGGAGGAACGCATGATTCTACATCTAATTGTTTGCATCCTATGTCCTCGAGCTACAAATCATGCTCAATGTTCTTCAATTGATCTTAGGATTATTCATGCCATAATGAATAATGAGCCTTTAGATTGGGGCGTTCTTGTCACCATGACTATGTTAAAAGCCAAACGTCATCCCACCTTCAAAATACCATATGCCCTCCTTGTCTCTCAGATTCTTAAATATAAGGGAGTCAATGTTGAAGGTGAAGAAACAGTAAGAACAAATAACTTAAATCGCATGCTTGACAGCACATTGATCCAACTACAAATGGTGCGTGTCAACGACATCTATGTTCACAAAGATGATGTTCCGAATCAAGATGGTGACAATGAAGATTCTGATGAAGATATGCCTCCTGCTGCTGAGTTTCCCTCTGATCAAATCCAAAGTTTGGAACTTCCTCTACTCATCATGAAACCCGACAATCCATGGAAGACATGTTATCTGACATGAATAAGAGAATGCAGTCTTTCTTCACTCTTTCTGGAGTATGACATGAGGAAATAATTCGCCGTATATCTGATGTAGATGATAAAGTGTGTCGTTTAGAAAATAGATTTGATGTACACTTTCATAGTGATGATAGTGAAGAATTTTAAAATTTGTAATTTTTCTCTTATATTGTAATGAATGCTTTTATCTGAAATAAAATGTGATGTTCTGTTTTTGCTATGTTTGAGGGGGAGTTTTCTCTAAGTTATGCATATTTTGAGGGGGAGCTCTTATGTTTGTCATAGAAGAATTATTTTTTGATTATAATCAAAATAGGGGGAGAAATATTTAAAGCCTAATATTATTGTTTTTAAATATTATCTGGTATGTTTAATGTGTTTGTTAGTATGACAGATAAAACAGGTTATTACAAGGCTTTAAAAGATAATTTTGATCATCATCAAAAAGGGGGAGATTGTTGAACATTCAAGGACTTGATGTTGCACTTGATGGACATGAAGATTGTTGATTTTGATGATGATTCAATAACTCAAAGACTTAGAGTGTTGAAGACTTGTTTTGTATTGTAATAACTCTGTTTCAATTAGATTGAGTCTGTAATATTAGTGTTTAAGATAGTCGGTACATAGTTTGTACCTTAGAAGCTTAAAAAAGCTCAAATTTATCATCCAGGCTCGGCTTTAATCGATTAAATAGGGAAATAATCGATTAAAATAGTGAGAAAAACCATTTTCTGTATCTGATCACTGGTTTAATCGATTAAAACTCCTGTTAATCGATAAAAACAGAGAGTTTTAGGGTTCTGTTGATTTTGGCTCTGTAATAATCGATTAACTCTTGATTTAATCTATTATTTCAGTCAGATTTCAAATTTTAACTTCAAATCAACCCTATTTTCGAAAACCTTTTTCCCAAGAACCCTAATTCCGAAATTCCCAATTCCCAAACCCTAATTTCTCTACTTAAGCTTCTCTATGGCACTCAGAAAAGAAGAACAACCTTTTTCATACAAAAGTTAAGTGTTGTAGTGCCAGAGAACTGTTTGTTGCAAGAAAAAGGGGCTTTTGGAACCTGGTGTGGGCTAGAAGCGATAAGAATCACTAAGTGGAGTTCTTAGTGGATTGTGTGCTGTGCCGTCTCTAGGGAAAGTTGTTCATCATCTCTTGTGGATTTCAAGAGAGGTGTTTTCTTATCTTTATCTTTTCAATTGTAATCTGTTTGTAACAACTTGATTATAGTGACAGCGTTAATCCTCTGTTTGAGTGATTAGCAACTGGACGTAGGGTCTTTTGATCCGAACCAGTATAAATTTCCTGTGTAAGATTCTCTTCTCTTCTCTATTTACATTTACACAGTTTTTAATCGGTAAAATTTGGGGAAAATTTTGAAAACCTAATTTTTGTTAAGAAACCAATTCACCCCCCCTCTTGGTTTTTGTCCGACCACGCGAACATTCCGCTGCGCGATTCTAACACTTATTTCTATATAAAAACGGTCCATCATAGGGAACAAGAAAGGGGCGTTGTAGGGAAGCTAATACCTTCCCTACATGTAACTAACTCCCTTACCTAACTCTGGTTATAATAACCAACGTTGGTTTTTCTTTAAAAAATCACTGCCTTCTTTTTCCTTTTCCAATGTTTTTGGTAAAAACATTGGTGGCAACTCCTCAAACCCTTTTGAAAACCTCGCCCTTAGGTCCAACCCGGTTATCGGACAACCTAAAGGCATTGAACCACACTTTAAAAAATGTGAGTCAAACAAAACCATCGCATCACTCCGACCGGCTCTTCTAACGGCAGCGACAGATGGTGACTCCGTTGGGGAAGCTAGAGAGTTGATCCCATTTAGTCATGGATTAGTTTTAAGAAATAAAAACTAGAAATTACGCATTTACCCTTTCTTGTTTTATAACATGTTTTATTGTTTGGCTATAATAATTGTTGTATGTTTATTTTATGCAATTGTTTGAAATAACAATTGTACACAAACTCTTGCACACAACAGTGAAGCAACAGTGAAGCACTTGTTGGATTTGATGAAGACATATAAAGTTCATTTTGTGGGTGTGTAGGTAGATAGTTTATAGGTATGGAATTTAATCTCTTGATAATTACAGTATATCTTGTGATAAGCGCCTATAACTGTTGCATTTCCTAGAATTTATCATACTTCATGAAAACCAACCTTTAAGCTTTGAAAGAACAAACTGAGTTTTTTTTAATCTGTTAAAAAGTAGTTTTAATCTGTTAAAATCACTTAAAATAGGAAATGTATATATACAGCGAATATTTTAATTGATTAAACCGTAAAATTAACAGATTAAAATGTTCTTGATGGTTTTTCCATGTTAAGGGTTTTACAGTATTAATCTGTTAAATTGATAAATCAATAGATTAAAATGTTCTAAGTCATAATTCGCATTTTAAGTACCTCAGATTTTTAATCTGTTAAAATGAGTTTTAATCTGTTAAAACAAAGAGCTACCATTTTTCATTTTAAGTATCTCAGATTTTTAATATGTTAAAATAGAGAGCTACCATTATTTATTTTAAGTATCTCATATTTTTAATCTGTTAAAATGAATTTTAATATGTTAAAACAGAGAGCTACCATTATTTATTTTATGTATCTCATATTTTTAATCTGTTAAAATGAATTTTAATCTGCTAAAACAAAGAGCTACCATTTTTTCTTCTAGCAGTTTTAATCCATTAAAAGCTCGAATTAACCGATTGAAAGAGTTTTAAATGAAATCAATCGATTAAAACGTCATTTTAATCAATTGAAACTGTCAAATTTTCTCTTTTACTCTATAAATTTAGTTTTGATTTCTCTTTCAAATACACAATTTGGAAATCGATTAAAAGCAATCTTGGAGCTCTCATATTTGTATGTTTTTTTGAGCATTCATACACATTCATATCATAAGGCGCTTTGATCAAGATTGTTGAAAGATCTTCAAGAGAGAGAGTTTTGTGTTAGAAAATTTGCTTTTGAACTTTTGTATTGCAAAAGCTACTATCTAGGTTTATTATTTCCAATACTTGTACGAATTTTAATTGTGTAGATTGGGTTTGAATTTGCATTGGTTACAGCGACTGGGTTTGGTTGCTGGGTGGTTTTTCAAGAGTCTATCTTGTGGTGTTGTAAGGGGTAGATTGGTTTGTATCTACTGGTTTGTATTTTCACTTGGTATTAGTGGAACTTGACAAATTTGTCAAGAACCTGACAGATTTGTCAAGAACTGGATGTAGCTCTTGGGAAGAGTGAACCAGTATAAAACTCTTGTGTTGTATTTCTGCATTTATCTCTTTTCATTTCTGGTTTATATTATTGCTTTGTTAAAAACCAAATCTGCCTAATAAAAGATTGGATAAAGATTAATCATTCTTCCACAAAGAAAGTGTTTTTTGAAAAAGGTGTCAAAGTTCAATTCCCCTCCCCCCTCTTGAACTCAACCATTAATTCTTACAATTGGTATCAAGAGCTGGTTCTTGTAAGTTGCTCAAGAATTCGGTCCAAGAAAGTTTAAATGGCTGAGGGAAAGATGAATTTTTCTGAAGGAGCCTCCATTAATAGGCCTCCTCTATTTTCTAGCGTGAATTATTCCTTCTGGAAGGTTAGAATGAAAATCTTTATTGAATCTCTTGATAGGGGTATTTGGGATACAATTGTTAATGGTCCTTTCAAACCAAATCATACAGTGGATGGTCAAATTGTTGAAAAAGACTGGGTTGACTTCACTGATGCAGAAAATAGGAAAGTTCAATATGACTATACTACTAAGAACATTATTACCTCTGCCTTAAATCTTGATGAGTCTTTTAGGGTTTCTCAATGCGCCTCTGCCAAAGAAATGTGGGAGATTCTAGAAGTCACTCACGAAGGTACCTCTGATGTGAAAAGGGCAAGGAAGCATGAATTAATCAGAGATTGTAGACCCCAAATCTTGCCCGGCCTCTAAATAAAGAGTAAAAGACCTCCTATTCGAAGATGGATGAAGCCTAAAAAGCCACTAGGAGAGACTATTAGGCCCCCATACTAGGATAGGAAGGATTTTCTGTACGAAAATAAGTTTTCTCGCCTCTTTGGGACGAGACCGCCGTCTCGCCTCAGGCAAGTGGCGAGACCGCCATCTCGTTTGATGAGACGGCGGTCTCGCCACCTGCGAATGGCGAGCCAGCGGTCTCGCTTCCCCAGACGGCGGTCTCGCCACCTGTGAATGGCGAGACGGCGGTCTCGCCATCTGCGCAGGACGAGACAGCGGTCTCGTTGGGCGAGACAACGGTCTCAACCTTGTTAGACGAGAACGGCGGTCTCGCCACTGTCAGGTGCGAAAACCTATAAATAGGGGCTCTCCCCCCCTCATTTCCACTCACCATAGCTTTCTCTCCTCCTTCTCTCTACGATTTCTCTCTCTAGAATCCCTCCGACGCATTTCTGGAGCTTCTGAGTGTCTTTAGAGTGAGTTTTTGAGCATTCTGAGAGGTTTTCCAGCGCTGTAGAGTGAAGGGCTGCCAAAACACACCCAATTTATTGAGAAATTAGTAGAGAAAGCTTGCTTCAGAGGTTTAAACTCTCCCTCTCTACTTTTACTGCTTTAAATTATGCAATAGATTAGGGTCATGTAGTCATAATTTTAAATTCTGCAAAATAAAAAGGGCAAAAGCGTATTTTTCCGGTTTATTTATCAATAAAATAGCTGGCCTATCATAGGGACCCGAAAGGGGCGTAGTAAAGGAACTAATACTTCCTTTACACGTAACTAACTCCCTTACCCAACTCTGGTTCTAACGACCAAATTTGGTTTTTGAAAACCAACGCCTTTTAAAACCCCTTTTCTGATGTTTCCGGTAAAAACATCGGTAGCGACTCCACAGAACTCCACAAAACTAGTCCTTGGGTTAGCCCGGTTATCGGACAACCCAAGGACGCCCTTTCGAAAACCTCACCCCTAGGTTAGCCCGGTTATCGGACAACCTAAAGGCGTTGTAACCACCCATAAAAAACGCGAAAATAAAAAAGGGTCGAAACCATCGCGTCGCTCCGACCGCCTCTCTTTTGAGACGGCGACGACAGATGGTGACTCCGCTGGGGATTCCTCGAGAGTTGATTCCATTTAGTGATGGGCCGGCTTAAAAATAAATAAACTAAGAAAATAACGCTTTTGCCCTTAACTTGTATTATAACATGTTTTATTGCTTGGCTTTAAATAACTGTTGTCTGTTTATACTTCCGTAATTGTGTGAGATACAAATTGTACACAAACCTTTGCACACAACAGTTCCCTCTATACCCGGGGGCAAGTGAGAAAACCATAGGGAGTGGGTGGCAGGTACGGTTCGCTGTAGTGAGGGCCTTGTGCCCACCAGTGTGATCGGAAACCACCACTCAAGGTGATAACCTTCCTCTTTTGGCAACAAGACTAACTACGACCTTAGTGCTAAGCATAGTCGGACGGCTGGAGAGTGGGGACCCTATAATGGGGGCACCTTGGGGGCCTTAGCCTGGTGAGAACAGTTTGAACCAACCCTTGCCAATGCACTTTTCTGCAGGAAAACCCTACCTCGTGATAAAAATGAATTCTTGCCTGTTCGCGGATGACCGAGTTGTATGTGCATATGTTTGTTGCATTTGTCTGTTGCATAGCATAAACAAACAACAAAACAAAAACCAAAAAAATATTTTCACAAATAAACACCCTTATCTCGGACAGTCTGCCTTTTAGCTAGCCTGGTTTCAGGTTCTTTGTAAGCTAAGTAGCCACGCAGTTCCGACAGAAGAGATAAGGGACGCTAAATATTCCTTCGCATAAAGCCACATTTTATCTCGGACAGTCTGCCTTTTAGCTAGCCTGGTTTCAGGTTCTTTGTAAGCTAAGTAGCCATGCAGTTCCGACAGAAGAGATAAAAAGCTATAAAATAAACAAATAAACATCAAATAAAAATCAAAAGTCCATTTCCAAAACCATAAATAAGACCTGGTCCAAGAATATTACACTCATAGAACATTCATATAGATAGTTTATTCTTCAATAAAAAAATACACATAATTACCATACATCATATAGAAAAACATGATAAATAAGAAAATAAACACTTACATTCATTCAAATAAGCATCTTTTTCATCAAACATGCATTTTGGTTTTAGAAATGAAGGGGACAAGTAGACAGCCAAAGAAGGTGGATATTCCCCGTTTCCATACTGAGAGATTGGAACGGCTAAGCGCGACAATGCCATCGGAGGTCCGCGCAGACTTTGAAAAATCCTATGGACGGATTTTAGACCTCCTAAAGATTAGTGTCGATCAGGTGTTCTTAAGGGCACTAATCCACTTCTGGAATTCAAATCTGCGGTGTTTCGAATTTTCGCAGTTCGACTTGGTACCTACATTAGAGGAGTATGAAACCATGTTGAGATGACCCAAGTCAGCCGGGGTCCATGTCCGCCACGAGGCGTACACTCCTGCAGCACCAGTCGCTGCCCTTATTCAACTACCATTCCGGTAGAGTACCCTGATAAGGAAGGGAAACGCCCAGGGTTGGAAAGTATCAATGTTAGAAGACCACCTGTCCTACCTGGCTGAAAGGGCAGAGTGGGTCGCCTTCAACAAAACCCTGGCACTCATAATTTTTGGAACGGTCTTGTTCCCCTTCCACTTCGACACAATAGATCAGGTCGTCATGGACGCCTTCTTCGCCTGGGACGTGAACTTGAAGAGTCCCCTACCTGCAATTCTTGTCGACACCCTGCTCTCGGTGGAATTCTGCCACCAGAAGCAGGGAAAAATACTTCGCTGCTGCTCTTCATTATTATTTGTGTGGAGCGCCACGCACCTCTACGCCTCCAGCCACATGGGGATATTCCCCGATCCTTTGAGGAGCTTTTCCAAGATCCCCCTCCAACGACGCCTGACTACAGAATGGAGGGACGAGTAGAATCAAAAGGACGCCAACAGTTTATCCTGGGTCTGCCCTTGGTTCCGACCCGGCCCAATTCTCATCAGATGTGGGGACTATCCGAGCGTACCCTTGATAGGACTCAGGGGTTGCATAGCCTACTCACCTAGAGTAGCTATAAGGCAGCTCATGAGGACCCAAACTACTCTTTCCCGAGGGGAGCTCGGAGGACTGTGATTCTTTGGAGACCCGTGCACAATCGCCAACTCACTAGCTGTGAGAAAAGCATGGGAGAGGCCAGTCTATATGGGGGACAGAGAGCTAGGAAAAGCTCGGGTGGCTGTCACCAGTGACTATGAGGCGTGGAGAAAGAGAAGAGGGATGGCTCAACCACCCACCACACCTACTACAAGCGCCAATAATGAAGGGCTGCAGGCTCAAATTAATGCCTTGACCTAGAGGATAGAAATCATGGGAGCCCAGATGAGGGCCCTTGAAGAGAGAGAGCAAGCCTCTATCCTCAAAATAGACGGTCTGCAAAGGCAAGGCAAGAAAAAGGATCATGAAATAGAGCGCCTCAAGGACCAGTGTGTTGACTCCCATGAACAAGCTATCCGAGCATCCAAAACTGCCAGAACCAGTTCGGATAGCCAACTCCAGGAAATAACCACCAGGTCAGCACGCCTTGCTGCAAAGATAACATTGTTATCTCTGATAATGAGCTCGGAACCACACAGAAACGCCCTGCTGAAGGTCTTGAGTGAGGCGCATGTACCTCATACAATATCCCAGGAAAAGGTTGAGAGGATCGTTAGTCACATAATGGCAGGCGATCACCTCACCTTCACGGAGGAAGAACTCCCCCTTGAGGGGTCAAACCATAACAAGACCTTGCACATCTCAGTCAAATGCAAGGAGTACCTCATCGCCAAAGTTCTTGTGGATAACGGGTCATCCTTGAACGTGATGCCCAAGTGCACACTGGACAAGCTGACTATCCAGGGGACCCGTCTGCGCCCAAGCAGCACCATCGTTCGAGCCTTTGACGGATCTAAACGAGAAGTAGTGGGAGAGGTTAACTTGCCAATTCAAGTTGGACCCACTATCTTCGACGTCGATTTCCATATCATGGATATTACTCCATCATATAGCTGTCTCCTCGACAGGCCTTGGATTCATGACGCTAAGGCAGTACCTTCAACGCTCCACCAGAAAGTCAAATTCATAGTGGACGATAAACTAGTCACGGTCCAGGCAGAAGACGATATCCTAATCAGTGGACCGTCCACCCAGCCTTATGTGGATGCGGCTGAAGAGGCCCTTGAAACATCTTTTCAAGCGCTCGAAATTGCCAGCATAGAGCGACTTCCCAGAAACACAAAGGTAGCCCGCATGATGTTGAAGCATGGTTACCATCCTGGCCAAGGACTGGGGGCAGACTCCCAAGGCATGAGGGAACCCCCGGAATTCAAAGACAATCCTTGCAAGTATGGCCTAGGATATGACCCCACTAAGGGTCGGGCGGAAAGAAGAAAAGGGAAGTCTCCCCTCCGCACACTCAAGCAAATTTTCCGAAGCGGAGGGATGCAAGCGTCAAGAGCCACCTTAGTCATTAGGAAATCTTTTTCTTCGTTTAAGGGATGTAAACCCCATGATTGTTAGAGATTATCCCCCGGGGCGAGCCCGACCCCCGGGCATCTTAGGGCACATATTCCCTCATTAATTATTAAAGAATGATTCTTACTAACTGCTTCTCTTCTCTCTATTTTTGACTAGACCTCATGAATAACCCTGTCTAAGTAAACAAAAAAGAAGAAGAGTAAAAAGCGCATCCAAATAATCAACATTTACCATTGCTATTACCATCAAAGCTAGTTGATTAGAAGCACATAAAAATAAGACTTCACTTCATCCATAAAAGAAAAGTCATGCTTCGCCAATACTGTGAACAAAAAAAAAATCCAAAAAAAAAAAAAGCCCAGAGAAGCCAAAGGCCAAAGAAAAGGGCAAATCACCCGGTAGGAAACCCACTAAGGGGGCTACGCAAAAGATAGGGTCGACCCGGTAGGATACCCGAACAAAAATAAAGGGTAGCCTAGGCAAAAGTTAGGGTTACAAAATAAGGTCCGCTAGGATTTCTCCAAAATTACAAAAGAAGGAACCTAGACAAAAGTTAGGGCCAAAACACAGTATCCTAGTTCGAAAACCCAAAGGGCGCTCTAGGGAAATCAGCTAGCCATTAAAAAGCAATGAAAATAAAACCAAAGAGCGCAAAATACAAAAAAAGAGAGAAAAGATGTTTGCTTAGACAAAGCTTAAACACCTAGGCCTAACCCTAGCCAACCATGCTTACAAAAACTTTATCAATAAAAATCAACCCTCTAAAACACAAGCCATTGAAATTTGCCTCTTTGTTTCTTTTCTCTTGACCCCTCACGTCAATATCTCTGATAATTAATTTGGGAATATGGAGGCGTATAGTCAACAAGAGGATTGAAATCCCTAAAGCGAAGAAAAAGGGGCACTACATGACAAAGAGTGTGCTGCAAAAAGAGAAAAAAGGAAAAGAGAAAGAAAAGAAAGAAAAAATTATCCTTCGGTCACAAGAAGTCCGGCATGGTACAGCTAAAAATAAACACAGCAAATCAGAGGGCACTCAGCGTAATGAGACACGTTGGTTAAATCCTTCTGAAAACTTAATCAAAATAGGCATTATAGGACATCAAACATGAAAACATTGCATGCATAAAATGTTTTTGAACCAGGTCCTATTTTCTTTAAAAAAAAAAAAAAAAAAAACTTCCGTAAATCGAGACCGCCGTCTGGTTATCCCAGACCGCCGTCTCGGTTACCCTCCAAGGCGAGAACGCCGTCTCGACCCACCAGACTGCCGTCTCGACTCAGGAAAAAACAAGACCACCGTCTCGCTCGACGAGACCGCCGTCTCGATGGACCAGACCGCCGTCTCGATTTGGAGGAGACACGAGACCGCCGTCTCGCTTCCCCAGACGGCAGTCTCGAATTGGAAAAAAATCCTATAAATAGGGGGCGCGCTTGGGGGGTTTCTCACAACTCTCCTTGCCTCCAGAACCTCCCTTTCTCAACTCTTGCACTCCCAAGCCTCCTTTAGTCAAGATGTTTGGTAGAAGCGCCTCCAGGAAGAGAAGGAGCACTGCCGGGGCCAGCAGTTCTGTGGCACCGCCACCCCAGGACCCTTCTCAGCTGTCACCACAACACCAGGCCCGTCTTGACAACATCTGGATCTATGCGTGGCACCCGATGCTGAGGCTGGACTTCAGCATCCTGGCTGAATTTGGGTGGGAGGACGACGTCCGGGCCCACATTGACAGCATCGGGTGGGGCTTTCTGCTACAGCCACCACCTACACATGTGTACCCACAAGCGGTACTAGAATTCTTGGCCTCGGTCTCCTACTCCGAGGTCCCCACCACGGTCCCGGGCCTGCAGCCCACTAAGATGGTGACCTACTTCATGGGTGGAAGATACCAGGCCACCACCCTCGACGAGTTCAACATGGCCATCGGGTTTGTCCGGCCCGAGGACACACTGACCCAGGAATACCGTGAGGCCATCTGCTCCCGGCCCACCAGCCTCACTGCCGCTGAAATGTGGCATGAGCTCACAGGAGCCACCATGCTGCCCACGCTGATGAGGGGCTCCGCGCTGCCCCCAGCACTTCGCATCTGCCACAAGCTGCTGGCAGGAACCATCCATGGGAGGAAAGAGAGTCAGGGCAAGGTATCCCTCCCTGACCTCTTCGTACTTTACTGCATGAGCCAGAAGCGGCGCTGCAATCCCGGTTACTTCTTCCTGAGAGCCCTCAAGGACTTCGGGAACAGATCCGCGGGGGCCGTCCTCGTGGCTCCCCTCATCACTCCCCTGGCAGAAAGATGGGGGTGTCCTGGCCGGGAAGAGCTGGCCTCCAACTTGCGACCCGAGACAATCAACGGGTCAATCCTGGTCAGCATGGGAATGCTGATACGTCGAGGGACCCAGTTGGCCCTCCATCCCACAATGGATTTCGCACTAGATCTCCAGGGGCTGGTGGCGATGCAAGACATCCCCACGCCCCCCGAATTCCAGCAGCAGCAGCAGCAGCAACAACAACCACCACCGTACACGGACGATTTTGCTGGCATGAACCGCAACATGAACGACCTGTGCCGGCAGTTCGACCAAATGACGGTGCGGCAAGAAGCCTACCATACCCGGCAAGAGGAGATGTACCAACATCAGTAGGTGATGCGGCAGGAATGGACAACATTCCAGCAAGAGTACCGTGACGAAGTCCGAGAACAAGCAGACTTCCGGTATCACGTCTACCAGCAATTTGCCCACGGATCATCTGCAGAGGATATCCCTTAGGGATGGTACTTGCCTAAATAAAAGTGGTTGTAATAAAATTTCCCCATAAATAAAAATTTTATTTCATGCATCTCTTTGCCACCCTTTGCAAAAGCTAGTGTAAAATGAAAAAGCTTAAAAAGAAAAAAAGCATACGCTCAATAAGAAAAGCCAAAATCCTAAATCGCAAGAAAAAAGAGATAAAACCGCGAGAAAAAGGCAGGATTAAGACAAGCCATCACCTCAGCCAACAAAATTTTGACTACCAAATCAAAGTTGAACAGAAAACAAGACTCATCCAACCAGCCAACGAGAGTCGGATAGTCGCCACCAAAAGTAAAAAAAAAAGAATCCCTGGCAACCAACAAAGCTGGATGAAATACCAAATCCCCGGCGCAGCCCGGATGACCATTCAGAAAGGTCCAAGAACATCTACCAACACAAGAATCACTCCCCAAGGAAGCGGCGCATGAGCTACCCGAGCAGTAAGCCGCCACCACCACCAGTCCTACGCATCGGACTGTACCAGCCTGATAGGGGGTTTATACCTATCAACCAGCACACAAGGAGTGCCTGACCGGCGCATGGGCCACCTGAACAGTAAGCCGCCACTACCACCAGTCCTACGCAGCGGACTGTACCAGCCTGATAGGGGGTTTATACCTATCAACCTGCGCACGCGTTGCGCCTGATCTGCGCTCGAGCCGGATCAGTAAGTCGCACTACCACCCTGATGGGGGGTTCATACCCATCCAGTCCCACACAACGGACTGTACCACCCTGATGGGGGGTTCATACCCATCCAGTCCCACACAACGGACTGTACCAGCCTGATGGGGGGTTCATACCCATCCAGTCCCACACAACGGACTGCAACTACCAGCCTGATGGGGGGTTTATACCCATCAACCGAAGGATCGGCTACCGTCAGAAGGAGTATCCTGAGGTTTTACCACGTGTTAACCAAAGGGATCGGCTACGTCAGAAGTAGTATCCTGGAAGTGCACGAACATCGAAGTTTTCCCTAGAAGGTCAATCGCCACAAGACGGGACATCCGAAGGGTAACCGGGCAAGAGGGTCAACTCCTTTACCTTCCTGTCAGTCTGTCTGGCACAACAGGCCAACAGCTGACTAGTCAGGTAAAGGGGGGACAGCTGTAGACCCCAAATCTTGCCTGGCCTCTAAATAAAGAGTAAAAGACCTCCTATTCGAAGATGGATGAAGCCTAAAAAGCCACTAGGAGAGACTATTAGGCCCCCATACTAGGATAGGAAGGATTTTCTGTACGAAAATAAGTTTTCTCGCCTCTTTGGGACGAGACCGCCGTCTCGCCTCAGGCAAGTGGCGAGACCGCCGTATCGTTTGATGAGACGGCGGTCTCGCCACCTGCGAATGGCGAGACGACGGTCTCGCCATCTGCGTAGGACGAGACGGCGATCTCGTTGGGCGAGACGGCGGTCTCAACCCTGTCCAACGAGAACGGCGGTCTCGCCACTGTCAGGCGCGAAAACCTATAAATAGGGGCTCTCCCCCCCTCATTTCCACACACCACAGCTTTCTCTCCTCCTTCTCTCTAGGATTTCTCTCTCTAGAATCCCTCCGACGCATTTCCGGAGCTTCTGAGTGTCTTTAGAGTGAGTTTTTGAGCGTTTCGAGAGGTTTTCCGGCGCTGTAGAGTGAAGGGCTGCCAAAACGCACCCAATTTATTGAGAAATTAATAGAGAAAGCTTGCTTCGCAGGTTTAAACTCTCCCTCTCTACTTTTACTGCTTTAAATTATGCAATAGATTAGGGCCATGTAGTCATAATTTTAAATTCCGCAAAATAAAAAGGGCAAAAGCGTATTTTTCCGGTTTATTTATCAATAAAATAGCTGGCCTATCATAGGGAACCCGAAAGGGGCGTAGTAAAGGAACTAATACTTCCTTTACACGTAACTAACTCCCTTACCCAACTCTGGTTCTAACGACCAAAGTTGGTTTTTGAAAACCAACGCCTTTTAAAACCCCTTTTCCGATGTTTCCGGTAAAAACATCGGTGGCGACTCCACAGAACCACACAAAACTAGTCCTTGGGTTAGCCTGGTTATCGGATAACCCAAGGACGCCCTTTCGAAAACCTCGCCCCTAGGTTAGCCCGGTTATCGTACAACCTAAAGGCGTTGTAACCACCCATAAAAAACGCAAAAATAAAAAAGGGTCGAAACCATCGCGTCGCTCCGACCACCTCTCTTTTGAGACGGCAGCGACAGAGATTATGAATTGTTCAAAATGGAGCAAGGTGAAACCATTGCAGATGTGCAGAAAAGATTCACACATATAGTCAACCATCTAATTGGATTAGGCAAGACGTTTGACAAGGAAGAGTTAAACATCAAAATCCTAAAATATTTGGACAGATCTTGGCAACCAAAGGTGACATCCATATCAGAATCAAAAGACTTAACTGAGATGAATACTGCCTCATTATTTGGTAAGCTAAGGGAATAGGAGTTGGAGATCAACAGGTTTAAAGAACAAGAAAATGCAGAAAAGAAAAGCAGAAACATTGTTCTCAAGACAATTGAAGAAAGTAGTGACACTGATGAAGAAGGATATGATAATCTTAATTTGTTGGTTAAGAAGTTTGGGAAATTTCTTAAGAAGAAGAACATAACTGGCCAGATTAAAAGGTACAATGATAAAAAAAACTTATTCTATTCAAAATACTTATACTTGTTATTCTTGTGGTAAGCAGGGACATATAAGAAGTGACTGTCCAGAAAAATCCAAGAATCAAAACAAGAAAGATATGAAGTATAAAGGGAAGAAGGCCTATAGAGCCTGGCAAGACAATGATTCATCCTCAAGTTCTGGATCTGAAAGTGAAGAAGTGAATCTATGCTTAATGGCTGGCTATGAATCTTCTTCATCCCGTGTAAGTTCAACCCCCACAGAGAATAAAATGAATTACAGCACATTATTAACTGCTTTTAATGAAATGCATGATGAAGCTAAGAATTTATCCTATACAAATAATCGGTTAAAAGGACTAAATAACTGGTTAGAGAATACGGTTAAAGTTCTAGAAGAAGAATTATTAGAATGCAAAACAGATATGGAACATCTTGAAATAAAATACAATAATTCATCTTATGATAATGCTGCTACTAACAAAGATTGTGAAAAGTGTATCTCTCTGCAGAAAAAGGTTAGTATTTGATTAAAACTTTATCTAAGTTTATTCAAGGTAAAACAAATTTAGATGCACTTCTTGGGTCTCAAAACTGTGTTTTTGATCATACTGGCATTGGTTATAAACCTAAGATTGGGGTTAAAACTAAAAGGTATTTGAATTTCTTCTCTTTCAGAAAATCAACAGCATCTCCCTTCTCATCTTGTCACTATTGTATGAAAAAAGGGCATACTGTAAAATTCTGTCATATTAGAAAACATCTTGTGCCACAGGGTAAAATGAGATGGGTTCCAAAATATGTTAAACAGAAAACTTGACCACTAAGGACCCAAATTATTTAAGGTTACCAAATACTTGATGCTTGATTTTTCAGGAACAACAGCAAGAATCACTATAGTACTTGGACAGCGGATGCTTAAGGCATATGACAGGTGATATTTCCAAATTTCAGAAACTGAGATTGAAGACTGGAGGTCACGTAACATATGGAGATAACAACAAGGGAAGAATCTTAGGTTCTAGAGACATAGGAGATGGTGAGACTGTGACCATTCACAATGTTCTTTTTGTTGAAGGTCTTAAGAACAACTTAATCAACATAAGCAAATTATGTTGTCTTGGTCACAAGGTTATCTTCAAACTAGAAATCAAGACAAAATATGCGAAGCTTGTTTAAAAGTTAAACAAACTAGAAAATCTTTTTCAAATAAAAACATTGTTTCTACTTGTAGACCTTTGGAACTGCTCCACTTAGATTTGGTTGGTCCTTCAAGAAACAAAAGCCTAGGTGGTAATCTTTATATCATGGTAATTGTTGATGATTTTTCCAGATTTACATGGACTGTTTTTCTAAAATCCAAATCAGATTCTTTCAAATATTTTAAAAAGCTTTCCAAGGTTTTACATAATGAGAAAGGTTATTTCATTACTTCTATTCAAAGTGACAATGGTGGAGAATTTGTAAATGAAAAGTTTGAATTATTCTGTGAAAAGTATGGCATAAAACACAACTTTTCTGCTCCAAGAACTCCTCAACAGAATGGTGTTGTGGAAAGGAAGAACATATCCATTGTGGAACTTGCTAGAACAATGCTTTGTAAAAACTCTTTACCTAAATACTTTTGGGTAGATGATGTAAACACTGTTTGTCATGTTTTGAATAGAATTTTGATAAGGCCCATTCTTAAGAAAACTCCATATGAACTTTACAAAGGAAGAAAACCCAACATAAACTATTTCAGGGTTTTTGGATGTACATGTTTTGTTTTAAACAATGGGAAAGAAAATATTGGCAAGTTTGATGAAAAATCTGATAAAGGGATCTTTCTTGGCTATTATTCTAACAGTCATGCATATAGAGTCTATAATTTAAGACTAAAATCTGTTGAAGAATCAGTACATGTTTTTTTTAATGAGTCTCCTTGAGTGTTGCAGAGAAAAATAACAGGTACTGTAGATGATGATGAATTAGTTGATAATTTTTATTAGTTAAAACATCCCAGAAAGACAGAACAATGTATTGTTGAAGAAAGTGATCAATCAATTGATCCTACAAAAGCTGACCCACCAGAAAGAAGTATTGAAGAACAGGAAGAAGATTGCTTGGATGAGCTTCCTAAAGAATGGATTGTCCCAAGAGATCTTTCTCTAGACAATGTGATTGGGCAAATCAATAAGGGAGTGTCCACTAGAAATTCTCTTAATCAATTCTGCAATCATATGGCATTTATTTCACAAATTGAACCTAAATCTGTTAAGGATGCATTAAATGATGAATATTGGGTTAGTGCAATGCATGATGAACTTAATCAGTTTGAAAGAAATAATGTGTGGGAATTAGTTCCTAAAATCAAAGATATCAATATAATTGGTACTAAGTGGGTATTCAAAAACAAATTAGATGAACACGACATTATTACTAGAAATAAAGCTAGGTTAGTAGCCAAAGGATATAATCAATAGGAAGGAATTGATTTTGATGAAACATTTGCACCCGTAGCTAGACTTGAAGCTATTAGATTGTTATTCGCTTATGCGTGTATTAATGGTTTCAGATTGCTTAAGATGGATGTCAAGAGTGCCTTTCTAAATGGATTCATCAATGAAGAAGTTTATGTTTCTCAGCCTTCTGGTTTTGAAGACCACAAACATCCTGACCATGTCAACAAACTAAAAAAGGCGCTTTATGGATTAAAGTAGGCCCCTAGACAATGGTATGAGAGGCTAAGTAATTTCTTAATTGATCAAGGATACAAACGAGGTGAAGTTGATAAAACTTTATTCATTAAGAAATCTAGATTTGATAATATTCTGGTGCAGGTTTATGTTGATGATATCATTTTTTGTTCTACTAATAATGCCTTGTGTAATAAATTTGTTAAGGAAATGCAAAGTGAATTTGAGATGTCTATGATGGGAGAACTGAATTTCTTCCTTGGTCTCCAGGTTAAGCAATTAAAGAATGGTATTTTCCTAAATCAATCTAAATACTGTAATGAGTTGTTGAAGAAATTTGATATGCATAATTGCCAAGAATCCTCCACTCCCATGTCTACTAACTGCTGTCTAGATTTAGATGAAAAGGGGAAATCTGTTGATCAAACTAAATATAGAGGTTTGATTGCATCTATTCTATACCTCACTGCTAGTAGGCCTGACATTATGTTCAGTATTTGCCTTTGTGCTATATTCCAGGCAAATCCAAAGGAATCTCACCTCACTTCTGCTAAAAGGATTCTCAAGTATCTTAAAAGAACCATCAATGTTGGTCTATGGTATCCTGAAGGTACTTCTCTTAAACATGTTGGATTTTCTGATTCTGACTTTGCAGGTTGTAGATTGGATAGGAAAAGTACCTCCGGTACATGTCACTTACTGGGGAGCAGCCTCATATCATGGCACAGCAAAAAAGAAGCGTATGTGGCTCTTTCAACTGCAGAAGCTGAATACATTGCAGCTGGGAGCTGTTGTTCCCAGAGTATCTACCTCAAACAACAATTGAAGGATTATGGGGTGTTTCTCATGACGGTACCTCTGGTTTGTGATAATACTAGTGCAATCAATCTAACTAAAAATCCTATTCAACACTCTAGAACTAAGCATATTGAAATTAGACATCACTTTATTAGAGAACATGCCTCTAGGGGTGATTGTGAAATTTTATTCATTGATACTGATAAACAATTGGCTGACCTGTTCACCAAACCACTTCCTAGAGATAGACTTAATATGCTTAGAACTGAATTAGGAATTTTGGATCTATCTAGTATTGTATAATTGATACTCTATTATGGTTCTATGCTTTTTAACAGGTTAATAGTATGATTCATCAATTCATTTTCTAAAAATTTTGAAATATTTTTCAAACTATGTGCTTTTAATCGATTAAACTTGCGAAATAATCTGTTAATTTCCAGGTTCTCAATATTTGTTCTTGATCCATTGCCAGATTAATCGATTAAATATGTTTCTAATCAGTTTATTTCATTAAAATTTTCTAGCTCTGCATGTTTTTCTTTTGAATTAATTGATTCAATTTTCGATTTAATCGATTCATTTTGCTTTTGATATCTGCTTCTATATCATTAAGTGAAATTAATTGATTAATTTTCTAGGGTTAGTATTGTATGCTTCTGATTTTTTACTGCACGTTGGATTAAGTGCATTTTCAACTACAAACCACTCCAGCTACTCTCTTAAATGTAATATCTCTCCTATTCAACACTCTAGAACTAAGCATATTGAAATTAGACATCACTTTATTAGAGAACATGCCTCTAGGGGTGATTGTGAAATTTTATTCATTGATACTGATAAACAATTGGCTGACCTGTTCACCAAACCACTTCCTAGAGATAGACTTAGTATGCTTAGAACTGAATTAGGAATTTTGGATCTATCTAGTATTGTATTATTGATTCTCTATTATGGTTCAATGCTTTTTAACAGGTTAATAGTATGATTCATCGATTCATTTTCTGAAAATTTTGAAATATTTTTCAAACTATGTGCTTTTAATCGATTAAACTTGCGAAATAATCTGTTAATTTCCTGGTTCTCAATATTTGTTCTTGATCCATTGCCAGATTAATCGATTAAATATGTTTCTAATCGGTTTATTTCATTAAATTTTTCTAGCTCTGCATGTTTTTCTTTTGAATTAGATGATTAAATTTTCGATTTAATCGATTCATTTTGCTTTTGATATCTGCTTCTATATCATTAAGTGAAATTAATTGATTAATTTTCTAGGGTTAGTATTGTATGCTTCTGATTATTTACTGCAGGTTGGATTAAGTGCATTTTCAACTACAAACCACTCCAGCTACTCTCTTAAATGTAATATCTCTCCTATTCAACACTCTAGAACTAAGCATATTGAAATTAGACATCACTTTATTAGAGAACATGCCTCTAGGGGTGATTGTGAAATTTTATTCATTGATACTAATAAACAATTGGCTGACCTGTTCACCAAACCACTTCCTAGAGATATACTTAATATGCTTAGAACTGAATTAGGAATTTTGGATCTATCTAGTATTGTATTATTGATTCTCTATTATGGTTCAATGCTTTTTAACAGGTTAATAGTATGATTCATCGATTCGTTTTCTGAAAATTTTGAACTATTTTTCAAACTATGTGCTTTTAATCGATTAAACTTGCAAAATAATCTATTAATTTCCTGGTTCTCAATATCTGTTCTTGATCCATTGCCAGATTAATCGATGAAATATGTTTCTAATCGGTTTATTTCATTAAATTTTTCTAGCTCTGCATGTTTTTCTTTTGAATTAATTAATTAAATTTTCAATTTAATCGATTCATTTTGCTTTTGATATTTGCTTCTATATCATTAAGTGAAATTAATTGATTAATTTTCTAGGGTTAGTATTGTATGCTTCTGATTATTTACTGCAGGTTGGATTAAGTGCATTTTCAACTACAAACCACTTCAGCTACTCTCTTAAATGTAATATCTCTCCAATTCAACACTCTAGAACTAAGCATATTGAAATTAGACATCACTTTATTAGAGAACATGCCTCTAGGGGTTCTTGTGAAATTTTATTCATTGATACTGATAAACAATTGGCTGACCTGTTCACCAAACCACTTCCTAGAGATAGACTTAATATGCTTAGAACTGAATTAGGAATTTTGGATCTATCTAGTATTGTATAATTGATTCTCTATTATGGTTCAATGCTTTTTAACAGGTTAATAGTATGGTTCATCGATTCGTTTTCTGAAAATTTTGAAATATTTTTCAAACTATGTGCTTTTAATCGATTCAACTTGCGAAATAATCTGTTAATTTCCTAGTTCTCAAAATCTGTTCTTGATCCATTGCCAGATTAATCGATTAAATATGTTTCTAATCGGTTTATTTCATTAAATTTTTCTAGCTCTGCATGTTTTTCTTTTGAATTAATTGATTAAATTTTCGATTTACTCGATTCATTTTGCTTTTGATATCTGCTTCTATATCATTAAGTGAAATTAATTTATTAATTTTCTAGGGTTAGTATTGTATGCTTCTGATTATTTACTGCAGGTTGGATTAAGTGCATTTTCAACTACAAACCACTTTAACTACTCTCTTAAATGTAATATCTGTCCTATTCAACACTCTAGAACTAAGCATATTGAAATTAGACATCACTTTATTAGAGAACATGCCTCTAGCAGTGATTGTGAAATTTTATTCATTGATACTGATAAACAATTGGTCGACCTATTCACCAAACCACTTCCTAGAGATAGACTTAATATGCTTAGAACTGAATTAGGAATTTTGGATCTATCTAGTATTGTATTATTGATTTTCTATTATGGTTCTATGCTTTTTAACGAGGTTAATAGTATGATTCATCGATTCGTTTTCCGAAAATTTTGAAATATTTTTCAAACTATGTGCTTTTAATCGATTAAACTTGCGAAATAATCTGTTAATTTCCTGGTTCTCAATATCTGTTCTTGATCCATTGCCAGATTAATCGATTAAATTTGTTTCTAATCGGTTTATTTCATTAAATTTTTCTAGCTCTGCATGTTTTTCTTTTGAATTAATTGATTCAATTTTCGATTTAATCGATTCATTTTGCTTTTGATATCTGCTTCTATATCATTAAGTGAAATTAATTGATTAATTTTCTAGGGTTAGTATTGTATGCTTCTGATTATTTACTACAGGTTGGAGTAAGTGCATTTTCAATTACAAACCACTTCGACTACTCTCTTAAATGTAATATCTGTCCTATTCAACACTCTAGAACTAAGCATATTGAAATTAGACATCACTTTATTAGAGAACATGCCTCTAGCAGTGATTGTGAAATTTTATTCATTGATATTGATAAACAATTGGCTGACCTATTCACCAAACCACTTCCTAGAGATAGACTTAATATGCTTAGAACTGAATTAGGAATTTTGGATCTATCTAGTATTGTATTATTGATTTTCTATTATGGTTCTATGCTTTTTAACAGGTTAATAGTATGATTCAACGATTAGTTTTCTGAAAATTTTGAAATATTTTTCAAACTATGTGCTTTTAATCGATTAAACTTGCGAAATAATCTGTTAATTTCCTGGTTCTCAATATCTGTTCTTGATCCATTGCCAGATTAATCGATTAAATATGTTTCTAATCGGTTTATTTCATTAAATTTTTCTAGCTCTGCATGTTTTTCTTTTGAATTAATTGATTAAATTTTCGATTTAATCGATTCATTTTGCTTTTGATATCTGCTTCTATATCATTAAGTGAAATTAATTGATTAATTTTCTAGGGTTAGTATTGTATGCTTTTGATTATTTACTACAGGTTGGAGTAAGTGCATTTTCAATTACAAACCACTTCAGCTACTCTCTTAAATGTAATATCTCTCCTATTCAACACTCTAGAACTAAGCATATTGAAATTAGACATCACTTTATTAGAGAACATGCCTCTAGGGGTGATTGTTAAATTTTATTCATTGATATTGATAAACAATTGGCTAACCTATTCACCAAACCACTTCCTAGAGATAGACTTAATATGCTTAGAACTGAATTAGGAATTTTGGATCTATCTAGTATTGTATAATTGATTCTCTATTATGGTTTTATGCTTTTTAATAGGTTAATAGTATGATTCATCGATTCGTTTTCTGAAAATTTTGAAATATTTTTCAAACTATGTGCTTTTAATCGATTAAACTTGCGAAATAATTTGTTAATTTCCTGGCTCTCAATATCTGTTCTTGATCAATTGTCAGATTAATCGATTAAATATGTTTCTAATCAGTTTATTTCATTAAATTTTTCTAGCTCTGCATGTTTTTCTTTTGAATTAATTAATTAAATTTTTGATTTAATCGATTCATTTTGCTTTTGATATCTACTTCTATATCATTAAGTGAAATTAATCGATTAATTTTCTAGGGTTAGTATTGTATGCTTCTGATTATTTACTGCAGGTTGGATTAAGTGCATTTTCAACTACAAACCACTTCAGCTACTCTCTTAAATGTAATATCTATCCAATTACGTCAGTAATTCACGCCGGAAGACTGTGATTGGAGATTAGAAGTGAAGAAATTTTGACTGATGCAGGTAAACGAGTAAATTGTTGTACCCATTTTTCCTTTATTGTCTTTTCCATTTCTGACGTAGGGAACAAATTGAGGTAATTTACTACACGACAAATTTGACTATTCAAAGTAAATGAATAGTCAGAATCTTCTCACTTCTGTTATTATGAATCATTCCTTGAGTTTTTTGAAAACCTTGTGTTCACTCTTGACAAGGTAAAATGATTACTGTATTTGGTTTATTTCTCTCACCATGTTCAAGCCCTCCAAATCTGGAAGGAAGAAGTTCAGCAAAGGTGAATCCTTAGTTGCTGCCCAAGAAGCATCAGAAGGAGGGCTTAATGAAACTTGGTTCAATGGGAACCAAGAGAAGAAGGGGCTATTCATTCACGAAATGAGCAGAAAACAAATCAATATTCCCAAAATACTGAAATTCTCGTGGTTGGATGCTAAAGGATTGAAAGGGGTGCGAAAACTACTGCAACACCAGAAACTTCAGAGTTTCTTAGAGCTCAATGGTAGATTCTATCCTGACCTTATCAAAGTTTTCTTTACTAACACGTCATTTAAAGGTTCTACTCTTAAAACTCATGTCAAAGGAGTAGACATTGAAGTTACTCCCACTATCTGGAAAAATGTTGCTAGACTCAAGAATGAAGGGGTCAAAGTCACTAAAGGATATACTTCTGATGTAGAAGAGTTCAACAAAGTTCAGTATTTTCGTTCTTGCTTCAAAAATAAGCGTGACTCTGTGAGTTCCTTCAATACTAGAAAGCTTAAACTTGAAGAAAGATTGCTTGCATTCATAGTGGCCTGCCAGTTTACTCCCAGGGGGAGCAATCATGCAGTACTGAATGAAGGTGACCTGGTGTAGACCCCTAATTTTGCCCGGTCTCTCAATAAAGGCTAAAGAGACTTCCTACAACAAAGACAAAGCTCGCCTGACATCTCAATAAAGGCCAAGAAGACTTCCTATATGAAGATAAAGCTTTAACGGACATTTATCGGCATCAAACGACGTCCGAATACAGAAAGGAAAGCTTCGCAGGGGTCCCAGAACACAAAGGCTGGCCAAAACAGGTCGAGACGACCGTCCCAAGGTCGAGACGGCCGTCCCAACCTTCCCTGGCCAAGTGGGACGGCCGTCCCAAATGGGACTGCCAGTCCCAGCTTTTCAGGGGGTCCCAGCCTTCATAAATCATGCAGTTGGGACGACCGTCCCAACCTAGACGGTCGTCCCAACTGTGCAGGCAGCGAAAAACTACAAATAGGAGGCTCATTTGCCACTGTTTGACACACCAGACAACTCCCAGTACTTGTCTATCCTCTTCCCTCTTCGAATGAACTCTCTGATTGCCTTGATAAGGTAACAATCATTTAAGGAATCATATTCCAACATTCGATTCTTCTGTAAAATTGAGTCGAGTCGATCTTGTATTTGGAGAGGAGAGTCTTTGTAGAGCGAAGGATTGCCAAAAAGCATCCTCACTATTAAAGATTCGTAATACAAAGCTTGCTACGGAGGTTCTGTTCAATTCTCTTCTCTTTTACTGCTTTATTTATTGCTTTCTGTATGCAATAAGAAATAAAGTCATGTAGATAGCCACTTTTAACATTATGCAATAAAATAGGGTAATCGCGTAATTTCTTGTAATCTTCACTTAAATGAATTAGTCCGTCATAGGGAACCCGAAAGGGGCGTTGTGGGGTGTTAACACCTTCCCCACACGTAACTAACTCCCTTACCTAACTCTGGTTATAATGGCCAAGTTTGTTTTTTATTAAAATCAACGCCTTTTTATCCTTTTCCAATGTTTACGGTCAAAACATTGGTGGCGACTCCAAAAGAACCCTCTTTTCGAAAACCTTGCTTTTATTAGAGGATAGTTCAGTTGTTGAGCACCTCGAAAGCAATGAACACATTTTAAACAAAAATGCGAGTCTAAACCATCTTTTCGCAACCGCTCGCATAAACGTTCGAGATGTCCCTGGACGTCGGAACGGACGGTGGCGACAGATGGCGACTCCACTGGGGAAGCTAGAGAGTTGATCCCATTTAGTGAAGGATAAATTCAAACTAAGTAAAGATTTGAAATTACGCATTTACCCTCTTCCGTATGTTTTATTGTATGGCTTTAATAATTGTTGTATCATTATTTTCTGCAAATTGTTTGAAATATAAATTGCACACAAAAACCCTTGCACACAACAGTCCCTCTATACCCGGGGGCAAGAGTGAATACCTATAGGGAGTGGGTGGCAGATACGACCGGCTTGTTGGCACACGAGGCTACAACCATTGTCGGAAACCACCAACTCAAGGTGATAACTCTCTTCTTTTGGTCTAAGGATGTCGCCACGGAGTTCCGTGCATGACCTGAGGAATGAAAGATTGAGAGGTCCCTATAATGGGGGCTCCTTGGGGACCTTTGGCCTTGGTGAGAACAGTTTAGAACCACCTAAACCAAGCACGTTTCTGCAGGAAAACCCTACCTCGTGATTAAATAAGCGTGGCTCTGCTCGTGGATGTATGAATTGTGTGTGCATTCGTTTGCTGCATTTGTATTGATGCATTAGCATAGGGTAATCATACAACAAACAAAATAGTGAAAAACCCTAAAAATCATAAAAGTGATAAGATAAGCCAACTTTATCTCGGACAGTCTTCAGTTAAGCTAGCCTGGTTTTAGGTTCTTTGTAAGCTAAGTAGCCACGTTGACCGACAGAAGAGATAAAGGGTCATAAAAAATATAAAAACAATTGAAAGCCATAAAAATTCCTTTTTATAATAAAAAGATTCTTGGCAAAGTCGTATCATTCATACCACATCCTCCAATCAGTGGTAAAACAAGAGAGAAAATAAATGCACTAAGAAAAGTATGCATGCACATCATTTTAATAAACCTCCAAAAAATGGGTCTTAGGAGCATTTTTTGGGAAAATTACTAGGCCAAATCCCCCTTGGGGATTTGTAACTTGGTTCTTCACCATTTTCTCTTCGTTTTGACATGTTGTGCGTCCAAATCGGACAACCCAGTCAAAAGTTATTCCACTTTCAATATCTGCTGTCATAAAAAAAAATATTTTTGTAGTGAATGCATAAACACACTCATTTCAGGATGCATTAGATATCCTTAGAAAATAGCGAAAGAGACCCAAGTGCGTTTATAACCTTCCTAGAAGAGGTAAGTGCGCTAAGGTATATGGTACCCTTAAAACATAGGCTTTTAAGAAGATACCAAAGCTATTGTCTAAGACATATCTATCTCACACTAATCATTTAAAATAAAAAGCTATAATAAAAATCTTTAAATCATTTAGAAAGTGGCTGCTCTTCTACCTGTTCTCACTCGCGCTCAAAAAGCCAAGAAGATGGTGAAATTAGAGGAGCAGAACCGCATGCTCACCGCCGAGCTTAATGCCATAAAAGAACAAATGGCACAATTGACAGAGTTAATGTACCAACAATGCTTCCACAATGAAGTCTCTGAGCAACGAATTTTTGCCTTAGAGGAGAGATTAAGGGCATTAGAGGAATACAAATTTGATGTAAAGGAGGTAACCCATGTTGAAAATACTCGATTCCCTCCCAAGTTTAAGAAATCCCACGCATCATTCGAGAAGCCCTTTGACAAGAAAAAGGAGGGAAGTGTAAATGCCATGAACTTTGCTACTCTTTCTTCCTCTTCGCCATCAGCTGGACAGTCACGCAGACAAGAGAAGAAATTCACTCCCATCCCAATCTCTTATGGGAGTCTGCTGCCAAGGCTTTTAGAGGTCAAGCTCTTAACACGTATCTCCCCAAAGAAAAAAGATCCACCTTACCCCGGTTGGTACAAACTCAACGAAAAATGTGATTACCACTCAGGTGCTCCTGGGCATTCCGTGGAGAATTGCGTCAACCTAAAATATAGGGTTCAAGAATTATTGAATGCCGGGTGGATTACTTTCGATGCTCCCGACCCAAATGTAAACATCAAGCCTCTATCACAGCCAGAATAGTGAGCTTGGGTAAAGAAGGCCATCTAACTAGGGCTCCCCATTTTGTGCATCTTTTGGTTAGAAAAGAAATAAAAAATAATAATAAAAAGCTTCCGATGCATCTCTCGCGGTCTCTGCCCGTGACCGCGAGATCTTTTGATTAAAAGGGCTCTGTACATATTTCTCTTTTGATCAATACAATGAGGCATTTTACATAATGTGCATATTCTTTTCATTCTTTTCTCTCTCATTCCAAAATAATTAAATAAAATCTAAACCCAAATATAGACCATATAAACAGTCATGTCTGTGATTGAAAACTCTCTGCGGGATCTGAAAGCCAAAGGCGAATGGATTGAGTCAGACAGTGAGGAGGGGACCATTTTCCCAGACATGCAAAGACTGTTGGAAAAATAAGCTCAATTGATACAGCCCCATAAGGAAAAAAACTAAGGCCTTCAATTTGGGACAAGGAGACAATAAGAAAGAAGTAAATGTCGATACCCAAATTGATAATGTCAGAGAAGGGGCAATACACCTTTGCGCTTATACATTGGATAAAGCTGTACTGTGGATATGCACAAAAGAATTGTCCATCAATGAAGATATCTCCAATATAGCAAGCATTGGGGGCAGGACGATAAGCAAAAAATTTATTCATCCAAGGAGCTACAAGATAATGCTCGTAAAAACAAAGGAAAAATAAAGAAACCGAAGAGGAAAAGGAAAAAAGAATCCAAGGGGAAGATTAAGTAGACCTTGGAGTCACGGTGCTAGGGCAGTTTCTTCAACGCTCCACTGAAAAATCAAATTCGTGGTAGGCTACAAGTTGATCATGGTTCAAGCTAAAGACTACACTCGAATCAGCGAGCCGTCCACCACACCTTAAATGGATGCGGCTGAAAAAGACATTTGAAAATATGGAAAGACTTCCTAGCAGTTTAAAAAGTGGCCCATATAATGAAGAGATATGGATACAACCCATACAAAGGCTTGGAAAGGATGCTCAAGGAATAAGAGAGCCACCAGATTTTAAGGATAATCCTTTAAAGTACGACCCTACAAAAGATCAGTCGTACAAAGAAAAGAGAAGTCTCCCCTTCATACCTCAAAGACGATCTCCCGAAAAGAGGGATATTAGTGCAAAGAGTGGCATTATTCATTAGATGTCCTCCGTCCGATTTTAAGGGATGTAAACCCAAGGACTATTAGAGATCACTCCTTGGGGTGTGCCCGACCCCCGAGCATCTCTAGGGCACACATTTTCCCTGAAATTACAAAAGAATGCTATTCTTACTATCTGCTTCTCTTCTTGCTAAACATGTCTATACCCCATTAAATAACCATGTTTAGACAAACGTTTTGTTTCAAATGCGTCAGAATAATCAAAGCGCTATAAACAAAATAAAGTCCGCTAGGTATCCCAAAAATAGAAAAGGGGAACCTAGACAAAAGTTAGGACTTAACACAATATCCTAGGCTGAAAACCCAAAAGGGCGAACTAGGAAAGTTAATTAGTCACAATTAGGCGCCATAAAGTAATAAGTTGAAGACACCACCTCATTAAAACAAAACGTTTGACTAAACTAGCCTAAACACAGACCAACCTTGGCTAGCCATTCTTACAGAAACTATTATTTCATAAAAAAAAATCTAGCTAAAACACAAGCCTTTGCAATAAATCCCTTTCTTTCTATTCTCTTGACCCTTCACCACAAAGCATTCAAGTAATTGACTGGGAAATGTGGAAATATAGTGATCAATAGGAGGATTGAAATCCCTAAGGAAAGGAAGAGGGGCATTGATATGACAATTGCTCTATATTCAAAATGATTACTCTTCGGTTATAGCAAAGATCCAAGACGGCAAATCGGTACAACTAATCATGTTGATAAAAGCACATGATGATGGAAGAAAAATTAACAGAAGCTGAATGGGTTCAAAGTCGATATGACCAGCTAAACCTTATTGAAGAAAAACGGCTGAATATTATATGTCACGGACAAGCCTATCAAAGGAAAATAAAAAAGGCTTACAAAAAAGGTCAACCCTCATATTTACCAAAAGAAGGATTTAATGGTAAATAAGTTGCTTCCAGCCCAAAACAATAAAATTGGAAAATGGGCATTGAACTATGAAGGACCCCTTGGGGACAAATGAGCTTTCTCGGAAGGGGCTCTTATCCTCATCAATATAGATGGAAAAGAACTTCGACACCCGATCAACTTCGATACGGTGAAGAAGTATTATGCTTGAAGACATTGCTTAAGACCCGTCAGGAATGAAAATCCGCAAAGGACATTCCTAGGCAAAAGATAGGGTCCATATTCCTCGCTAGGATACGTCCTAGGCAAAAAGAAGAGGTAAAAAAAAAGTAAATAAAAAAAAAAGAAACTAAGAGCAATGGTTACTTTAGTCGAAAACCGAAAAGGCGGCTAAAGTAAGATTCTTCCAGAAGCAAGCAGTCTGCATAGTCTTCACGCTGAGTTCAGGCATATCAACTGAAGCAATTAGGAGAACCAGGGGGCAGATATCATAGACATGACTATATAAGCCTAAACAGTACAGCCAACCCTGACCACCCATTCTTCTAAATACCTTTTGAAATCCTTCTATAAAAGAAATAAAACTTTTGCTCATTTATCAATAAAATTCCTTTTCATTTCCTTTCTCTTGACCAAATATTATGGAAATGCCTCTTTATTGATAAATCATAAATATGCACAAAGACCTTTAATCAAAGATCAAGCATGCATCTAAAAAAAAAGGAAGCATAACAAATAAGAAAATAATAAATGCCTGCTAGGATATTCTTAGGTAAAAACTAGGGTAGCCTGCTAGATTGGAAACCCCAAAAGAACGATCTAGGCAAAAGATAAGGCAAAAGCCCCCTAAGATATTCTAGGCAAAAATTAAGGCATCCCGCTAGATCGAAAACCCGTAAAGGGCGGTCTAGGCAAAAGATAGGGCTAAAACCAAAAGATGAATAAAAGAGGAGCCCATCATCATGGTCGTAAAGGAGGAGCCCATCGGCGTATTCATAAGAAGCCAACAGGAGAAGGCCAGTTACTTTCTAAATGCATCAAAAATAAATAAATAATAGATTGCATTTAGGACATCCATACACAAAGTAGTTGCATAATACGACTTTGTCAACATCAAGAAAAAATAATTTTCTTCAAACAAGAATAATAAACATGCATATAAGGAGTCTAGTCTCCATACTTGTGGTTGAAAACAGGAGGAGCCAGAATCCAGTCTCCATATGAAAATCAAAATCGCGAAAGGCGAAAATCAAAACCATTTCAGCAGAATAAAGAACTTCAAGGAAACTAGCTCTAACCTTCTACACCAATAAAAGAAGGTACATCGAAAAAAGAGGCCGACGGAAAGGCTCGATGATCCCCAAGTGGATCCTTGCCTACTCCAGAGGCAAAACAAAAATTACTCCACGACTCAGCATCATCATCACATGAGTCGTCAACCACAGTCATTTGAAGCCTCAATCAACATCCTTCCATCTAAAAAGAAGGAAGCCATCAACGTAGAAAAGCCAACGGAAAGGCTTGATCATCCCCAAGAGGATCCTTGCCTACTCCAGAGGCAAAACAAAAAAGATTACCCACCACATGAGTCATCGAGCACACTCATCCAGAATCTCTGCCACTTCCTCAAAGGAGAATAAGGAGAATAAGGACTACACAAGAGTCCATCAAAGAAAATACGGAGTCAAATCCTCCATATCACCAGGGGGCAACAAAAAGAAAGAAAAGAAAAACTTTCATTCCCCAATAGAGGCCACAACGAAAAAGGCCGAATAAAAATCTCCAAGTAGAGTATATCCAGAAAATCTACAAAAAGAGGAAAACAAAAATTTCCATTTTCCCGCTCAATAAAGAGCTTCACGAAAGTCAGGAGCCAAGACTCCATCATCATAAAAATTCAAATCAAGGATTAGATCCCCCAAGAAAAGAAAATTCCCCAGGGATCACAAAGAAAAAGAAAATCCCCCAGGGATCGCAAAGAAAAAGAAAAGAGAAAAAATATATATCTTTTCAACCAAAGAAAAAAGCCAATGTACATAAAAAGGCGCACATATGTAAAAACCAATTCGCGAAAAAGAAATTCAAATCGCGAGGAAAAGATAAAAACCCATTCCCCAGTAGGAATAAGAGCATAGGCAAAGCCAGCTCAAACAACAATGTCCAATAAGGAGTCAAAAACTCCATCCCTCCCTACGGGTCAATTCAAGAAAGATCCCTAGAAAATGATCAAATCCCTGGTGGATTACCAAAAAGAAAAAATCCCCAGCGGGCTTACCAGCAAAAGGCAAAATACAAAATTATATCCTCAGGGAGTTAATCGCCTATAACACCCAATATGAATATCCCTAGTGAAAGGCAAAACCTTCACTCCGAAGAATGCCTATGCCTACTAAGAGGCAAGCAAAGAGCTAATATCCCCAAGAAACGGGAAATCTGCCTACTCAGAGGTATTATCAAGAACAAATATCCTCAAGCTGAACATCAGCCTATTCAGAGGCGAAAAAAGATAAAGCCTTCACCACTATTGAAGCACCTGCCTAAAAACAAGAGGCACAATCAACAAGAAATCAACAAATCCCCAAGGGATTCCCGCCTAAACCACAGGCAACCAACAAGAAATCCCCGGCAAGACCGGATGGCTAAAAAGAAAAGCCAAAAACAAAGAAATCCCCGGCAAAGCCGGATGGCTAAACAAGAAAAGCCAAAAACAAAGAAATCCCCGGTAAAACCGGATGACTAAAAAAGAAGAAAAGACAGAAAAGTCAATCATTCCCCATGGAATAGGCGCATGATCAAAGACAATAAGACGCCAACACATATCCAAAAACCAGATGAGGGTTTGTACTGATCCATCAAAAGACTGAATGCCAAAAAAGAGCATCCCAAGAGCCTTATAGAATAGGGTTCATACAAGGTGGGGGTAGGTACCCATCAGAGCCTTGCAAGACGCAGGTTCGTACCGGGTGGGGGTAGGTACCCATCAGAGCCTTGCAAGACGCAGGTTCGTACCGGTGGGGGTAGGTACCCATCGAGCCTTGCAAGATGCAGGTTCGTACCGGGTGGGGGTAGGTACCCATCGAGCCTTGCAAGACGCAGGTTCGTACCGGTGGGGGTAGGTACCCATCGGAGCCTTGCAAGACGCAGGTTCGTACCGGTGGGGGTAGGTACCCATCAGAGCCTTGCAAGACGCAGGTTCGTACCAGGTGCGGGTAGGTACCCATCAGAGCCTTGCAAGACGCAGGTTCGTACCAGGTGCGGGTAGGTACCCATCAGAGCCTTGCAAGACGCAGGTTCGTACCAGGTGGGGGTAGGTACCCATCAGAGCCTTGCAAGACGTAGGTTCGTACCGGGTGGGGGTAGGTACCCATCAGAGCCTTGCAAGACGCAGGTTCGTACCAGGTGGGGGTAGGTACCCATCAGAGCCTTGCAAGACGCAGGTTCGTACCAGGTGGGGGTAGGTACCCATCAGAGCCTTGCAAGACGCAGGTTCGTACCAGGTGGGGGTAGGTACCCACCAAAGCCTTATAAAATAATGTTTATACCGGATGAGGGTAGGTACTCATCAGAATCCAGCAAAAATGCAGATTCGTACCGGGTGGGGGTGGGTACCCAGCATAGCCTTATAAAATAAGGTTTATACCGGATGAGGGTAGGTACTCATCAGAATCTAGCAAAAATGCAGATTTGTACCGGGTGGGGGTAGGTACCCACCAAAGCCTTATAAAATGAGGTTTATACCGGATGAGGATAGGTACTCATCAGAATCTAGGAAAAATGCAGATTCGTACCGGGTGGGGTTAGGTACCCACCAAAACCTTATAAAATAAGGTTTATACCGGATGAGCGTAGGTACTCATCAAAATCTAGCAAAATGCAGATTCATACCAGGTGGGGGTAGGTACCCACTAGAGCCTTATAAAATAAGGCTTGTACCGGATGAGGGTAGGTACTCATCAAAACTTAGCAGAATGCATTAGGTGGAGTAAAATACTCACCTAAGCATTCACAAAAAATGGGTTGCAAAGGCCTTACTTCTATTAGAGGATAGTTCAGTGTTGAGCACCTCGGAAGTAAGTACCCACAAGAGTTTAGCAAAATGCGAACTCATACCGGGTGAGGGTAGGTACTCACCAAAACCTTGCAAAAACAAGGTTCATACCTAGTGGGGGTAGGTACCCACAATAGTCTAGTGAAACACAGACTCATACCGGGTGAGGGTAAGTACTCACCAGAGCCTTATAAAGTAAGGCTCAAACCAGATAGCGGTTGGTACCTATCAAAAATATATTTATCATCCGGAGGATCAGCAAAGAAGCATCCGAAGGATAACCGCTCAAAAGGGTTAACTCCTTCCCCTACCAACTAATTTTGTCGGCATATTAAGCTAGCAAAATTAGCTAGGCAGGTGAAGGGGGGGCAGCTGTAGACCCCTAATTTTGCCCAGTCTCTCAATAAAGGCTAAAGAGACTTCCTACAACAAAGACAAAGCTCGCCTGACATCTCAATAAAGGCCAAGAAGACTTCCTATATGAAGATAAAGCTTTAATGGACATTTATCGGCATCAAACGACGTCTGAATACAGAAAGGAAAGCTTCCCAGGGGTCCCAGAACACAAAGGCTGGCCAAAACAGGTCGAGACGGCCGTCCCAAGGTCGAGACGGCCGTCCTAAGGTCGAGACGGTCGTCCCAACCTTCCCTGGCCAAGTGGGACGGCCGTCCCAAATGGGACTGCCAGTCCCAGCTTTTCAGGGGGTCCCAGCCTTCATAAATCATGCAGTTGGGACGACCGTCCCAACCTAGACGGTCGTCCCAACTGTGCAGGCAGCGAAAAACTACAAATAGGAGGTTCATTTGCCACTGTTTGACACACCAGACAACTCCCAGTACTTGTGTATCCTCTTCCCTCTTCGAATGAACTCTTTGATTGCCTTGATAAGGTAACAATCAGTTAAGGAATCATATTCCAGCATTCGATTCTTCTGTAAAATTGAGTCGAGTCGATCTTGTATTTGGAGATGAGAGTCTTTGTAGAGCGAAGGATTGCCAAAAAGCATCCTCACTATTAAAGATTCGTAATACAAAGCTTGCTACGGAGGTTCTGTTCAATTCTCTTCTCTTTTACTGCTTTATTTATTGCTTTCTGTATGCAATAAGAAATAAAGTCATGTAGATAGCCATTTTTAACATTATGCAATAAAATAGGGTAATCGCATAATTTCTTGTAATCTTCACTTAAATGAATTAGTCCGTCATAGGGAACCCGAAAGGGGCGTTGTGGGGTGTTAACACCTTCCCCACACGTAACTAACTCCCTTACCTAACTCTGGTTATAATGGCCAAGTTTGTTTTTTATTAAAATCAACGCCTTTTTATCCTTTTCCAATGTTTACGGTCAAAACATTGGTGGCGACTCCAAAAGAACCCTCTTTTCGAAAACCTTGCTTTTATTAGAGGATAGTTCAGTTGTTGAGCACCTCAGAAGCAATGAACACATTTTAAACAAAAATGCGAGTCTAAACCATCTTTTCGCGACCGCTCGCATAAACGTTTGAGATGTCCCTGGACGTCAGAACGGATGGCGGCGACACCTGGTACTCATGTACTGTATCCACCACATAATCGGAGTGAACTAGGTATTTGTTATCAAAGATCATATGGTCAAAGCAAAAAGGCTAAGTGATTTTAGGTATCCCTATGCTATTTTAATTTATAAATTTCTCACTCATTTTGGTGTTGATCTAGATGGGGAACTTTCTGAAGTTGTTCGCCCCACAAATGAGATTAACAATTCCATCCTTCATAAAATGGGGTTCATAAAAATTGATGGTGATTGGATTTCAAAAGAAGAAGTTGGGAGAGATGAAGAGGTTGACAATACAGAAGGAGAAGAGGAAGACGATGAAAACACTGGTGCTCCAAGTGCTACTGAACCGAGACAAATAGATCCCATGGAAGATGTTATGGCTCAGCAGTCTCCATTGGACATGATTCCTTATGTGGCTCCACCTGATTGTGGCACACCTCTTTCATAGTTTGAAAGGACTATGCTGCACAACTGAATGAAATTCAAAATAATCAAAGGCGCCACATGGAGATGACATATGCTTTGCAAGCCCGCCAACATCGACTTTATGAGGATTCCACTACCAGGTTTCAACATATTGATAATCAGTTGGATGACATCTACAATAGAATTGGAGACCTCCAATTCAATCAAGGTCCCTGGGATGGTGATGAATGAAATCTCTGTTTAGTAGCTTTATCTTACTTATGTTTGTTTTGGTTGTTTTATTTTTGGGTACCTAAATGGTACTTATGGCCTGTATATGAACACTTTTATCTCTTTGATGAAGTCAAATAGGGGGAGAAGAATGATAGGATGATATAACACTGTCACTAAATAACACCGTCACTAATGCTGTCACTACACACACATATCACAATCATATGTCTATTGCTATTTTTTTTATGCAGGTGCGGTGGATATTTGTCTCCATCAAATAGGGGGAGATTGAAGCACTTGTTGGATTTGATGAACACATATAAAGTTCATTTTGTGGGTGTGTAGGTAGATAGGTTATAGGTATGGAATTTAATCTCTTGATAATTACAATATATCTTGTGATAAGCGCCTATAACTATTGCATTTCATAGAATTTATCATACTTCATGAAAAACCAACCTTTAAGCTTTGAAAGAACAAACTGAGTTTTTTTTAATCTGTTAAAAAGTAGTTTTAATCTGTTAAAATCACTTAAAATAGGAAATGTATATATACAGCCAATATTTTAATTGATTAAACCGTAAAATTAACAGATTAAAATGTTCTTGATGGTTTTTCCATGTTAAGGGTTTCACTTGTATTAATCTGTTAAATTGATAAATCAATAGATTAAAATGTTCTAAGTCATAATTCGCATTTTAAGTACCTCAGATTTTTAATCTGTTAAAATGAGTTTTAATCTGTTAAAATAGAGAGCTACCATTTTTCATTTTAAGTATCTCAGAATTTTAATTTGTTAAAATGAATTTTAATTTGTTAAAATGAATTTTAATTTGTTAAAATAAAGAGCTACTATTTATTTATTTTAAGTATCTCATATTTTTAATGTGTTAAAATGAAATCAATCGATTAAAACGTCATTTTAATTAATTGAAACTGTCAGTTTTTCTCTTTTACTCTATAAATACAGTTTTGATTTCTCTTTAAAATACACAATTTGGAAATTGATTAAAAGCAATCTTGGAGCTCTCATATTCGTGTGTTTTTCTGAGCATTCATACACATTCATATCATAAGGCGCTTTGATCAAGATTGTTGAAAGATCTTTAAGAAAGAAAGTTTTGTGTTAGAAAATTTGCTTTTGGACTTCTCTATTGCAAAAGCTACTGTCTAGGTTTATTATTTCCAATACTTGTACGAATTTTAATTGTGTAGATTGGGTTTGAATATGCACTGGTTACACCGACTGGGTTTGGTTGCTGGGTGGTTTTTCAGGAGTCTATCTTGTGGTCTTGTAAGGTAGATCTTGGGGTAGATTAGTTTGTATCTACTGGTTTGTATTTTCACTTGGTATTAGTGGAACTTGACAAATTTATCAAGAACTAGATGTAGCTCTTGCAAAGAGTGAACCAGTATAAAACTCTTGTGTTGTAATTCTGCATTTATCTCTTTTCATTTCTGGTTTATATTCTTGCTTTGTTAAAAACCAAATCTTCCTAATAAAAGATTGGATAAAGATTAATCATTCTTCCACAAAGAAAGCGTTTTTTGAAAAAGGTTTCAAAGTTTAATTCACCCCCCTTCTCGAAATCAACCATTAATTCTTACAAACAGTTACCCCTATACTCGGGGGCAAGTGGGATAACCTTAGGGAGTGGGTAGCATTGTACAATTTTTCGTAGTGAGGGCCATGAGCCCACCGGTATGGTTGAAAACCACCACGCAAGGTGATAACCTTCCTCTTTTGGCCCAACGACTGACAAAACCTTAGTGCCATACATGGTCTGAAGCCTGAGAGAGTGGGGACCTTTTAATGGGGGCACCTTGGGGGCCTGGCCTGAAAGTGATGAAGATCTTATTGAATTACTTTGGCAAAGATCTTATTGATTTGATGAAGTAAAAAATGAAGTCAAAAATGAAGTCAAAGGCTACTTTGCTGCAGTCAAAGGTTACTTAGATAAAAGGGTAGTGTGTTTAGTGAGTCTTCATCTCTGCCTAGGTATAATGATTTTTATCTCTCTGCTGCATGAGGTTTCTTCATTTAAAAGATTTTGCAAAATGCCTCTAAAAAGCGTTTAAACGGTTAAAAACAAAGTATTTTAATAAAAGGTTTTTAATTAACTATTTTAACTAATAGTATACAAGCTTTATCAGCTAAAATGTTCTTAACACTTTTATAACAAGTTTTTAACTGATATAACTTCGAAATAATCGATTGTTTTCATTAAAGGAAGTTCTGAAAACCTTCTGTCAGTGTTTTAACTGATATAGTTTCGAAATAACCGATTAAAATCACTTAAAATGTTCAGGGAAGTGTTCCGGTAGTATTTTAATCGATATAAACTCGAAATAATCGATTAAAACCACTTGACCCAGCATATGATCGATCAGAATAAATTTATGATAGATCAGAATGAGGTTATGATCGATCAGAATGAGTTTTTGATCGATCAGAATACTTTTAATCGATTAAACTACATTTTAATCGATTAAAACAACTTAGATTAGATTCATCGATTAAATTGATTAAAAGAAACACTTACATAGGAAATTCACAACAAAATAATTGATTAATTAGCGTATCAATCGATTAAAACCTGTATGTTATGTGTTTGTATCAACTAAAAACTAGTTTACATCAGTTAAAATAGCTAAATAAGGTACTATTCTGATTTTAATGGATCTATTGGCTAAAACTTACTCAATCTAGTTGATATTATCTTAAAACATTTTCCTAATAATCAATTTTTACAAAATTCGCACTAAATTAGGCATTTTAGATACATCAAACATTACGTAGTTTCCAAAACTGGTTGTTTTAATCGATACAAACAAGCTTTAAATCAATTAAAAGCACTTATACAACATTTTTCTAACTATTTTAATCGATTAAATGTCTATTTAATCGATTAAATCAACTTATGTTTCAACCTTTCGAATTTTATCACTGTTTTAATTGATTAAAACATTAGTTCAATCGATTAAAACCATTCACAAGAACTTTTTAATCGATTTTGTCCTGTTTTTAATCAATTTTTACTCTGGACAGAAAAATTAAAGGCTTTAGTTAATGACTATTCTTGTAACATGATACTAAAGCATGATTCCCTTATCTTTACACGTGTTAATTGTATTCATTACAAACGTGTTAATGAAGATAAGTTTGAATCAACTTTGATTGGTCTTTATGAGTGAGATATCATATCCAATCTTTGTACTGTTTTCAAAATCTACAATTTGTCACATATCATACTTAGTAAGGTTCCTCTGTTCCCTATTTTTGATGAAGTCAAAAGGGGGAGAAATATTGCTTTGCTTTTATAATTGATTTCTCTTATTTAGGGGGAGTAGCAATATAGGGGGAGAAATGGGAAAATCATTATTTTTTGAATACTCACTAACCTATATATTCAAGTGACTTCTTCTGCAGAGTTGTTATTCAAAGAGGTGTTTGTCTTCATCAAATAGGGGAGACTCGAAAGTGATGAAGATCTTATTGAATTACTTTGGCAAAGATCTTATTGATTTGATGAAGTCAAAAATGAAGTCAAAGGATACTTTGCTCGCAATCAAAGGTTACTTAGATAAAAGGGTAGTGTGTTTAATGAGTCTTCATCTTTGCCTAGGTATAATCATTTTTATCTCTCTCGTCGCATGAGGTTTCTTCATTTAAAAGATTTTGTAAAATGCCTCTAAAAAGCGTTTAAATGGTTAAAAACAAAGTTTTTTGATAAAAGGTTTTTAATTAACTATTTTAACTAATAGTATACAAGCTTTATCAACTAAAATGTTCTTAACACTTTTATAACAAGTTTTTAACTGATATAACTTCGAAATAATCGATTGTTTTCATTAAAGGAAGTTTTGAACACCTTCAGTCGTTGTTTTAATTGATATAGTTTCGAAATAACCGATTAAAATCACTTAAAATGTTCAGTGGAAGTGTTCTGTAGTATTTTAATCGATATAAACTCGAAATAATCGATTAAAACCACTTGGACCAGCATATGATCGATCAGAATAAATTTATGATCGATCAGAATGAGGTTATGATCGATTAGAATGAGTTTTTGATCGATCAGAATACTTTTAATCGATTAAACTGCGTTTTAATCGATTAAAAAACCTTAAGATAATTTATGCTATGCGTTTTAATCGATTAAAACAGGTTTTTATCAGTTAAAATCACTTAGAAAAGTTTATAAGAATACTTTGCAGTATTTTAATCGATTGAAAAGCGAAACAATCGATTAAAATAGTTTGGAAGATTTTTTTTACAAAGAGTTTTAATTGATATAAACGGTGTCGTATTAGTTAAAACAAATCTGGAAAATAATCAAGAACGTTTTAATAGATTAAAAGAAGTTTTAACAGATTAAAACAAGACTTTTAACAGATTAAAAGATTATTTTAACAGATTAAATAAACCAGCAGTTTTGAAAATCTTCTATATAAATAGAGTTGCTTGAACTTTTTAAAATACATCTTTTAGCAATCAATCAAGCAAGCATAAGTGCTACTTTCAAGAGAGAATCACGCTAGTTTTTGTGAAGTTCATTAAAGTTCTTTCTTGAGGCAAAATTGCATTCTTTTGGAGAAGAAACACATACTGCAGAACTGCATAAATTTGGTTTGAGCGTTCTAAGTTTCTTCTATTCGTTTCTTTACTTTCTTTTACTATATTGTGGGTGCCTGGAATTGTGGGCACTGGTTTCTGTAGCTGGAATTTGGCTGCAGGGTTGGTCAAGAACTGGAATTTGGTTCTTGGTAAAGGTTTAGGTTCAGGAACTGGAATTGTGGTTCTTGTGGTAGATTGAGTGTGAGATTAAAGTTGTAATCTGTAAAACGTTCAATCTAGTGGAACCCAGCTGGAATTTGGCTGGAGACTGGACGTAGCCCTGGGATTGGGTGAACCAGTATAAATCTCGGTTGTATCTTTCTAAACCTTTCTCTTTTAATTTTGTCACTACATTTAGTTCTGATTGCTTGTTGTATGTGATTCAAGAACTAATCTGAAAACTTAAATCTTTGAAATAGATAATCTGTAATTTGCGAAAATCTTTCAAAGATCAATTCACGCCCCCCTCTTGATCTCAGCCTACATTTCTAACAATTGGTATCAAGAGCATGGGTCTTGAAAAATACTCAAGGGTTTCGGTCCAAATCTTTAATGGCTGAAAACAAATTACCTTTTTCTGAGGGAGCTTCTATTAATAGACCTCCACTGTGTTGTGGAACAGATTATCCATTTTGGAAGATTAGGATGAAGATCTTTATTGAATCTATTGATAGGAATGTTTGGGATGTAATTGCTAATGGTCCATTAATTACAGAAAAAGAATGGTCTAGTTTAAATGATGAAGAAAAGAAAAAAGTTCAAAGTGATTGTACTGCTAAAAACATAATTACTTCCGCACTAAATATTGATGCGTATTTCAGGGTCTCCCAATGCAAATCTGCCAAGGAAATGTGGGAAGTTCTTGAGGTTCCTCATGAAGGAACAACTGATGTAAAGAGAGCCAGAAAACATACTCTCATAAGAGAATATGAGTTGTTTAAAATGCAAACTGGAGAAAGCATTGCAGATGTGCAGAAATGCTTCACTCATATCATCAATCATCTAATGGGCTTAGGTAAAACCTTTGATAAAGAAGAATTAAATATTAAAGTTCTGAAATGTCTTGACAGGTCATGGCAGCCCAAGGTCACATCAATCTCATAATCAAAAGACTTATCCGTCATGACAACAGCTTCCTTGTTTGGCAAACTCAGAGAACATGAAATGGAAATTAATAGATTCAATGAGCAAGAAGTCTCTGAGAAAAAAGGTAGAAGTATAGCACTCAAGGTTGAGAAAGAAGTCAAGAATCAGAGGAGGAAAGTGAAAATCTTGAACTGCTTGTCAGAAAGTTCAACAAATTTCTCAAGAAAAAGATTCAAGACAAAGAAAAACATAAAAGGTATGAGAAAAAATCTGATTCTTTTAACTATAAATGTTATGGTTGTGGTAAGCAGGGTCATGTAAGAATGGAGTGCCCAGAAAAGAACAAATACAATGATAAGAAAGAAGAAAAAGTCAAAAGAATAGCATATGTAGCATGGGATGATAATGATACTTCATCAACATAGAATTCTGATAATGAAGAAGCTAACTTGTGCCTAATGGCAAATCAGAATCATCAAACCAGCAGTGTAAGTTCTAACTCTTCTTCAAATTTGGTGAATTATAATTCATTATAAGAAGCATTTAATGAAATGCATGAAGAAACTAAGAAACTGCAAAAAGAAAATGATAGGCTAAAATGATTGAATAATTGGTTAGTAAATAAAGTAGATTCTCTTGAAAAGAAAATTCTTGAAGATAAAACTGATCTTGATTTTTTAAAACTAATCCATGATAATTCTGATTGTGTATGCAATGAACCATGTAATAATTGTTCAGAATTACAAAAGAAAATTGATTTTTTATCACAAACTATTTCAAAATTTACACAAGGTCAAGCTAATCTTGATGTTCTTCTTGGGTCACAAAAACTTATTTTTGACAAATCTGGCATTGGATTTACATCTAGCAAGAAATTTAGAAAAACAAATGTAAACAAGAAATCATACTCATCATCTGTGATTAAATGTTTTTACTGCATGAAAAAGGGTCATTCTGTGAAATATTGTAGAATTAAGAAGTATGTTATTCCTAGAGGTAGAATGAGGTGGATACCCAAAAATTCATTTCAAATAACATGATTGGACCCAGTAATTAAAAAGGGATACCAGAAATATGCCAAATTTGTTTTGCAGGAACAAAAATCTGGAGTCCCTTGGTGTTCAAAACAGCAAATTCGGTTTTGGTTTCATAAACTGAATGTTTTAATTGATATAAAACTATTTTAATCGGTTAAAATCACTTACAAAGAATATCGAAAAGTTGTCCGTACAGCTTTAATCGATTAAAATGCGAATTAATCGATTAAAATGCTTTGAGGATTTCTGGTTTAGCTATTTTAATCGATTAAAAAGGATTTATATCAGTTAAAACCACTAACAGGTTAAATTTAATCGATTCTTCTTCATTTTAATCGATTAAAATTCTGTTATCATTTTATTAATTTCATCCAGTACAAAATTAATCGATTATTTTATGTATTAATCGATTATTTCACTGTTGCATGTTCAAACCTAGTATTAAAGATCAAATTAATAGGTTAATGTGTTGATTAATCGATTAATTTGTTCCTGAAAATTATTTTTGCAACATCCAATTGAAAATTGGTCAGCAAATCAGAGTCAAAAATCCAAGTTTTTGTGTTAATCAAAATCTGCATAATATATTTATTACATCTATTGACCAAGTCAAACTTCTCTCCAAGAACAAAATAGCTGATGTACCCATTGTCCAGAAACCTATGCCTCTGTCTTTGGTCAAGGGGACAATTGCATTTAAAAGTTGAAACGGTGCAGTTCTGTCTCTTTGGATTTCAAAAATTTGAAATCCGATCTTCATCAAACCAGGTTCTGTACTTACCCAACCATTTCTCAACTTCTCATCTTTCTTCTGTTTTCATATTTTCAAAATCTTCTCTCGAATCTCTGCTACAAACATGTTCAAAAGATCAAAATCAAGGAAGAAACAAAAGGGAGAGTCTTCCTCTGCTGGAAATCAAGGAGGTCATCTTGAAAATTGGTTCAGTGGTGATATAGAAAAGATGAACAATTTCATTACTCATTTCAGTCAAAAACAACTTGTAATTCCCAAATTCATAAGGTTTGCTTGGCTAGATGAAGAAGGGTTCACTTCGTTAAGAAGAAAACTGAAGAATCAAAAACTGAAGAACTTTCTGGAATATACTGACAACATTCAACCAGATTTGGTAAGAGTGTTTTATGCAAATCTCACTGTCAGTGGTTCCACTTTAAGATCTAAGGTAAAAGGAGTTAGTATGGTCATTACTCCTGATATTTGGGATGAAGTTGCTGGCCTCAAAGATGTTGGAGTAAAAGTCTCTAGAGGTAATATTGTTGAATTGCCAGAATTTAACAAAATTCAATTTTTTTGTACTTGTCTCAAAGATCAAGATGATTCGGTAAGAATTTTCAATGCTGGGAAGATGAGGCTTGAATCAAGAATACTTGCCTTCATTATTGCATGGATGCTTACTCCAAGGGGGAGTAATCATGCTATACTCAATGAGGGTGATTTAGCTCTCATGTATTGTATTGAAAATAGGATTCGTGTTAACTGGGTCTATGTTATTAAAGATCACATGGTAAAAGCCAAGAGGCTTGCTAATTATAAACTGCCTTATGCTTTGTTAATAAACAAATTTTTTAGACATTTTGCAGTAGATTTAGAAGGGGAGTATGTGGAAACTCCGAAAGCATCTAATGAGATTGATGACTCAACTTTACGGAAAATGGGATTTATTAAAATTGATGATGAATGGATTTCCAAAATTGATGATGGGATGTCCGAAGGTGAGGAGGAAGATGAAGAAGAAGATGAACAAGGTCAAATTCCTTCCTCTCCAGCTGCTGCAGAGGTTCCTGAATCCACCAGTGGTCAAGCTTCATATGAGAATATGGAGATTATTCCCTACATGGAGCAACCTGACCGTGGGACTCCTCTGTCTCAATTTGAAAGGTCAATGCTTTCTCAAATGGCCACAATGCAGGAAAACCAAAGAAAGCATATGCAAATGACCTATCAACATTTCCAGCAGACCAACAATCAGTTCACAAACCTTGGTAACCAGATTGCAGATATTTACACCAAACTGGAAGATATGCAGCTCAACCAAGGAAATTGGGATGATTAAGTTTTTGGACAAAAAGGGTCCCTTCTTATCTTTTTCTTTATGTCATATTTATTTTGCTTTTTTTTATCTGGTCCGTAATATTAGCTGGTTGTAAACCAGGAACAATCTTTTTAACTTTGCTAAATATGATATAGGTTTTAAGTTGAATTAAGAAGAGCCTAGATAGAATCAAACAGAATTCTGATAATTTTAGCTGATACAAATTAGATTCAATCGATTAAATTGATTAAAAGAAACACTTACATAGGAAATTCACAACAAAATAATCGATTAATTAGCGTATCAATCGATTAAAACCTATATGTTATGTATTTGTATCAACTAAAAACTAGTTTACATCAGTTAAAATAGCTAAATAAGGTACTATTCTGATTTTAATGGATCTATTGGCTAAAACTTACTCAATCTAGGTGATATTATCTTAAAACATTTTCCTAATAATCAATTTTTACAAAATTCGCACGAAATTAGGCATTTTAGATACATCAAACATTACGTAGTTTCCAAAACTGGTTGTTTTAATCGATACAAACAAGCTTTAAATCAATTAAAAGCACTTATACAACATTTTTCTAACTGTTTTAATCGATTAAATGTCTATTTAATCGATTAAATCAACTTATGTTTCAACCTTTCGAATTTTATCACTGTTTTAATCGATTAAAACATTAGTTCAATCGATTAAAACCATTCACAAGAACTTTTTAATCGATTTTGTCCTGCTTTTAATCGATTTTTACTCTGGACAGAAAAATTAAAGGCTTTAGTTAATGATTGTTCTTGTAACATGCTACTAAAGCATGATTCCCTTATCTTTACACGTGTTAATTGTATTCATTACAAACGTGTTAATGAAGATAAGTTTGAATCAACTTTGATTGGTCTTTATGAGTGAGATATCATATCCAATATTTGTACTGTTTTCAAAATCTACAATTTGTCACATATCGTACTTAGTAAGGTTCCTTTGTTCCCTATTTTTGATGAAGTCAAAAGGGGGAGAAATATTGCTTTGCTTTTATAATTGATTTCTCTTATTTAGGGGGAGTAGCAATATAGGGGGAGAAATGGGAAAATCATTATTTTTTGAATACTCACTAACCTATATATTCAAGTGACTTCTTCTGCAGAGTTGTTATTCAAAGAGGTGTTTGTCTTCATCAAATAGGGGGAGACTGAAAGTGATGAAGATCTTATTGAATTACTTTGGCAAAGATCTTATTGATTTGATGAAGTCAAAAATGAAGTCAAAGGCTACTTTGCTGCAATCAAAGGTTACTTAGATAAAAGGGTAGTGTGTTTAGTGAGTCTTCATCTTTGCCTAGGTATAATCATTTTTATCTCTCTGTTGCATGAGGTTTCTTCATTTAAAAGATTTTGTAAAATGCCTCTAAAAAGCGTTTAAATGGTTAAAAACAAAGTTTTTTGATAAAAGGTTTTTAATTAACTATTTTAACTAATAGTATACAAGCTTTATCAACTAAACTGTTCTTAACACTTTTATAACAAGTTTTTAACTGATATAACTTCGAAATAATCGATTGTTTTCATTAAAGGAAGTTTTTGAAAACCTTCTGTCAGTGTTTTAATTGATATAGTTTCGAAATAACCGATTAAAATCACTTAAAATGTTCAGGGAAGTGTTCTGGTAGTATTTTAATCGATATAAACTCGAAATAATCGATTAAAACCACTTGGACCAGCATATGATCGATCAGAATAAATTTATGATCGATCAGAATGAGGTTATGATCGATTAGAATGAGTTTTTGATCGATCAGAATACTTTTAATCGATTAAACTGCGTTTTAATCGATTAAAACAACTTAAGATAATTTATGCTATGCGTTTTAATTGATTAAAACAGGTTTTTATCAGTTAAAATCACTTAGAAAAGTTTATAAGAATATTTTGCAGTATTTTAATCGATTGAAAAGCGAAACAATCGATTAAAATAGTTTGGAAGATTTTTTTTACAAAGAGTTTTAATTGATATAAACGGTGTCGTATTAGTTAAAACAAATCTGGAAAATAATCAAGAACGTTTTAATAGATTAAAAGAAGTTTTAACAGATTAAAACAAGACTTTTAACTGATTAAAAGATTATTTTAACAGATTAAATAAACTAGCAGTTTTGAAAATCTTCTATATAAATAGAGTTGCTTGAACTTTTTAAAATACATCTTTTAGCAATCAATCAAGCAAGCATAAGTGCTACTTTCAAGAGAGAATCACGCTAGTTTTTGTGAAGTTCATTAAAGTTCTTTCTTGAGGCAAAATTACATTCTTTTGGAGAAGAAACACATACTGCAGAACTGCATAAATCTGGTTTGAGCGTTCTAAGTTTCTTCTATTCGTTTCTTTACTTTCTTTTACTATATTCTGGGTGCTTGGAATTGTGGGCACTGGTTTCTGTAGCTGGAATTTGGCTGCAGGGTTGGTCAAGAACTGGAATTTGGTTCTTGGTAAAGGTTTAGGTGCAGGAACTGGAATTGTGGTTCTTGTGGTAGATTGAGTGTGAGATTAAAGTTGTAATCTGTAAAACGTTCAATCTAGTGGAACCTAGTTGGAATTTGGCTGGAGACTGGACGTAGCCCTGGGATTGGGTGAACCAGTATAAATCTCGGTTGTATCTTTCTAAACCTTTCTCTTTTAATTCTGTCACTGCATTTAGTTCTGATTGTTTGTTGTATGTGATTCAAGAACTGATCTGAAAACTTAAATCTTTGAAATAGATAATCTGTAATTTGCGAAAATCTTTCAAAGATCAATTCACCCCCCCTCTTGATCTCATCCTACATTTCTAACATGGCCTTGTTGAGGAAATTTAGAACTACCCTGAATACGCACTCTTCTACAGGATACCCCTACCTCATGACCAAAAACGTCTTCTTCTTGTTCGCGGATGTTGCATTTGATTATTGAATAGCATAATCATACAACATAAAAATAAAAGAAAAATCCCTCAAAAATCTTTTCACAATAAACACCCTTATCTCGGACAGTCTGCCTTTTAGCTAGCATGATTTCAGGTTCTTTGTAAGCTAAGTAGTCACGCAGTCCGACAGAAGAGATAAGGGATGTTAAAACCATTCTTTTGCAATAAACCATTTTTATCTCGGACAGTCTACCTTTTAGCTAGCCTGGTTTCAGGTTCTTTGTAGGCTAAGTAGCCACACAGTCCGACAGAAGAGATAAAAGGTTATAAAAATCAAATAAAACAAATAAATCAAATAATAAATGGGATCCTGTTCATAAGCATTAAACTCATGAACATCCATATAGGTAGTTTCTTTTTGAAAAAATACAGAAAACCAAACACTATCATGCATCATGTAGAAAATAAAACATGATAATGTTTAGGAAAAATAAACACTTGCATGCATGCCCACATTAACATCATATTCATAGCATGCATTTTTGGTTTCTAGAAAATGGAGGGGTCTGGTAGACAACTGAACAAAGTGGATATTCCCCGATACCATGTGGAGAAGATAGAATGGCTGTGTGTATTGATGCCACCTGAGGTTCACTCCGACTTTGAAAAATCCTATGGACGGATTCTCGACTTATTGAAGATCTGTGTCGACCCCATTTTCATCAGCATTTTGGTTCATTTTTGGAACTTCAGTCTGCATTGCTTTGAATTTCCGCAATTTGATATGGTACCCACTTTGGAGGAGTATGAGATAATGTTGAGATGACCCAAGTTAGTCGGGGTCCATATTCACCACGAAGCATATATTCCTGCAGCCAAAGTCGCTGCCATCATCCGATTGCCACCTCAGTAGACTGCCTTGACAGCAAAAGGGAATATCCAGGGTTGGAAAGTCGCAATGTTAGAAGACCATCTGTCCTCTTTGGCTGATAAGGCAGATTGGTTTGCTTTTAACAAAACCCTAGCTCTGATCGTGTTTGGGACCATGTTGTTTCCCTTTCACCTCAACACAGTGGATCAAGCCATCATGGACGCCTTCTTCGCCTGGGACGTGCACTCAAAGAGTCCCTTGCCTGCACTTCTTGCCAACACCTTGGTTTCGATTGAATTCTATCACCAAAAGTAAGGGAGAACACTCAGATGTTGTTCTTTGTTGCTATTCGTGTGGGGTATCACGCACTTCTATGTCTCTAGTCACATGGGGATGTTCCCTGACCCTTTGAAGAGCTTCTCGAAAATCCCTCTCCACCGACGCCTAACCATGGAGTGGAAGGTCGAGTTGGAACAATGGGATGTCAACCGCTTATCCTGGGCATGTCCTTGGTTTCGACCTGGCCCTATCCTAATCAAATGTGGAGATTATCCAAGCGTACCGTTAGTAGGTCTCAGAGGTTGCATAGCTTATTCTCCAAAAGTGGCTATGAGACAACTCATGAGAACCCAAACTCCATTATCACGGTGGGAGAAACCAGTCTTTATGGGAGATAGAGAGCTAGGCAACGCTCGAGTAGCTTTTTCCAATAACTATGAGGCATGGAGAAAAAGCAGAAGGATGTCACAGCCATCCGCCCCACCTACTACGCCATTAGCCAATGGAGAGATCCAAACCCAAGTCGACGCCTTGACCCAAAGGATATAAATCATGGGAGCCCAAATGAGGGCCCTTGAAGAAAAAGAGAAAGAATCTAGCCTTACCATAGACGGTCTACAAAGGCAGTGCAAGAAGAAAGATAAGGAGATAGAACGCCTCAAGGACTAATGTGTTGATTCCAGTGAGAAGTTTATTCAAGCATCCGAATTTGCCAGAATAAACTAGGATAATCAACTCCAAGAAATAACCGTCAAATCAGCACACCTTGAGGTTGAATGTGCAAAACAGACACAGACGATCAAGGGAATGCTACAATATCTCGCAAGGACTCAGTCTGAAATACGTCAAGGAAGGGAGACCACCCAAAGACTTAACAGAAGCCTTACTGAGTTGCATTGCAAAGAAAGAGACGGGTTAGCTCAGTACAGTCAGGTTCTACAAGAAAGAGACCGAGTCATTGAGAGACTCGATAATTTACAAGCCTTGGTCGTCCATCAAGAGGCAAAAATCAAAGAGGCTCAAAAGTATAGTGAAGATATGAGCCAGGCGGTCCACCAGGAAACCAAAGCACTCGCTCATCATGTACGGGAAGCCGAAGAAGAATTACGTAGAAATCAGAACCTGCCTATGGGTTTCTTTAGGCTTTTCTATTTCTATCAAAAAGTGCTTCGTAGCATGGTGTAGGGGAATGTACACTTTCTCTAAATAAATAAAAAGTCCTTTCGTTTATTCAACAATTGTCTACTTGCATTCATTTCATTCATAATTTGCATACTTGATTATCCCTCCTTCACTTTTAATAAATAAGATAATAAAAAGGAAGGATTAACTGATACGTCTTCCACAATCAAAAGGATGGAGAGAAAACCGTTCGTAATCAAGCTCTCCCCAATGGTCGATTCCCCCCAAGAGGACAATAAACCTCGACTGTTGGTCATCAAAGTCGAAAAGGAAGAGGGGGCAAGGATGCCTTTGCGACTATTTGTGCCTCGTCCTTTCCCCTATGACTTAAATAAAGTTGTACCATGGAGATATGGGGAATCTTCACCAATAAAGGAGGACATCTCCAATATAGCCGGCATTGGGGGCATGACTAGAAGCGGAAGAATATACTACCCCAAGGAGTCACAAGAAGATATCCCTAAGAATAAAGGGAAAAATAAACAGATCGAAGAAAAGGAAAATAAAGAATCCAAGGAGGAGACTGATGAGCTACTCCAATTTATAAGGCAGAGTGAGTATTCCATCATCGATTAACTCAATCATACACCTGCAAAGATAACTTTGTTATCTCTAATGATGAGTTAGAAACCGCATAGAAATGCCCTGATGATAGTCTTGAGCGAAGCGCACGTACCTCATACAATACCCAAGAAAAAGTTGGGAGGATCGTCAGCTACATCACAGCCAGCGATCACCTCACCTTCACAGATGAAGAACTCCCTCCTGGAGGGTCAAGCCATAACAAGCCCTTGCATATTTCCATCAAATGCAAGGAGTATCTCATCGCTAAAGTTCTTGTGGATAACGAGTCATCCTTAAATGTGATGCCCAAGTGCACACTCGACAAGTTAACCATTCAAGGAACCCGCATGTGCCCAAGCAGCACTATCGTTCGAGCTTTCAACAGATCCAAACAAGAAGTAGTGGGGGACATCAATCTGCCAATCTAAGTCGGACCCACTATCTTCAATGTTGATTTCCACATGATGGATATTACTCCAGCATACAGTTGTCTCCTTACCAGACCTTGGATTCACGACGCTAAGGCAGTACCTTCAATTCTCCACCAAAAAGTCAAGTTTGTAGTAGACGACAAACTGGTCACGGTCCAAGCTGAAGATGATATCTTGATCTGTGGACCGTCTACCCAACCCTTTGTGGATGCGAATGAAGAGGCCCTTGAAACATCCTTTTAAGCGCTTGAAATTGTCAGTATAGAGAGACTTCCTGGTAATATGAAGGCGGCCCGCATAATGATGAAGTATGGTTACCATCCTGGCCAAGGGCTCGGTGCAGACTCCCAAGGAATAAAGGAGTCCCCGGAATTTAAGGATAATCCTTTAAAGCATGGCCTAGGATATGACCCTACAAAGGGCCAAGCTATAAGAAGAAAAGGGAAGTCTCCCCTCCGCATACTCAAGCAGATCTTCCGAAGCTAAGGGATACAAGCGTCGAGAGCAACTCTAGTCATTAGGAGTTCTTTTTCCTTTCTTAAGGGATGTAAACCCAATTATTGTTAGAGATTATTCCCCGGGACTAGCCCAACCCCCGGGCATCTTTTGAGCACATATTCCCCCCTTAATTAGTAAGAATACAATTCTTACTACTTGCTTCTCTTCTTGCCATTCATGTCTAGACCTCATAATAACCATGTTTAAGCAAACGTTTTCAAAAGTGCGCGCCATCACCAAAAAATAAAATAATCAAATTGATTGACTAGAAACACAGAATAAGGTTTTACCTTGTAGACCCCAAATCTTGTCCGACCTCTAAATAAAGAGTAAAAGACCTCCTATTCAAAGATGGATGAAGCCTAAAAAGCCACTAGGAGAGACTATTAGGCTCCATATTAGGATAGGAGGGATTTTCTGCACAAAAAATAAGTTTTCTTGCCTTTTTGGGATGAGACCGCCGTCTCGAAATCGAGACCGCCGTCTCGCCTCACGCAAATGGCGAGACCGCCATCTCACCAAACGAGACGGCGGTCTCGTTTGGCGAGACGGCGGTCTCGTTTGGCGAGACGGCGGTCTCGCCACTTTGGCATGACGAGACGGCAATCTCGTTTGGTGAGACGGCTGTCTCGACCCTGTCAGACGAGAACGGCGGTCTCGCCACTGTCAGGCGCGAAAACCTATAAATAGGGGCTCTCCCCCCCTCATTTCCACACACCACAGCTTTCTCTCCTCCTTCTCTCTAGGATTTCTCTCTCTAGAATCCCTCCGACGCATTTCCGGAGCTTCTGAGTGTCTTTAGAGTGAGTTTTCGAGCGTTCCGAGAGGTTTGCCGGCACTGTAGAGTGAAGGGCTGCCAAAACACACCCAATTTATTGAGAAATTAATAGAGAAAGCTTGCTTCGGAGGTTTAAACTCTCCCTCTCTACTTTTACTGCTTTAATTTTAAATTATGCAATAGATTAGGGCCATGTAGTCATAATTTTAAATTCCGCAAAATAAAAAGGGCAAAAGCGTATTTTTCCGGTTTATTTATCAATAAAATAGTTGGCCTATCATAGGGAACCCGAAAGCGGCGTAGTAAAGGAACTAATACTTCCTTTACACGTAACTAACTCCCTTACCCAACTCTGGTTCTAACGACCAAAGTTGGTTTTTGCAAACCAACGCCTTTTAAAACCCCTTTTCCGATGTTTCCGGTAAAAACATCGGTGGCGACTCCACAGAACCCTACAAAATTGGTCCTTGGGTTAGCCCGGTTATCGGACAATCCAAGGGCGCCCTTTCGAAAACCTCGCCCCTAGGTTAGCCCGGTTATCGGAGAACCTAAAGGCGTTGTAACCACCTATAAAAAATGCGAAAAATAAAAAAGGGTCGAAACCATCGCATCGCTCCGACCGCCTCTTTTTAGACGGCGGCGACAGATGGCGACTCCACTGGGGAAGCCTCGAGAGTTGATCCCATTTAGTGATGGGCCGGCTTAGAAATAAATAAACCAAGAAAATAACGCTTCTTGCCCTTAACTTGTATTATAACATGTTTTATTGCTTGGCTTTAAATAACTGTTGTCTGTTTATACTTCCGCAATTGTGTGAGATACAAATTGTACACAAACCTTTGCACACAACAGTTCCCTCTATACCCGGGGGCAAGTGAGAAAACCATAGGGAGTGGGTGGCAGGTACGGTTCGCTGTAGTGAGGGCCTTGTGCCCACCAGTGTGATCGGAAACCACCACTCAAGGTGATAACCTTCCTCTTTTGGCAACAAGACTGACTACGGCCTTAGTGCTAAGCATAGTCGGACGACTGGAGAGTGGGGACCCTATAATGGGGGCACCTTGGGGGCCTTAGCCTGGTGAGAACAGTTAGAACCAACCCTCGCCAATGCACTTTTCTGCAGGAAAACCCTACCTCGTGATAAAAACAAATTCTCGCCTGTTCGTGGATGACCGAATTGTGTGTGCATATGTTTGTTGCATTTGTCTGTTGCATAGCATAAACAAACAACAAAATAAAAACCAAAAAAATATTTTCACAAATAAACACCCTTATCTCGGACAGTCTGCCTTTTAGCTAGCCTGGTTTCAGGTTCTTTGTAAGCTAAGTAGCCACGCAGTTCCGACAGAAGAGATAAGGGACGCTAAATATTCTTTCGCATAAAGCCACATTTTATCTCGGACAGTCTGCCTTTTAGCTAGCCTGGTTTCATGTTCTTTGTAAGCTAAGTAGCCACGCAGTTCCGACAGAAGAGATAAAAGGTTATAAAACAAACAAATAAAATAATCAAATAAACAAAATACCTGAAAATAAATAAATAAACTTCTGACAAAGTCAAAACATTCATATTACATCATACCATGGGTAAGGGAAAAAACAAGAGAGAAAATAAAAAGCGAGAGCGCATGCAGCATCATTCAAACAGAATCTCTCATGCATAAGCATATTCATTGTAGTTCAAACACTCAACATGCATTAATAAAATTCTTTCGGGCATTCTAGAAAGTGGCTTGTCCTCTCCCCACTCGCACTCGAGCACAAAAGGCAAGAGCGATGGAAAACTTGGAAGAGCAAAACCAAAAGCTCACTGCGAAGGTCAATACCCTCCGCGAGCAGGTGGCCCAATTAATGGAGGTCGTACGCCAGGGTCAGAGCAAGGACGAAGAAGAATACTTCTATGATGAGAAGGATGCTAAGACTGCACGCGTCCTTACTCCAGAGGTATCCAAACAACAACTCTCTGCCCTGGAGGAGAGGCTCAAGGCAGTCGAAGGGCACAACTTTGACGTCAAGGAGGTGGCGGACATGTGCTTAGTGAAGAACACCCACTTCCCTCCCAAATTCAAGATCCCGGACTTCCCCAAGTATGCCGGGATGACCTGCCCAAAGAACCATCTTACGATGTATTGTCGTAAGATGGCCGCCTATGCCGACAACGAAAAACTCCCGATCCACTCGCTTCCGGGAGAGTCTCGGTGGACACGGCTCTCAACCGGTATATGCAGCTAGAGAGAGGGCAGGTCCAGAACTGGAAACAGTTGGCTGATGCTTTTCTTCATCGTTACCGATACAACATTGATCTGACTCCTGATAGGTCAGATCTCAGAACTCTGAGCAAAAGGAACGACGAACCTTTCAAAGCATACGCCCAAAGATGGAGGGAAATGGCTGCCTAAATAGAGCCTCCTTTGACTGACAAGGAGACAGTGGCTATGTTCATCGATTCACTGATTGGAGCGTACTATGACAAGGCAATAGCCAGTACCTCTAACCTTTTCTCAGACATAGTCACTGTGGGGGAGAGAGTAGAGCAGGGACTAAGGAGCGGGAAGATAGCACAGTCTTCCCAAGCTAGGGTCTCATTCAGGAAGCCTGCCGGCAAGAAGAAGGACGAATTTGTGCATGCAATCAACTTCGCCACCCCTTCTTCTGCCCCACAAACGGCCAGGCAGCCCTGCAAGAAAGAGAGGAAGTTCACTCCAATCTCCACTTCCTATGGACTACTGCTGCCTCAGCTGTTGGAGGCTAATCTCCTAACCTGCGCTCCTCCCAAGAAACAGTTGGAGCCTCCCTACCCCGAATGGTATAAGCCAAATGAGAAATGCGCTTACCATTCGGGTTCACCCGGGCACTCTATAGAAAATTGCTTGACCCTTAAGTATCGGGTTCAAGAATTAATCGACGCCGGGTGGATAACTTTCGATGCCTCTGCCTCCGATGTCGACGCCAAACCTCTATCAAATCTAGAGTAGCAGAGAGGGAGGACTGGGGGGATCAGCCCTTAGGGTGTCTATTTTTAAGTTTTTCTCTGTATCTCCTGCGGTCCGCCGCCCGTGGCCGCAGGAATTTTGATTAAAAGGGCTTGTACATACATCTCATTTTCATTAATACACAAGGCATTTTGTCATATTCATTCTTTTCCTTCTTCCATTTATTATTCTTTCAAAAATAAATTGAATAATAAAATCTATGACTAAAACAGAACCTAAAACACATCATGTCTGTGATTGATGAATCTCTGTGGATCCCGGAAACGGAAAGCGAATGGGTTAGGTCCGACAGTGAGCAGGAGACCATTTCTCCGGATATGCAAAGAATGCTGGAAAAGGAAACACGCATCATACAACCGCACCAGGAGGAAATAGAAACCGTTAATTTGGGAAAAGAGGATGAGGAGAAAAAGGTGAACATCGGCACCCAAATAAGAGGTAGCATAAGGGAAGAATTGATACAGCTTCTGAAGGAGTATATGGATGTGTTTGCTTGGTCTTATCATGACATGCCTGGGCTCGACACGAGCATAGTAGAGCATAGATTGCCGTTAAAAGAGGGGTTTCGACCTGTGAAACAAAAACTCAGGAGGATCAAACCGGACTGGTCCTTAATGATAAAGGAGGAAGTGCAAAGGCAATTAGATGCCAATTTCCTGGTAGTATCCAAATACCCAGAATGGTTGGCCAACATAGTACCCGTCATTAAAAAGACTGGAAAGGTCAGGGTCTGCATGGATTATAGGGACCTCAATCGAGCAAGTCCAAAAGACGATTTTCCCCTACCACATATAGACACGCTGGTAGACCACACTGCTACCAACACGCTATATTCCTTCATGGACGGATATGCGGGGTACAACCAAATCAAGTTGGCCGTTGAGGATAGAGAAAAAACCTCCTTTATCACACCATGGGGCACCTTTTGCTATCGCGTAATGCCCTTCGGACTCAAGAATGCAGGGGCTACTTATCAAAGGGCCATGGTCACGCTATTCCATGACATGATCCACAAGGAAATAGAGGTGTATGTGGATGACATGATTACCAAGTCCAGGAATGAAATGGACCACATTCATTATCTCAAAAAGCTCTTTGACCGACTCCGGAAGTATCAGCTTAAACTGAACCCAGCAAAGTGTACCTTCGGAGTACGATCAGGAAAACTCCTAGGGTTCATTGTCAGTGAAAGAGGAATTGAGGTGGACCCCGACAAAACAAAGGCGATTTTGGAAATGCCTCCACCAAACACAGAAAAGGAGGTCAGAGGTTTCATAGGCCGAATTAATTACATCGCCCGTTTCATCGCGTAGTTAACGGATAAATGTATCCCCATCTTTAAACTGTTGCGCAAAAACCAACCAACGGTGTGGAATGAAGAATGCCAACAAGCATTTGATAAGATCAAGACTTGTTTAACCAATCCGTCTGTATTGGTACCACCAGTTGAAGGGAGACCTCTGATCCTATATTTATCAATTCTTGAAGAGTCCATAGGATGTGTGCTCGGCCAACATGATGAAACCGGAAAAAAGGAACGAGCTATTTACTATCTCAGTAAGAAATTTCTGGACTACAAAACCCGCTATACGCCATTCGAAAAAACTTGTTGCGCATTGGTGTGGGTCACTCAGCGTCTCCGACAATATATGGCTCGACACACAACATGGTTGGTCTCCAAAATGGACCCAATCAAATACCTCTTCGAGAAACCCATTTTAACTGGAAGAATAGCTAGGTGGCAGGTTCTCCTCTCAGAATTTGACATCATTCATGTTACCCAAAAAGCTATTAAAGGAAGTCCCCTAGCGGATTATCTAGCCCATGGATCAACAAATGAATATCAGTCCTTACAAGACGACTTCCCCGATGAGCATATCATGCATATCGAACACGAAGAGACCAAAGAAGAAGCATGAATTATGTTTTTCAATGGGGCTTCAAACATGCTTGGACACGGGGTAGGAGCTATTTTGATATCCCCCGAAAAGAAACACATCCCTGTAACGGCCAGGCTCAACTTCGATTGTACCAACAACATGGCTGAGTACGAAGCATGTGCGCTGGGTATCCAAGCAGCTTTAGATCATGGGGTCACTAAGCTCAAAATATTCGGTGATTCATCCCTTGTCATCTACCAACTTAAAGGTGAATGGGAAACCCGAAACTCAAAGTTAATCCCATACCTAGAGCACATCCGCGAGCTGGTCTCAAGAATGGAAAGTGTCACCTTCCAGTACATCCCTAGGGAAGACAATCAAATTGTCGACGCCCTTGCCACCCTATCATCCATGTTTGCCCTAGATCAAGAGCATGAAATGCCAATTATTCAAGTCAAGCTGCATGATAAACAAGCTTTCTGCATGGCAGTAAATGGCGAGCGCGACCAAAACCCTTGGTATCATGATATCAAACAATATCTCATGAGGGGCGAATATCCTGAGGGAATCACCGACAATGATAAGCGAACCATTCGTAAGAGGGCCACAGGGTTCACGTTGATTGAAGGAACCCTCTACAAAAAGAGTCCCGACTCCACTCTCTTAAGGTGTGTGGACCAAGAAGAAGCCCGAACCTTGATAAGAGAAATCCACAGAGGAGCTTTTGGGACCCACGCACCCGGGCATGTCATGGCAAAGAAAATCCTTAGGGCAGGATACTTTTGGTCCACGATGGAAGCTGATTGTCACCAATACGCTAAGAAGTGTCATTAGTGCCAAGTCTACGCCAATAATATTCATGTGCCACCCGCACCTCTCAGTAACCTGGCTACACCATGGCCATTTTCTATGTGGGGCATGGATGTTATCGGACCCATTGAACCCAAAGCGTCTAACGGCCATCGCTTCATCTTGGTAGCAATTGACTATTTCACCAAGTGGGTTGAGGCGGCGTCGTATGCACATGTGACCCGGAAAGTGGTGACCACCTTCATCAAGAAAAACATTATATGTCGGTACGACATCCCTCATAAGCTCATTACTGATAATGGGACCAATCTCAATAACAAAATGATGGAGGAATTATGCCAAGGCTTCAAAATTCAACACCACAATTCCTCCCCGTACCAACCAAAGATGAATGGTGCAGTAGAGGCAGCCAATAAAAATATCAAGAAAATCATCCAGAAAATAATTGTGACCTACAAAGATTGGCATGAAATGCTTCCCTTTGCCTTACATGGCTACCGAACGTCGGTACGAACCTCCACAGGGGCTACCCCGTTTTCCCTCGTATACGGAATGGAGGTCGTACTACCAGTAGAGATCGAAATACCCTCCCTACAAGTTGTCATGGAAGCAAAATTGACAGAAGCTGAATGGGTCCAAAACTGGTACGATCAGTTGAACCTAATCGAAGAAAAATGGCTGGACGCCATATGTCGGGGGCAAGCTTATCAAAGAAAGATCAAGAAAGCCTACGACAAGAAGGTCAATCCTCGCACTTTCCAAGAAGGGGATCTGGTGATAAAGAAACTGCTTCCAGCCCAGAAAGACAAAATCGGGAAATGGACAGCAAACTACGAAGGACCCTTTGTGGTCAAGCAAGCCTTTTCAGGAGGAGCCCTCATCCTCACCAATATGGATGGAGAAGAAATCCGATACCCTGTCAACTCGGATGCGGTGAAAAAATATTACGCCTAAAGACATTGTTCATGACCTGTCAGGATGAAAACTCGCAAAGAGCGTCCTGGGCAAAAGATAGGGTCTACATTCCTCGCTAGGACACGTCCTAGGCAAAAACCAGAGGTTTCAAAAAAAAAAAAAAAAAAAAAAAGAGCAATGATTACCTTAGCCGAAAACCGCAAAGGCGATTAAGGTAATACCTTCACAAAAGCAAGCAGACTTCGCATAGTCTTCACTCCGGGTTCGAGCATCCCAATTGAAGTAACCGAGAAAAACGGGAAAACAGAGATCACAAACATGATTGTGGCACCCTCATACAGTTTAGCCAACCTTGGCCAGCCTTGCTTACAAATTCTTTTGTAAATCCCCATGTAAAAATAAAACATCTGTTTATATCAATAAATTTGTCTTTCCTTCTCTATTACCTATTTGTGTGAATGCCTCTGTATTAATGAAATATGAGCATGCATAAAACAAGCAATTCAAGAAAGCATAGAAACGAGACGAATGACACCACTAGGGTCAAGCAAAAAAAGTACAAGGTAGCCTACTAGATCGAAAACCCGCAAAGGGCGGTCTAGGCAAAAGATAAGGCTTTCATAAAAAGAAAAAAGCCCACCAAAATACCTCAGGCAAGAAAATCAAAACCCGCTAGATCGAAAACCCGCAAAGGGCGGTCTAGGCAAAAGATAGGGTTAAAACAAAGAGTGCAAAAGAATAGACAAAAAAGAAGAAAGTACCAGTCACTTTCTAAAAATGCTCTCAAACTAAAACAAACTTGCATCAACAACATCCACACAGAAATAGTCGCACAAAATGGCTTTGTCAAAAATAAAAGAAATTACTTCAGAATGAAAAGCATTCATACATATAAGGAGACTAGCTCCGTAATTGTGATTGAAAACAGGATCATCAAGACCAACTCTCCAAATAATGCCCCCGAGAAAGCAGAGCTAGTCACCAATCAAGCGACCCATCAAAATAGGAGCTTTTAGAAATCAAAGGCTCCAGTCATCATTTTTCTACCCAAAAAAGGAGGGCACGATCATCCAACATCATAAAAGAAAAGCCGACGGAAAGGCTTAGTCATCCCCAAAAGGATCCATGAAGGCAACACAAAAATTATCATGGCTCAACATCGCCGTCAAACGAGAGCCTTCTCCACACTCCCCAACGGAGAATAAAGGTTTCAAGAGCCCATCATTATCAACAGTCAAAAGAGTCCAAACCATCAAGGGCTCAACAAAGGGAAAGGAAAAAGCCAGCGTAGAACAAAAAAAGCATACGCTCAATAAGAAAAGCCAAAATCCTAAATCGCGAGAAAAAAGAGATAAAACCGCGAGAAAAAGGCAGGACTAAGACAAACCATCACCTCAACCAACAAAATTTCGACTACCAAATCAGAGTCGAACAAAAAACAAGACTCATCCGACCAGCCAGCGAGAGTCGGATAGTCGCCACCAAAAGTAAAAAACAAAGAATCCCCGGCAACCAACAAAGCTGGATGAAATACCAAATCCCCGGCGCAACCCGGATGACCATTCAGAAAGGTCCAAGAACATCTACCAACACAGAAATCACTCCCTAGGGAGTCGGCGCATGAGCTACCCGAGCAGTAAGCCGACACCACCATCAGTCCTACGCATCGGACTGTACCAGCCTGATAGGGGGTTTATACCTATCAACCAGCACACGAGGAGTGCCTGAAAGGCGCATGAGCTACCCGAGCAGTAAGCCGCCACTACCACCAGTCCTACACAACGAACTGTACCACCCTGATGGGGGGTCCATACCCATCCAGTCCCACACAACGGACTGTACCACCCTGATGGGGGGTCCATACCCATCCAGTCCCACACAACGGACTGTACCACCCTGATGGGGGGTTCATACCCATCCAGTCCCACACAACGGACTGCAACTACCAGCCTGATGGGGGGTTTACACCCATCAACCGAAGGATCGGCTACCGTCAGAAGAAGTATCCTGAGGTTTTACCACGTGTTAACCAAAGGGATCGGCTACCGTCAGAAGGAGTATCCCGGAAGTGCACGAACGCCGAAGTTTTCCCCAGAAGGTCAACCGCCGCAAGACGGGACATCCGAAGGGTAACCGGGCAAGAGGGTCAACTCCTTTACCTTCCTGTCAGTCTGTCTGGCACAACAGGCCAACAACTGACTAGTCAGGTAAAGGGGGGGCAGCTGTAGACCCCAAATCTTGTCCGGCCTCTAAATAAAGAGTAAAAGACCTCCTATTCGAAGATGGATGAAGCCTAAAAAGCCACTAGGAGAGACTATTAGGCTCCATATTTGGATAGGAGGGATTTTCTGCACAAAAAATAAGTTTTCTTGCCTTTTTGGGACGAGACCGTCGTCTCGCCTCACGCAAATGGTGAGACCGCCGTCTTACCAAACGAGACGGTGGTCTCGCCACCTGCGAATGACGAGACAGCGGTCTCGTTTGGCGAGACGGCGGTCTCACCACTTTGGCATGACGAGACGGCGGTCTCGTTTGTGTTTCGCTAATATTGTGTAAAATAAAAAAAAAAATCAAAAGAATCCCATAGAAGCCAAAGGCCAAAACAAAAAAAAAGGGGCCAAATTACCCGGTAGGAAATCCACCAAGAGGGCTACGAAAAAATTAGGGTTAACCTGCTAGGAAACCCGAACAACAATAAAGGCTAGCCTAGGCAGAAATTATGGTTACAAACTAAGGTCCGCTAGGATTCCCCAAAACAAGAAAAAAAGGAAACCTAGAGAAAAGTCAGGACCAAAACACAATATCCTAGTTTAAAAACCCAAAGGGTAGTCTAGGAAAGTCAATCAGCCATAGAAAGCAATAGAAATTGGCTAAGACGCAGATCCTCAAAACAAAGCATTTGTTTAACATTAGCTTAAACACTTTGACCAACCTTGGCCAGCCATTCTTACAAAATCCCCTTTTGAATAAAAATTAAAAAGTATAACTGTCTAAACCACAAGCCTTTGAATAAATTATCTTCTTACTTCTTTTCTCTTGACCCTTATCACAATATTCTAATAATTAGTGGGGGAATATGGAGGCATATAATCAACAAGAGGATAGAAACCTCTAGAGGAAGGAAAATTGTACCAACATGGCAAGTTTGCTTCACAGTCAACAATTATTCTTCGGTCATACTAAGTCCGAAATGGTACAAACAAGTACAGCTAGAAAACGACATTAGAAGGGCCTCGTCTTCAAAAGACACATCAGTTAATCCTTCTGAAAAATTAACTAAATAGTATTATAGGGCACATAACATGAAAACATTGCATGCATAGATGTTTTTGAACAGGGTCCTATATTTTCCAAAAAAAAAAAACCCTCGAAAGGCCTAAACAACTGTCTCATTTGGCAAGACCGCTGTCTCATTTGACGAGACTGCCGTCTCATCCTTCGTTGAAATTGAGATTGTCGTCTCGCCATTCGCCAAAGGCGAGACCGCTGTCTCGCCATGTCGCGAAGGGCGAGACCGACATCTCGACATTCCATATGGCGGTCCCGAACCTCGAAAATTTGAGACGGTCGTCCCGAATCCCAGACGACTGTCCCGACCCAAAAAAGATATTTTATATATAGGGGCTTTTGGGTCTGTTTTAAAGCATTCCATTTTTGCCTCCTCTCATACATTCTCATACATATTTGAGTGTCTTTGAGCATAATGCAACAAGAAGAATCTTCTAGGCCCTGAAAGAGAGGTCGGGGATCCGGCCAGAGCACCCCAGCGCCACAGGCTCCGCCAGACCCTACTCAGCTCATGCCGCAACATCAGGCCAGACTCGACCATATTAGGAACTACTCCTGGCACCCTATGTTGCGCCTAGACTTCAGCATCCTGGCCGAGTTCGGTTGGGACGAGGATGTACGAGGCTACATCCATAGCATCGGGTGGGACTTCCTCCTCCAGGACCCTCCTACCCGCATCTACAGAGAGGTCATGATGGAGTTCCTCGCCTCCGTCATGATGGTTGACATGCCAGCGCTGTTCCTGGGTGTCCCTCCGACGAGGATGGTCTCGTACTACATGAACGGGACCTACCGGACGATGACGTTGGATGAGTTCAACGTCACCATGGGTTTCAACCAGCCCGCGGACACCCTGACGCCAGAGTACGAGGGAGCCATCTGTGAGCGGCCAGTTGCCCTAACAACCGATGAGATTTGGGAGGATCTCACCAAGTCGCAGATTCTACCGGTCCTGATGAAAGGGTCAACACTCAGCCCTCCTCTCCGCATCTTCCACAAGCTGCTGGCGGGGACGATCCATACACGAAAGGAGAGTCAGGGGAAGATTACTCAGCCCAATCTCTTAGTGCTGCACTGCATGATGCACGGACACCGATGTAATCCCGGCTACTTCTTCTTGAGGGCTTTGAAGGACTTTGGGAGCCACCCCATTAGAGCCATCCTCATAGCTCCCCTCATCACCCCGCTGGCCGAGAGATGGGGGTGCCCCAACGGGGAGGACATTCCCTCTATCCTCCGACCCAAGCATATCAGCAGGTCCATGCTCGTCAGCATGGGCATGCTCATCATGCAAGGGTCCCAGCTGACCCTCCACCCAGCACTCGCCATGACTCTGGACATCTAGGATCTGGATGAGTCGCAGGATATCCCCATGCCCCCGGAGTTTGAGCATTAGCAGCAGTATGGGGATGACTTTCCCTGCATCCACCGCTACATGGACGATATTTGCCAGCAGTTAGATCAGATTCCCTAAGGCAGGACGTCTTCGAGACGCGGCTGGAGACCATCAGCCAGAGGCAAGAGGGAGTGATACAGAGCCTGGACACAATCGGGCAACATGTGCTCAGCATGATCCGGAGCTAGGAAGAGTTTCAGAGGCACATGCTCCGGCAGTTTCCTCCTCTTGAGCCGTCTTCAGCCTCGCAGTCGAGCCCGCCGCCGCCTCCTTAAGAACATCATTGTATATATAGTCATTGTACAAAATTCATGATATATATATATATATATATAAATAAAATCTTTTGGTGAAGCTGTTTGCCTTTACTCTCTTAAAAAAAAACCCAGCATAATAAAAAGAGACTAAAAAGTAAAAAGGCTTACGCACTATCCCGAAAAAGAAAAAATCCAAAATCGTGAGAAAAAAGAATAAACTGCGGAAAAAGGCGAGATTAAAAATCCCAAACATTAGCTACCATTCTCCCATCAAAGAGAAAAGGCAAACAAACAAAACGCCCGCCTGCTCAGAGGCGTTACCCAAAATCAACAAAATCCCCAGCGAATTCCTACCTATGCAAAATGCGCTCACCAAAATTCCTCGAAAACCAAGCAAAGTCGGATGACCATTACAAAAGCTCGAAAAATAAAAGAATGCCCAGCATCCAACTAGCTGGAAGACCAAAAAATCCCGACACACCGGAAGACTTCATCAGAAAAGTTAGAAAAACAAATATCAAGCAAGAAACACTCCCTAAGGAGACGACGCATGAGCTAGAGCAGTAAGCCGCCACCACAACTTCAAGACATGGAAGGTGTCGAAGAAAAAAACCTGCACACAGGCAAAATCATTGCGCATGAGCCAGAGCAGTAAGTCGCATCGGTCCTACAAAGTGGACTTCACAACTAGACAGGGGTTCGTACTCGTCAAACCAGATGGGGGTGCGTACTCATCAAGCCTTACAAAAGGGGGCTTAAACCAGACGGGGGTTCATACTCGTCAAACCAGATGGGGGTGCATACTCATCAAGCCTTACAAAAGGGGGCTCAAACCAAATGGGGGTTCGTACTCATCAATCGAAGGGGTCAGCTACCGCATCAAAGGAGCATCCCGGAGGATCACATTTAGCGTCCAGAAGGTCCGTTACCACAACAAGGGAAGCAACCGAAGGACAACCGGGCAAGAGGGTTAACTCCTTCACCCTCCAACCGATCTTTTTGGGATGTTGAGCCAACAGTCGGCTAGTCAGGTGAAGGGAGGGCAGGTGTAGACCCCAAATCTTACTCGACCTCAAAATAAAGAGCAGAATACTTCCATTTGAAGATGGGTAAGGCCTAAAAGGTCCCTAGGATTGATCAATAGGCCCCATATTAGAATAGGAAGGATTTTTGTACACGAAAAATAAGAAATTCCACCCAAAGGGTCGAGACCGTTGTCTCGTTTGGCGAGACCACGGTCTCGCCACTTGCTGAAGGTGAGACGGCGGTCTCGACCTTGTCAGGCGAGACGGCGGTCCCGACCTGATAGGTCGAATTCCTATAAAAAGGGGGGACCTTCTCATTGTTTACACACACTTCTACAACTTTCCCTACTGTACTATTCTCAAAATACTCTCCTAGGACCCCTCTGAAGCATTTCCAGAGTTCTTAGATTTCTTAGAAAACATTCTAAAGTGCTGTGAGAGGAGAGTCAGCATCGTTGTAGAGTGCGAGGATTGCCAAAAAGTGCCCTCTTTCAAGAACATATTATAAAATCTTGCTTCGAAGGTTTCTCCATACTCCTTTCTCTATTTTATTGCTTTTTAGATAATATCTTTGTGCATTAGTCATTAAGGGCCATGTAGTCGATAACTTAATTTTTGCAATGAATAAAAAAGGGTAAAAGCATAGTTTAAAGTTCTTATTTCTTTATAAAAATGGTCCATCATAGGGAACTCGAAAGGGGCGTCATAGGGAAGCTAATACCTTCCCTATATGTAACTAACTCCCTTACCTAACTCTGGTTGTAATGACCAAAGTTGGTTTTTCTTTAAAAAACCACTGCCTTCTTTTTCCTTTTTCAATGTTTTTGGTAAAAACATTGGTGGCGACTCCTTGAACCCTTTCGAAAACCTCACCGTTAGGTCTAGCCCGGTTATTGGACAACCTAAAGGCGTTGAACCACACTTTAAAAAATGTGAGTCAAACAAAACCATTATGTCACTCCGACCGCCTCTTCTGACGGCGGCAACAATCCATATTCATGCATGCAATGTTCGTGATATGCATCCTATAATACTATTTCAGTTAATTTTTCAAAAGGATTAACCGATGTACTTTTATTTCTGATGAGGTTCTGACATCATACTTAGTTGTACCGACTTTGTCGTCTCGGATTTGCCATGACCGAAGAAAAGTTATTTTGATTGTAGAGCCACTTGCCATGTTAGTGCGCCCTTCCTTTTTCTTGGGGATGTCAATCCTCCTAGTGATTACTATCTCCACATTTCCCTACTACTTACTAGAATGCCGGAGTAGTAAGGGTTAAGAGAAAAGAAGGAAAGTTATTTATTCAAAGGCTTGTATTTTAGAAGCATTTTATTTTTTATAAAAAAATGGTTTTTGTAAGAATGACTAGCCAAGGTTGGTTAGAGTGTTTAGGCTAGTTTAGACAAACATTTTGTTTATGAGGTGGTGTCTTAAATGATTATTCGATGGCACCTATTATGACTGATTAACTTCCCTAGTCTGCCCTTTGGGTTTTCAGCCAAGGATGTTGTGCTATGTCCTAAATTTTGTCTAGGTTTCCTCTTTTCTTGTGTTGGGAATCCTAGTGGACTTTATTTTGTAACCCTAATTTTTACCTAGGCTACCCTTTATTGTTGTTTGGGTCTCCTAGCGGGTTTACCCTAACTTTTGCGTAACTCCCTTAATGGGTTTCTTACCGGGTATCTTGCCTTTTCTTTTTGGCCTTTAACTTCTATGGGCTTCTTTTGATTTTTGTTTTGTCTTCTTTTCACACAACATTGGCGAAGCACGACTTTATTATGATGAGGTAAAACCTTATTTTGTGTTTCGACTCAATCAGTGATGATGAGTGGTTTGATTATTTTGACGATGGCGCATTTTGATTATTTTGATGTACTTTTGAAAACATTTGCTTAACACATGGTTATTATGAGGTTTAGACATGAATAACAAGAAGAGAAGTAGATAGTCAGAATGACATTCTTTATAATCAAAAGGGAAATATGTGCGCTACAATGCTCGGATGTCGGGCTAGCCCCGAGGAGTAATCTCTAATAGTCATTGGGTTTACATTCCTTAAAATTGGAAGAAGAACACCTAATGACTAAAGTTGTTCTCGACGCTTGGACCCCTTCATTTGGGAAAATCTTATTTGAGGTGCAGAGGGGAGACTGTTAGAATCGCGCAACGGAATGTTCGCGTGGTCGGACAAAAACCAAGAGGGGGATGAATTGGTTTCTTAACAAAAATTAGGTTTAAAAAATTTTCCCCAAATTTTACCGATTAAAATACTGTGTAAACGTAAATAATATAGAGATAGAGTCTTACACAGGAGATTTATACTGGTTCGGATCAAAAGACCCTATGTCCAGTTGCTAATCACTCAAACAGAGGATTAATGTTGTCACTATAATCAAAGTTGTTACAAACAGATAACAATTGACAAGACAAAGTAAAGAAAACACCTCTCTTGAAACGCACAAGAGATGAAGAACAACTTTCCCTAGAGACGGCACATCACACAATCCACTAAGAACTCCATTTAGTGATTCTTATCGCTTCTAGCCCACACCAGGTTCCAAAAGCCCCTTTTTCCTTCAACAAACAGTTCTCTAGCACTCACAGCACTTAACTTTTGTTTGAAAAAGGTTGTTCGATTTTCTGAGAGCCATAGAGAACCTTAAGTAGATGAATTAGGGTTTGGGAATTGGGGATTTTCGGAACTTGGAGTATTGGGATTAGGGTTTTCGAAAATAGGTTTAATTTGAAGTTCAAAATCCAAATCTGACTGAAATAATCGATTAAATGAAGTGTTAATTGATTATTATAGAGCCAAAATCAACAGAACCCCAAAACGCACTGTTTTAATCGATTAAGTGCCCTGTTAATCGATTAACTAGCCTGTTAATCGATTAACAGGTGTGTTAATCGATTATTACAGTGAACAGATACAGAAAATGGTTTTTCTCACTGTAATAATCGATTATCTGGTGTTTTAATCGATTAAACCCGAGGCTTTTTGATAAATATGAGTTTTTGAAGCTTCTAAAGAGTAGATTATGTACCGATTATCTTAGACTCTAATATTACAAACTCAAACTCATCAAAACAGAGTTATTACACAACAATACAAGTCTTCAACACTCTAAGTTCTTTGTTCTTGAATCATCATCAAAATCAACAAGCTTCATGTCCATGTAAGTTCAACATCAAGTCCTTGTATGTTCAACAATCTCTCCCTTTTTGATGATGATCAAAATTTTCTTTTAAAGCCTTGTAATAACTTGTTTTATCTGTCATACTAACAAAAACATTAAACATACCAGATAATATTTAAATTCAATCATAACAGGCTTTAAATATTTCTCCCCCTATTTTGATTATAATAAAAAATTAAGAGTTCCCCCTCAACATATGCATAACTTGGAGATAACACCCCCTCAATCAAAGCAATAAAAGACTACCAAACTTTATTTCGTAAGAGAAAATACATTACAACACAAGAAGAAATAAGAAACAAACTTTAAAATTCTTCACTATCACTATGAAAGTGTGCATCCAAATTTTTTTTTTTTTTGAGGTTTAGACACATGATAAACTATTAACACCCTACATAATGAATTATATCATTACAACCATCCAAAAACTGTCTAATTAAGCAGAATTTAAGTTATTTCTAATATCCCTAAGTCTCTTCTAAGATCATATAATCTATCCTTGGGTAGAGGCTTAGTAAAAATATCATTACAACCATCCAAAAACTGTCTAATTAAGCAGAATTTAAGCTATTTCTAATATCCCTAAGTCTCTTTTAAGATCATATAATCTATCCTTGGGTAGAGGCTTAGTAAAAATATCTGCTAATTGATGCTTTGTATCAACATACTCAATTTTACAGTTTCCTTTGCTTATATGATCTCTCAAAAAATGATGTCTAATTTCTATATGCTTAGTCCTAGAGTGCATTACTAGATTCTTAGTAAGATTGATTGCACTCGTATTATCACACATCAAAGGAATGGCATTTAGAAACATACTATAATCTTCTAGTTGTTGTTTCATCCACAAAATTTGAGTACAACAATTACCAGCTGCAATATATTCAGCTTCAGTGGTGGATAAAGCAACACATGCCTGTTTCTTAGAATGCTAAGATACTAGAGATGAACCTAACAAATGACATGTCCCACTAGTACTCTTTCTATCTATTTTGCATCCACCATAATCAGCATCAGAATAACCTATTAAACTAGTACAAGCTTCAGATGGATACCATAAACCAAACTAGTAGTTCCTTTTAAATATTTTAAAATATGTTTTACTGCAATTAGGTGAGATTCTTTTGGACATGCCTGAAATCTAGCACACACACAGATAGAATGCATAATATCAGGTCTACTTGCAGTTAAGTATAACAGTGAACCTATCATACCTCTATACATAGATTGATTAATTTCCAAACCTGATTCATCCTTGTCTAAATAACATGAAGTTCCCATGGGTGTGTTAGCTTCCTTTGAAGAGTCAATTCCAAACTTTTTAAGTATCTCTTTACAGTATTTGGTTTGAGAGATAAAAATGCCATCTTTAAGTTGCTTGATTTGAAGTCCAAGGAAGAATGTCAATTCTCCCATCATAGACATTTCAAACTCTCCCTGCATTATCTTAGCAAATTCTACACACAAGGAATTATCAGTTGATCCAAAAATAATATCATCAACATATACTTGGACCAATAAGATATGTTATTTTATTTTCTTTATAAACAACGTAGAATCAATTTTTCCTCTAGAAAAATCATTTGAAGTTAGGAAACTACTTAGCCTTTCATACCAAGACCTAGGAGCTTGTTTCAACACATATAATGCTTTCTTTAATTTGAAAATATGATTAGGATAACTAAAATCTTCAAATTCAGGGGGTTGCTCCACATATACTTCTTCTTTAATAAAACCATTAAAAAATGCACTTTTAACATCCATTTGATATAATTTAAATTTAATCAAAGATGCATAAGCAAGAAGTAGGCGTATAGCCTCTAACCTGGCAACAGGAGCATAAGTTTCATCATAATCAATACCTTCCTCCTGACAGTAGCCTTTGGCAACAAGTATGGCTTTATTCTTTGTTATGTTTCCATCTTCATCAAGTTTATTTCTAAATAACCATTTAGTTCCAATTACTTGATGTGATTCTTCTCTTGGGATTAATTCCCAGACTTGATTCCTTTCAAATTGGTTAAGTTCCTCTTGCATAGTTATGCACCATTGGTCATCTTTAAGCACTTCCTCAACATTTTTGGGTTCTATCTGTGACACAAAAGCTACAGACATGTAGAAATTATTCATGTTTCTAGTTCTTACCCCTTTTGTGATATCACCAATGATATTGTCCATTGAGAGTCCTCTTGGTGATTGTCATTCTTTTGCTAATTCAGGTGTTTGAGAAGGCTCATTTTCTTCCAAATACAATTCATCAAGAGCCTCTCTTATATACTCATCATCACCTGCAAGTTCTTTATTTGACTCAAGAGGATTTCCCCCAAGGTCTACAATTTCATCAAAAGTAACGTGAATAGATTCTTCAATATTTAAGGTTCTTCTATTAAACACCTTGTATGCTTTGCTAGTTAATGAGTAACCTAGAAAAATGCCCTCATTAGCTTTTGAGTCAAATTTTCCTAAGTTGTCCTTTCCATTATTTAACACAAAGCACTTACATCCAAATATTTTCAAATGAGCAACATTAGGCTTTCTACCATTTAATAATTCATAGGGAGTTGATTTTATAATTGACCTAATGAGCATTCTATTTAAAACATAACAAGCAGTACTAACCGCATCAGCCCAAAAATATTTAGGAACATTTGATTCATTTAACATTGTTCTAGCAAGTTCCTCTAGTGACCTATTTTTCCTTTCAACTACACCATTTTGTTGGGGAGTCCTAGGAGCAGAAAAGTTATAACTCACCACCATGGTAACTTCTTAAAACTTTAATTCTTAAGTCTTTCTCATTTTGTATTTGCTTTGCAAACTTTCTAAAGACCTTAAAAGCTTCACTTTTCATTGTTAGGAAAAATGTCCCAGTATATCTAGAGTAATCATCAACAATCACAAGACCATAATAATTTCCACCAAAGCTTTTTATCCTAGAAGGTCCAAATAAATCTAAATGTAATAATTCTAGGGGTTTTGAAGTGGAAATAACATTCTTTGATTTAAATGATGATTTTACTTGTTTACCTTTTTGACATGCATCACATAACCTATATTTTTCAAATTTTAATTTAGACAAGCCAACAACTAAGTCTTTTGATATCAATTTATTCAAATGATGCATATTTATATGAGCTGCTCTCTTATGCCATAACCAAGGGTTCTCTTCCTTAGCAACTAAACATGTTATACTAGAATCATGTAAACAATCCAAATCAATCAAGTATATGTTATTATGCCTAATACATTTTAATTCTACATTTTTGGAATCTATCAAATGTATGGTGCAAAATTTACTTTCAAAGATTACCTTAAATCCTTTGTCACATAGTTGACTTATGCTAAGGAGATTATGCTTTAGCCCATCAACAAGAAGCACATCCTAATCTCCAAAGTGTTTGCACCACCTATATTTCCAATTCCAAGAATTTTTCCTTTGTTGTTGTCCCCGTAAGTTACATATCCTTGTTCTTTAGCTTTGAAACTCACAAATTTCGTTTTATCACCGGTCATATGCTTTGAGCATCCATTATCAAGATACCACATAGACTTCTTTGATTTGGAAGTTTCCTACAAAACAAGAACATAGTAAACTTAGGTCCCCATAACTTCTGGGTCCTTGGGGTTAGAGACAAACAAATTATTTAACAATAGGAACCCAAATGTATTTATCTTTAGGAACACCAAAATGTTTTATTTTACATTTATTTGAAGTGTGACCTTGTTTCATACAGTAAAAACATGCTTTAGATGTAGCTTTAGAATAAGATGCATTTCTAACAATAGATGCCCTAGTTCCTTTTTCTACCCATACTCTTTTGTTTTTCTTTTTAGGCTTTTTAAAAAGAACTTGATGATTTACACTATTTTGAGCTAAAACAATTTTATCCTTCTTAAAATCACTTATTTCCTTTTCGACTTTATCTAGAAAATGGTTAAGGATATCTATGTCATATTCACACTCTTTACAAGTTGCACATGCTAAGTTCTTATCATCATTCTCTTCTAAACATACAGTTTTCGTTTCTAAGGATTCCTTTTCCTCTAAACATGTGATTTTCGTTTTTAATGAGTCAACTTCCTTTTCGGATCTACTTAAACTCTTCTTCACAACTTTATATTCATTTTTCAAGTCCTTAAAGGCACTAAACAATTCATTATATGCATTTTGCAGTTCATCATAGTTATTTTCATCATCACCTGAGGATGATTCGGAGTCACTTACCTCAAAGTCAGAAGATATGTTGTCATTTGCCATTAAGCAAATATTGGCTTCAACTTCCGAGTCACTTGATTCCGAACTTGAATCACTGTTGTCCCAAGCAATATAGGCTTTCTTCTTGAAGAACTTTTTGCCTTTGATTTCTTCAATTTTCTTGTATGGACATTCGGTCTTCATATGTCCTGCTTCACCACAACCATAACATTTTATATTTACGGAAGTACTTTCTCTTACCTTTCCCTTACCTTTGAATGGATGCCTTCCTTTGGCTTTCATGAATTTGGTGAACTTCTTTATCATAAGACTCAATTCTTCTTCTTCATTCTTCGAGTCTTCTTCTTCCTTTTTATTTTTACCTTTGGAAATTTCGGTTTTGAAGGCTAAGTTCTTCTTTTGATATTGTCCTTCTTCTTCATTTAGCCTTCCAAGCTCTAGCTCATGCTCTCTTAACTTTCCAAAGAGCACCGCCATAGACATTGTGGCAAGGTTTTGTGACTTCGAGATGGCCGTCACCTTAGGTTGCCATTTCCTATCCAAAGATTTTAAGATTTTAAGATTCAATTCATCAACGTCAAAGATTTTACCTAATCCGGTGAGATGGTTCACAATATGAGTGAAACGCTTTTGAACGTCAAATATCGCTTTGCCTTGTAGCATCCGGAACATCTCGTATTCTTGGATTAGGGAATTTTTCTGTGCTCTCTTAACGTCATCGGTACCTTCGTGGGTCACTCTTAGCATTTCCCACATCTCTTGAGCACTTTTACAACCAAAGATCTTGTAAAACTCGTCAAGGGTTAAAGCAGATGAAATAATATTTCTAGCCCTAACGTCAAATTATGCTTTTCTATTTTCCTCTGTTGTCCATCTAGAAAAAGGTTTAGGAACGTCTACACCATTCTTAGTAACTTTAGGAATATAGGGACCGTTTAAAATAGCGTCCCAAACGCCTCTATCAACAGACTCTAAAAAGATTTGCATTCTTACTTTCCAGAAAGGATAATTTTGACCCGCAAAAAGTGGGGGTCTGTTGATAGACGCACCTTCGGCAAAAGTTTGATTTTGTCCGACCATGTTCGAAAAGTTTTAATGACTATCAAAGCAAGCTCTGATACCACTTGTTAGAATCGTGTAGCGGAATGTTCGCATGGTCGGACAAAAACCAAGAGGGGGGGTGAATTGGTTTCTTAACAAAAATTAGGTTTAAAAAATTTTCCCCAAATTTTACAGATTAAAATACTGTGTAAACGTAAATAAGATAGGGATAGAGTCTTACACAGGAGATTTAAACTGGTTCGGATCAAAAGACCCTACGTCCAGTTGCTAATCACTCAAACAGAGTATTAACGTTGTCACTATAATCAAAGTTGTTACAAACAGATAACAATTGACTAGACAAAGTAAAGAAAACACCTCTCTTGAAACCCACAAGAGATGAAGAACAACTTTTGTTAGAAAAGAAGGTTGAGATCAAGAGGGGGGTGAATTGATCTTTGAAAGTTTTTCGCAATAAACAAATTATCTATTTGTAAAAATAAGATTTCAGATCTGTTCTTGAATCACAAAGCAATCAAACAATAATAAATGCAGTAACAGAATTAAAAGAGGAGAAAGGTTAAGAAAGATATCACCGGTGTTTATACTGGTTCACCCAATACCAGGGCTACATCCAGTCTCCAGCCAAATTCCAGCTGGGTTCCACTAGATCAAATGTTTTACAGATTACAATCTTACACTTAATCTACTAGAAGAACCACAATTCCAGTTCCTGCACCTAACCTTTCACCAAGAACCAAATTTCAGTTCTTGACAACCTCTACAACCAAATTCCAGCTGCAGAGAAACTAGTGCCCACTATTCCAGGCACCAAACAATACAGTAAAAGAATGAAAAGAAATAAAAAGAAGAAACTAGAATGCTCAAACCAGTTTTATGCAATTCTGCAGTAAGTGTTTCTTCTCCAAAAGAAAGCAATTTGCTTCAAGAAAGAATTTCAAAGAACTTCACAAAAACTAGCGTGAATCTTTCTTGAAAGAGTATTAAAGTTTGCTTGCTTGATTGCTAAAGGATGTGTAAAAGATTGCTATTCGATGATGTTTAAAAAGTTCAAGCCAATCTGTTTTTATAGAAGATTTTCAAAACTGCTGGTTTAATCAATCTGTTAAAATAATATTTTAATCTGTTAAAAGTGTAGTTTTAATCTATTAAAACTTCTTTTAATCCATTAAAACGTTCTTGATTCTTTAACAGATTTGTTTTAACTGATACGCCAATGTTTATATCAATTAAAACTCTTTACAAAAAATCTTCTAATTTGTTTTAATCGATTGTTTCGTGATTCAATCGATTAAAATACTGCAAAACTTTCTTGTAAAATTTTCAAGTGATTTTAACTGATAAAAATAAGTTTTAATCGATTAAAATGATGTGTAGAAATTTTCTAAGTTGTTTTAATCGATTGAAACGTGTTTTAATCGATTGAAAAAATTCTGATCGGTCATAACTCAATTCTGATCGATCATATCTAATTCTGATCGGTCATAATTGCTTTCTGATCGATCATCCTGAACACTAAGTGTATTTAATCAATTAAAACCAAGTTGTATCGATTAAAATACTGCAAAACGCTTCTCTTAATATTGTAAGTGATTTTAATCGGTTATTTCGAAGCTTTATCAGTTAAAACACTGACAGAAGGTTTTCAAAACTTTCTTTAATGAAAACAACCGGTTATTTCGAAATTATGTCAGTTAAAAAATTGTTTAAGAAAGCTTTTGTTAAAATATTTTGTTTTTAACTGCTTAAATGTTTTTAGAGGCATTTTGCAAAATCTTTTAAGTGAAGAAACCTCATGCAGCAGAAAAGATAAAAGTGATTATACCTAAGCATAGTTGCGGACACACTAATCCCTCTATTATTTTATCTAAGTGATTGTTGACCGCTACAAAGTTGACTTTGACTTTATCTTTGACTTCATCAAATCAATAAGATCTTTGCCAGAGTATTTCAATATGATCTTCATCACTTTCAGTCTCCCCCTATTTGATGAAGGCAAACATCACTTTGAATAATAACTCTGCAAGAGAAGTCACTTGATAAAACAGATTAGTTAGAAATAAAAAATGAATTATTTTCCTATTTCTATTTCTCCCCCTAAATTGTTGCTTCCCCTAAATAATCCTAAATTGTTTCTAATCAACAGTAAAGCAACTATTCTATTCAACTATTCTCCCCCTTTTGACTTCATAAAAAAAAAGGATCAGAAGAGAAATAATGCAAAGGTATGTAATAAGTTTGAGATTTTGAAAATAGAGAAAAAATTGAATACGATATTTTACTCATGTAAAGATCAATCAAAGTTGATTCAAACTTATCTTCATTAACACATTTGTAATGAATACAATTAACACGTGTAAAGATAAGGGAATCACGCTTTAGTAGCATGTTACAAGAACAACCATTAACTAAAGCCTTTAATTTTTCTTTCCAGAATAAAAATTGATTAAAAACAGGACAAAATCGATTAAAAAGTTTTTGTTTAATGATTTTAATCGATTGAAATAAAGGTTTAATCGATTAAAACAGTGAAGAATTTCGAAAGTATGAAACATAAGTGTATTTAATCGATTAATTCGACATTTAATCGATTAAAACAGTAAAGAAAAATGCTGTATAAATTCTTTTAATCGATTTAAAAGATTTTTTATTGATTAAAACAACCAATTTTGCAAACTAAGTAATGTTTTATGCGAATTTATCATGTCTAATCCAGTGTAAGTTTTGTAACACCGATCATTTAGAAGGATGTCTTAATAATATCAACTACGTCTATTTAGATTTTAACCAATAGATCCATCAAAATCAGGATAAACTCTTATTTAGCCAATTTAACTGATGTAAACTTGTTTATATGGATTTTAATCGATTGATACGAAGTTTAATCGATTATTTTGTTGTGAAAGTGTTTCCTTTAATCGATTTGATCGATTAAAACTATTTTGTATCAGCTAAAAATATTCGGGATCTATGTTGAATTCTATCTAGACTAGTTTGATTCGATTTAAAACCTAAATTATATTGATCAAAGCTAAAGAGAGTGTACCTGGTATACAACCAGTAAATATTATAGACCAGAAATTGAAATTAGCATCAAAAGAAATAAGAAATAAAAGATAAGATAAGAAGGGACCCTTTTAATCCATAAAATCAATCATCCCAGTTTCCTTGGTTCAGCTGCATATCTTCCAACTTGGTGTAGATATCAGCAATTTGGTTTCCAAGGGATGCAAATTGATTGTTTGTTTGCTGGAAGTGTTGGAATGTCATCTGCATATGCTTTCTTCAATCTATAAACATATTCTGGATGAATATGATCTTCAAACCCAGGTGGTTGAGTAACAAAAACTTCTTCATTTAAGTAGCCATTCAAAAAAGCGCTTTTGACATCCATTTGAAATAACCTGAAATTTTTTATTGAAGCATAGGCAAGTAACAGTCTAACAGCTTCTAATCTAGCAATTGGAGCATATGTTTCATCAAAATCAATTCCTTCTTGCTGATTATACCCTTTAGCAACTAATCTGGCCTTGTTTCTAGTTATTATGCCATTTTCATCCATTTTGTTTCTAAAAACCCATTTTGTTCCTACAATATTGGCATTATCTGGTTTTGGAATTAATTCCCATACTTCATTTCTTGTAAATTGATTTAATTCATCATGCATAGCATTAATCCAATTATTATCCTTTAAAGCATCAGATATGTTTTTAGGTTCAATTTGTGATAGAAATGCCATGTGATTGCAAAATTTATTTAGAGATCTTCTAGTGGAAACTCCCTGATTTATTTGACCAATGATGTTGTCTATTGAAAGATTTCTTGGAGTTTTCCATTCCTTGGGCAGTTCCTCTTCAGTTTCTTCAATTTCTTCAACCTGTTTTTGAGAAACTGTTGATTCTGGCAGTTTTAACTGATACATTTTATCAGTTAAAATATCTTCTTCTGTACTATATTCAGAAACATTCTGCATATTTGGGTTAGTTTCATCAAATGTAACATGGACAGATTCTTCTACAGTTTTTATCCTTTTGTTAAAGATTCTATAAGCATGGCTATTTAATGAATACCCCAAGAATATACCTTAATCTGATTTGGAATCAAATTTTCCAAGATTTTCTTTTCCATTGTTTAAGACAAAAACTTTACTTCCAAATACTCTAAAATAGTTTATGTTATGCTTTTTACCTTTGAATAATTCATAAGGAGTTTTCTTAAGAAAGGGTCTGATTAAAACACGTTTTAATACATGGCAAGCAGTGCTAACGGCATCAGCCCAAAAATATTTTGGTAATGCTTTCTCATTAAGCATTGTCCTAGCTAGCTCTTCAAGAGAACGGTTTTTCCTTTCAACTACACCATTCTGTTGAGGAGTTCTAGGAGCAGAAAAATTATGCTTGATACCATGTTTATCACAAAATTTATTGAATTTTTCGTTTGAAAATTCTCCCCCATGATCACTTTGAATACAAGAGATAAAATAGCCTTTTTCATTTTGAATTTGTTTCGCAAATTTCTTAAACAAATGGAAAGTATCAGATTTTGATTTCAAAAACAATGTCCAGGTAAATCTTGAGTAATCATCTACTATAACCAGTGCATATAGATTTCCTCCTAAGGTCATAGTTCTAGAAGGACCAAAGAGATCCACGTGCAAAAGTTCAAGAGATCTAGATGTTGAAACAATATTTTTCTGTGAAAAAGAATTTTTGACTTGTTTTCCCTTTTGACATGCATCACATACATTGTCTTTCACAAACTTGAGTTTAGGTAAGCCAACTACAAGATCTCTAGAAATCAATTTGTTTAGATGATTCATATGAATATGAGCTAACCTCCTATGCCATAACTAGGAATCATTCTCTTTAGAAATTAAGCAACAGTTCTTAGCAGAATTAGTATCTAACATGTAAATATTGTTGATCCTCTTACCAATAATCATTACCTGTTCTGAATCTGATCTGATAATTTGACATTGATTTTGCCCAAAAACAACTTTGTGTCCTTTATCACGCAGCTGGCTAATACTAATCAAATTATGTTTTAAACCCTCAACATATAAAACATTGTTAATAATACCTGATTCTGCACATTTGATGTCACCTATTCCAAGAATTCTTCCTTTATTATTATCACCGTAGACAACGAGTCCCACCATTCTTTAGTTTAAGATTGCAAAATTTTGTAATATCACCTGTCATGTGTTTGGAACGACCATTGTCAAGGTACCGAGAGATCTTCACTTTGTTTTTCCTGAAATGAAATTAGTATAGTTGCAGTACAAAATGATACAGTTTTGAAATAAACAATTAATTCTGCACTAGAAGTATAATTTTAATCGTTTAATTTGATACTCAATCGATTAGTCAAGTTCTGGAGAGAATGTATCAGAATAATAATCAATTTAAACGAGGAATAATCGGTTAATTTTATCCTGTTTAATGATTTTAACTAATATGAATCCATTTTAATCGATTAAAACAGTTAAACTATATTCCAGAGAACATTTTAATCGATTAATTCATATTTTAACCGATTAAAACTGTACGGACAGTTCTTCTGGTATTCTCTGTAAGTGATTTTAACCGATTAAAATAGTTTTATATCAATTAAAATACTCAGTCCATGAATCCAGAGACAAAATTCGCTGATTTGATACACAGGGACTTCCAGATTTTGTTCTTGCAAAACAGATTAGGCATATTTCTGGTACCCCTTTTTAATTACTGGGTCCAATTATGTTATATGAAGTGAATTTTTGGAAATCCACTTCATTCTACCTTTAGGTATGGCATATTTCTTAATTCTACAATATTTAACAGAATGCCCTTTTTTCATGCAATAAAAACATTTAACAAACGGAGACAAAACAGATTTACTATATGCAAAATAATTTTTAAATGCTCTGGTTTTCATTCCAATAATCGGTGTAAAACCTATGCCACCACGGTCAATAACTAATTTCTGAGAATCAAGTATCATATTAAGTCTAGTCTTTCCTTGTGCTAGTTTAGATGCAGTTTTTATTAAGTATGATAATCTTTTTTGTAACTCAGGACAGTTTTTACAATCTTTAACATTACACATGCAATCAGAATTATTACCTAATTCCAAATTTTCATTTTTGGTTTCTTCATCAACTATTTTCTTTTCAAGAATAGTGATCTTGTTTTCTAATAAACTATTCATGCTTTTTAATCTTTTGTTTTCAATTTCTAATCTTTTAGCTACAACATGCATTTCATAAAAGGCATCTTGTAAAGAACTATAATTCATAGAAGTTGTTGAGTCAGAACTTACACTGGTTAGTGGAGAATCCGAATTGACCATTAAGCATGTCTCTATAGTTTCTTCATAGGCCATTTCGAGGGTTTTCCACATTTGTGCAGCAGTTTGACAATATGCTATCCTGAAAAAATTATTTCTGTTAAGTGCAGATATAATAATATTTTTGGCAATGCAATCATCTTGGATTAATTTTTTCTCATAGTCATTTAAGCTAGACCAATCTTTGTTAAAAATATCAGTTTCTTGTTCAATGATATTCCACACATTTATACTAACAGATTTAATAAAGATCTTCATCCTAATCTTCCAAAATGGATAATCTGTTCCACAAAACAGTGGAGGTCTATCAATACAAGCACCCTCAGAAAATTTGTTTACAGCCATGGATCGAAGAACTTGAATAACTCTCAAGAACCTCGCTCTGATACCAATTGTTAGAAAAGAAGGCTGAGATCAAGAGGGGGGGTGAATTGATCTTCGAAAGTTTTTCGCAATAAACAAATTATCTATTTGTAAAAATAAGATTTTAGATCTGTTCTTGAATCACAAAGCAATCAAACAATAATAAATGCAGTAACAGAATTAAAAGAGGAGAAAGCCCTAGAGACGGCACATCACACAATCCACTAAGAACTCCACTTAGTGATTCTTATTGATTCTAGCCCACACCAGGGTCCAAAAGCCCCTTTTTCCTCCAACAAACAGTTCTCTGGCACTCACAACACTTAACTTTTGTTTGAAAAAGGTTGTTCGATTTTCTGAGGGCCATAGAGAACCTTAAGTAGATGAATTTGGGTTTGGGAATTGGGAATTTTCGGAACTTGGAGTATTGAGATTAGGGTTTTTGAAAATAGGTTTAATTTGAAGTTCAAAATCCAAATCTGACTGAAATAATCGATTAAATGAAGTGTTAATCGATTATTACAGAGCCAAAATCAACAGAACCCCAAAACCCATTGTTTTAATTGATTAAGTGCCCTATTAATCGATTAACTGGCCTGTTAATTGATTAACAGGTGTGTTAATCGATTATTACAGTGAACAGATACAAAAAATGGTTTTTCTCACTGTAATATCTGGTGTTTCAATCGATTAAACCCAAGGCTTTTTGATAAATATGAGTTTTTGAAGCTTCTAAAGAGTAGATTATGTACCGGCTATCTTAGACTCTAATATTACAGACTGAAACTCATCAAAACAAAGTTATTACACAACAATACAAGTCTTCAACACTCTAAGTTCTTTGTTCTTGAATCATCATCAAAATCAACAAGTTTCATGTCCATGTAAGTTCAACATCAAGTCCTTGTCCGTGCAACTTGATCCATTGTAGGGTCATGCTTCAAAGGATTGTCTTCAAAATCTAGTGGCTCCCTTATTCCTTGAGAGTTTCTAATGAGCCCTTGGTTTTGGCGGTATCCATATTTTCTCATCATGTGGGTCACCTTCATATTGTTGGGGAAGTCTTCTCAAAGGTCCTCTTCAGCTGCTGTAGACCCCAAATCTTGCCCGGCCTCTCAATAAAGGTCAGAGATCCTCCATTCGAAGATGAACAAGGCATCATTGGGCCCCTAGTAATGTTCACTAGGCTCCATGTGAGGATAGGAGAGCTTTCTGGACTCAAAAACTAAGAAAAAGGTAAGAAAATGCTGTCAGGGGATTTGGGACGACCATCCCACTTCCCAGACGGCTGTCCCAAACCCATTTTTACACTTGGGATGGTTGTCTCACTTTGCAGACGGCTATCCCAACCTATTTTTCACTTGGGACGGCTGTCCCAACTTCCAGACAGTCGTCCCAAGCTATTTGGACCACTGTCCCTATTTTTTGTGCTTGAGACGGCTGTCTCGAGTTTTTGGCTAAAAAATACTATAAATAGGGACCTTAGGTGACGTTTTTAGATACACCTCATTCTTCTCTTCTCTCCCTCTTTCGAATGATCTCTCCGATTGCTTATAAGGTATTATAGACCCCAAATCTTGCCCCGCCTCAAAATAAGAGCAGAAGACCTCCTATTCGAAGATGGACGAAGCCTAAAAAGCCACTAGGAGAGACTATTAGGCCCCATACTAGGATAGGAAGGATTTTCTGTACAAAAATAAGGATTTTCGCCTTCAGGGGTCGGGACCTCCGTCTCCCTTTTCGAGACCGTCGTCTCGCCATTGCTGCAAGTCGAGACTGCTGTCTCGTTTGGCGAGACGGTCGTCTCACCACTTGCGAATGGCGAAACCCCCCTCCCGTTTGGCGAGAAGGCTTTCTCGTTTCTGGAAAAGTCGATACTGCTGTCTCGCCAAATGAGACGGCGGTCTCGCCACTTTTGCAAGTCGAGACGGCTGTTCCGAATGGCGAGACGACCGTCTCGACCTTGTCAAACGAGACGACTGTCTCGACCTGACAGGCGCGAATCCCTATAAATAGTGAGCGCTCCCCCCCTCATTTCACACAGTTCTTCCACTTTCCCTTCTACACTTTCTTCAAATTCTCTTCCTAGAGTCCCTCCGAAGCATTTCCGGAGTTTCTGAGAGTTTTTGAGAAGCTTTTTATAGTGTTTCGAGAGAGTTTTCGGCATTGTAAGAGCGAAGGGTTGCCAAAACGCACCCTATATTTCAAGAGTATTAATCAAAAGCTTGCTTCGGAGGTTTCTTCACTCTCCCTCTCTTTTACTGTCTTTAATTTTATGATTAAATTGCATAATAGACATTAGGGTCATGTAGTCGTTACTTTAATTCCGTAAATAAAAGGGTAAAAGCGTCTTTTCAAAAGTTTATTTATAAAATAGTTGGCCTATCATACAGAACCTGAAAGTGGCGTCGTAAGGGAACTAACACTTCCCTTACACGTAACTAACTCCCTTACCTAAACTCTGGTTTTAATGACCAAAGTTGGCTTTCGAAAACCAACGCCTTTTTACCCCTTTTTCGATGTTTCTAGTAAAAACATCGGTGGCGACTCCATAAGAACCCCTTCAAATTAGTTCTTAGGTTAGCCCGGTTATCGGACAACCTAAGAACACCTTTTCAAAAACCTCGCCCCTAGGTTCAGCCCGGTTATCGGACAACCTAAAGGCGTTGTAACCTCACCCATAAAAACGCGAAAATTGGAAAGTCAGAACCATCGCGTCGCTCCGACTGCCTCTTTTTGATGGCGGTGACAGATGGCGACTCCGCTGGGGAAGCCTAGAGAGTTGATCCCATTTAGTGATGGGCCAGCTTAATAAATAAACTAAGAAATTACGCTTTTACTCCACCTTGTATTATAACATGTTTTAAATGCTTGGCTTTAATAACTATTGTTTGTTTATGTTTACGCAATTGTTTGAAATAAAAATTGTACACAAACCTTTGCACACAACAGTTCCCTCTATACCCGGGGGCAAGTGGGAAATCCATAGGGAGTGGGTGGCAGGTATGGTTCACTGTAGTGATGGCCTTGAGCCCACCAGTGTGATCGGAAACCACCACTCAAGGTGATAACCTTCCTATTTTGGCACAAAGACTGACTATGGCCTTAGTGCTAAGCATGGTCGGAAGGCTGGAGAGTGGGGACCCTATAATGGGGGCACCTTGGGGGCCTTAGCCTTGGTGAGAACAGTTAGAACCTACCTTTGCCAATGCACTTTTCTGCAGAAAAACCCTACCTCGTGATTAAAACGACTTCTCGCCTGCTCACGGATGATCGAATTGTGTGCGCATTTGTTTGTTGCATTTGATTTCATAGCATAACCAAACAATAGAAAAATTACAAAAAACTTTTTTTGCAATAAACGCCCTTATCTTGGACAGTCTGCCTTTTAGCTATCCTGACTTCAGGTTCTTTGTAAGCTAAGTAGCCACGCAGTCCGACAGAAGAGATAAAAGGCTCTAAAATAAAATAAAATAAAAATCCAAAAATATGTATAAATAAAACAATTTTTGACAAAGTCGAAACATTCATCTTACATCACATCATGAGTGGAGAAAAACCAAGAGAGAAAATAAAAGGAGAGAGCACATTTGGCATCATACAAACAAAATCTCTCATACATAAACACATACATATTAGTCCCACACTCAACATGCATTAATAAACTTCCTTCGGGCATTCTAGAAAGTGGTTGGTCCTCTCCCCATCCGAACTCGTGCACAGAAGGCCAGAGCAATGGAGAATCTGGAAGAACAAAATCGTAAGCTCACTGCAGAGGTTAACACCCTCAGGGAGCAGATGGCACAACTAATGGAGGCCATGCGCCAAGGTCAAAACAAGGGCGAAGCCCAAGCTGAGCACGCCCCCCACCAGGAAGAGGAGGAAGAAGAAGAATTCCTCTACGAGACACATCTCCAGTGTAATGCTCGGACTGCACGTGTCCACGTATCCAAAATCTCCGCCCTAGAAGAGAGACTGAAGGCGGTGGAAGGGCACAACTTCGACGTCAAGGAGGTGGAGGACATGTTCCTGGTGAAGAACATCCATTTCCCTCCAAAGATCAAAATCCCGGACTTCCCCAAGTACACCGGGCTGACCTGCCCAAAGAACCATCTTACGATGTATTGTCGTAAGATGGTCGTACATGCTGAAAATAAAAAACTCCTGATCCACTGCTTCCATGAGAGTTTGGCCGACACGACTCTCAATTGGTATATGCAGTTGGAAAGAGGGCAGGTTCAAAACTGGAAATAGTTGGTTGACGCTTTTCTTCATCGTTACCGATACAATATCGATCTGACCCCTGACAGGTCAGATCTCAGGACCCTAAGTAAAAGGAACGATGAATCCTTCAAAGCGTATGCCCAAAAATGGAGGGAAATGGCCGCCCAAATAGAGCCTCCATTGACGAATAAGGAGACAGTGGCTATGTTCATAGACTCACTGACCGGAGCGTACTACGATAAGGCAATAGCCAGTACCTCCAACCTTTTGTCGGACATAGTCACTGTGGGGAAAAGAGTGGAGCAGGGATTGAGAAGTGGGAAGATAGCACAGTTTTCCCACGCTGGCGTCTCATTTAGAAAACCTGCCGGTAAGAAGAAGGATGAGGTTGTGCACGCGATTAACTTCGCTACCCCTTCTTCTACTCCACAAGCGGCTCGACAGTCTCGCAAGAAAGAGAGGAAGTTCACTCCTATCTCGACTTCCTATGGTAAACTGCTGCCTCAGCTGCTGGAGGCCCAACTCTTGACCTACGTTCCTCCCAAGAAGCAAATAGAGCCTCCCTATCCCGAGTGGTATAAACCAAACAAGAAATGCGATTACCACTCGGGTTCACCTGGGCACTCAACAAAAAATTGCTTGACCCTTAAGTATCGGGTCCAAGAATTGATCGATGTCGGGTGGATAACTTTTGATGCCTCTGCTTCCGATGTCGATGCCAAACCTCTGTCAAAGCCAGAGTAGCGGAAAGGGAGGACTGGGAGGATCAGCCCCTAGGGTGCCTTTTTTTAAGCTTTCTCTTATATCTCCTACGGTCCTCGCCCGTGGCCGCAAGAATTCTGATTAAAAGGGCTTGTACATACACTTTCGTCTTCTTAATACATGAGGAATTTTCATAATTCATGTTCTTCATTCTTTTCCCTCTACTATTTATTATTCTTTCAAAGATATTTGAATAATAAAATCTATGACTAAAATAGAACCTAAAACACATCATGTTTGTGATTGATGAATCTCTATGGACCCCGGAAGCCGAAGGCGAATGGGTCGAGTCCGATAGTGAGTAGGGGACCATTTCCCCGGACATGCAAAGAATGTTAGAAAAAGAAGCACGCATTATACAACCGCATCAAGAAGAAACAGAAACCATCAATTTGGGAGAAGGGGATGATGAGAAAAAGATAAACATTGGCACCCAAATAGAAAGTAGCATAAGGGAGGAATTTATACAGCTTCTAAAGGAATATATGGATGTATTCGCCTGGTCCTACCATGACATGCCTGGGCTCGATACAAGTATAGTGGAGCATAGACTGCCATTAAAAGAAGGGTTCCGACCTGTGAAGCAAAAACTCAGAAGAATCAAACCAGATTGGTCCTTAATGATTAAGGAAGAGGTACAAAGACAACTGGACGCCAATTTCCTAGTAGTGTCCAAATACCCGGAGTGGTTGGCCAACATAGTGCCTGTCATAAAAAAGAATGGTAAGGTCAGAGTATGTGTGGATTACAGGGACCTCAATCGAGCAAGTCCAAAGGATGACTTTCCCCTACCACATATAGACACATTAGTATACCATACCGCTACCAACACGCTTTATTCCTTCATGGACGGGTATGCGGGGTACAATCAAATCACATTGGTCGTCGAGGACAGAGAAAAAACCTCTTTCATCACACCATGGGGCACCTTCTGCTACCGCGTAATGCCTTTCGGACTCAAGAATGCAGGGGCTACCTATCAAAGGGCTATGGTCACGCTGTTCCATGACATGATCCACAAGGAAATAGAAGTATATGTGGACAACATGATCTCCAAATCCAGGAACGAGATAGACAACATTCAATATCTCAAGAAGCTATTAAACCGGCTTCGAAAATATCAACTCAAACTAAACCCGGCAAAATGTACTTTCGTAGTACGGTCAGGAAAACTTTTGGGATTCATTGTCAGCAAAAGAGGAATTGAGGTAGACCCCGACAAAACCAAGGCAATTCTGGAAATGCCCCCACCAAGCACAAAAAAGGAGGTCAGAGGTTTTTTGGGCCTGATTAACTATATTTCCCATTTCATTGCACAGTTGACGGATAGGTGTATACCTATCTTTAAACTGTTGCGCAAAAATCAGCCAACGGTATGGAATGAAGAATGCCAACAAGCGTTTGATAAGATAAAAACATGTTTAACTAATCCGCCAGTATTGGTACCACCCGTTGAAGGGAGACCTTTGATCCTATATTTGTAAATACTCGAAGAGTCCATGGGATGTGTGCTTGGTCAACAAGATGAAATCGGGAAGAAGGAACGATCCATTTATTATCTTAGCAAGAAATTTCTAGACTATGAAACCCATTATACACCATTTGAAAAGACCTGTTGTGCATTGGTGTGGGTCACTCAGCGTCTCCGACAATACATGGCTCGACACACAACATGGTTGGTCTCCAAAATGGACCCAATCAAATACCTCTTTGAGAAACCCATTCTGACTAGAAGAATAGCTAGGTGGCAAGTACTCCTCTTAGAGTTCGACATTATGTAAGAATTAATGGTTGAGTTCAAGAGGGGGGTGAATTGAACTTTTGAAATCTTTTTTCGAAAAACTCTCTTTCTTTTGGAAGAATGGTTAATCTTTATCCAATCTTTTATTAGGCAGATTTGGTTTTAAACAAAGCAAGAATATAAACAAGAAATGAAAAGAGATGAAAGCAGAAATTCAACACAAGAGTTTATACTGGTTCACTCTTTCCAAGAGCTACATCCAGTTCTTGACAAATCTGCCAAGTTCCACTAATTCCAAGTGAAAAATACAAACCAATAGATATACACCAATCTACCCCAAGAACTATCTTACAACACCACAAGATAGACTCTTGAATTAACCACTCAGTAACCAAACCCAGTTACTGTAACCAGTGCAGATTCAAACCCAATCTACACAATTAACCTTTGTACAAGTATATGAAAAGAATAAACCTGGACTACAGTTTTAACAATATAGAAGTCCAGAAGCAATTTTCCTAACTCAAAACTTTCTCTCTTGATGATCTTTCAACAATCTTAATCTAAACGCCTTATGATATGAAAAGTTTATGAATGCTCAGAAAAAGGCACGAATATGAGAGCTCTAAGATTGCTTTCAAATGTTTTCCAAATTGTGTTTTCAAAAGAGAAATCAAAACTGTATTTATAGAGTAAAAGAGAGAAACTGATAGATTCAATCGATTTAAAATGACGTTTCAATCGATTGATTTCATTTAAAACTCATTCAATCGGTTGTTTCGAGCTTTCAATGGATTGAAACAGTTTAGAAAAAAATGGTAGCTCTCTGTTTCAACAGATTAAAATATATTTCAACAGATTGAAATCCTGTGATACCTTAGAATGAAAAAATGATCTCTCTGTTTCAATAGATTAAAACTTATTTCAACAGATTGAAATCCTGTGATACCTTAGAATGAAAAAATGATCTCTCTGTTTCAACAGATTAAAACTTATTTCAACAGATTGAATTTCTGTGATATCTTAGAATGAAAAAATGATCTCTCTGTTTCAACAGATTAAAACTTATTTCAACAGATTGAAATTCTGAGATGCTTCAAAGTGAAAAATGACATCTCTCTGTTTCAACAGATTGAACTTGATTTTAACAGATTAAAATTGCGAAACCTTTAATATGAAAAAATTATTAAGAACATTTTAACATGTTGATTCTGCGATTCAATCAATTAAAATTTTGACTGTATATGAACATTTCCTATGTTAAGTGATTTTAACAGATTGAAACTTCTTTTTAACAGATTGAAAAACTCAGTTTGTTCTTTTAATTCTTAAAGATTGGTTTTTCATGCAGTAAAATAAGTTCTATGAAATGCATCATTTATAGGCTCTTATCACAAGATCTACTGAAACTATCAAGAGATTAAATTCTAAACCTATAACCTATTCACCTACACACACACAAACTAAACTCTATAAACTCTATATGTCTTCATCAAATCCAACAAGTACTTCAATCTCCCCCTATTTGATGGAGACAAATAACCACTGCACCTGCATAAACAATAACAAAACAGAGACATATATGATTCTGTGATATGTGTGTAGTGTCATTTATAAGCAAACTTCTCCCCCTATTTGACTTCATCAAAAAGTGTTTAATTACAGTCCATAAGTACCATGTAGGTACCCAAACAAAACAAACAAAAGAAACAAGTGAATGAAAACATTTAAAAGGAAACTTCACTCATCACCATCCCAGGGACCCTGATTGAATTGGAGGTCTCCAATTTTGTTAAAGATATCCTCCAATTGATTGTCAATGTGCTGAAATCTGGCAATGGAGTCTTCATAGAGTCGATGCTGGCGAGCTTGCAGAGCAAATGTCATCTCCATGTGCCTCCTTTGATTTGCTTGCATTTCATTAATCTGATGCAGCATAGTCCGTTCGAACTGTGAAAGAGACGTGCCACGGTCAGGTTGTGCCACGTAAGGAATCACTTCCAATGGAGACTGCTCTTCCATAACATCTTCCATAGGGTCTGTTTGTCTTGCTTCAGCAGCACTCGGAGCACCAGTATTCTCATCTTCTTCCTCTTCTTCTTCTTCTTCGACTTCTTCTTCTCTCCCAGCTTCTTCTTTCGAAATCCACTCACCATCAATCTTAATGAATCCCATTTTATGAAGGATGGAGTTGTTTATTTCATTTGTGGGGCGAATGGTTTCAGCCAATTCTCCTTCCAAGTCAACACCAAAATGAGTTAGAAATTTAGAAATTAGGATTGCATAAGGATACCTAAAATCACTTAGCCTTTTTGCTTTGATCATATGGTCCTTCATGACAAACACCCAGTTTACTCTGATTCTGTGGTGGATACAGTACATCAGTACCAAATCCCCTTCATTCAGTACTGCATGATTGCTCCCCCTGGGAGTAAGCTGCCAGGCCACTATGAACGCAAGAATTATTTCTTCAAGGTTCAGCTTTCCAGTGTTTAAAGAACTCACAGAGTCACGCTTATTTCTCATACACGAGCGAAAGTATTGGACTTTTTTGAATTCTTCTACATCAGAGGTATATCTTTTAGTGACTTTTACTCCTTCATCCTTGAGTCTAGCAACATTTTTCCAGACAGTGGGAGTAATCTCTATTTCTACTCCTTTAACTTGAGTTTTGAGTGTAGAACCTTCAAATGACAGATTAGTAAAGAAAACTTTAATAAGATCAGGATAGATTCTACCATTGAGCTCAAGAAACTTTTGAAGTTTTTGGTGTTGCAGCAGCTTTCGAACACCTCTGAACCCTTTAGCATCCAACCATGAGAATTTCAGAACCTTGGGAATATTAATCTGTTTCCTGCTCATTTCGAGAATGAATAAGTCCATCTTTTCTTGGTTCCCATTGAACTAGGATTCAATGCGCCCTCCTCCTGATGTTTCTTGCATAGCAGTTGAGGATTCTCATTTGCTGAACTTCTTCCTCCCAGATTTGGTGTGCTTGAACATGTTGTTTTGAGAGATGAACCGAAAAATAGAGAAGATAGAATATTTTCAAGGAGAGAGTACAAGATTTTCGAATCACTATTGCATGCTAAAAAGAAATGAGACCCTTCATCTACATTGAATAGTCAATTTTGTCTTTTTGTGAATTACTGTTGTTCTGCTCCATGCGTCAGAGATGGTAAAGGCAGAGAGAGAGAGAGTTGTTGTTGTGATACTCGATTACCTTCACATCTGATTTCCAATCACAGTCATTCAACTTTTATTGGATAACTATTACATTTAAGAGAGTAGCTGAAGTTGTTCCCAGTTGCAAAGGCACTCATCTCAATCTGCAGTAAGTGATTAGAGGCAACACATACACTACTAACCCTAGAAAAAAAATTAACCAATTGATTTTCAATTACTGATATAGATGCAGATCATCACAAGTAAAATAAATCGATTGAATCGAAGATTTAATCGATTGATTTGTAAAAGAAAAAAACATGCAGAGCATCAAAAGTGAATTAAGTCGATTGAATCGATTGATTTGTAAAAGAAAAACATGCAGAGCTACAGAGTTATTGAAATAAATCGATTAAAAGATTATTTAATCGATTAAACTGGCAATACAACATGAATAGAGATTGAGAATCAGGAAATCAACAGATTATTTCGTAATTTCAATCGATTAAAACACATAATTTCAAAATTTTCATATAATTTAATCGATTGAACATATTATCAACCTGTTAAAAAGCACAGAATCATAATAAAGAATCAATTATTCAATACTAGATAGATCCAAAATTCCTAATTCAGTTCTAAGCATATTAAGTCTATCTCTAGGAAGTGGTTTTGTGAACAAGTCAGCTAATTGTTTCTCAGTATCAATGAATAAAATTTCACAATCACCCCTAGAAACATGTTCTCTAATAAAGTGATGTCTAATTTCAATATGCTTAGTTCTAGAGTGTTGAATAGGATTTTTAGTTAGATTAATTGCACTAGTATTATCACAAACCAGAGGTACCATGTTGAGAAATACTCCATAATCTTTCAATTGTTGTTTAAGGTAGATACTCTGAGCACAACAACTCCCAGCTGCAATGTATTCAGCTTCTGTAGTTGAAAGAGCTACACATGCTTGTTTTTTGCTATGCCATGATATGAGACTACTTCCCAGTAAATGGCATGTACCAGAGGTACTTTTCCTATCCAATCTACATCCTGCAAAGTCAGAATCAGAAAATCCAACAAGTTTAAGAGATGCACCTTCAGGATACCACAGTCCAACATTAATGGTTCCTTTAAGGTACTTGAGAATCCTTTTAGCAGCGGTGAGGTGAGATTCCTTTGGATTTGCCTGAAATCTAGCACAAAGGCAAACACTGAACATAATGTCAGGCCTACTAGCAGTCAGATATAGAAGAGATCCAATCAAACCTCTATATTTAGTTTGATCAACTGATTTCCCTTTTACATCTAAATCTAGACAGCAGTTAGTAGACATGGGTGTGGAGGATTCTTTGCAATTATGCATATCGAATTTCTTCAACAACTCATTACAGTATTTAGATTGATTTAGGAAAATACCATTCCTTAATTGCTTAACCTGGAGACCAAGGAAGAAATTCAATTCTCCCATCATAGACATCTCAAATTCACTTTGCATTTCCTTAACAAATTTATTACACAAGACATTATTAGTAGAACCAAAAATGATATCATCAACATAAACTTGCACCAAAATAATGTCAGATCCAGATTTCTTAATGAATAAGGTTTTGTCAACTTCACCTCTTTTGTATCCTTGATTAATTAAGAAATTACTTAGCCTCTCATACCATTGTCTAGGAGCCTGCTTTAATACATAAAGAGCCTTTTTTAACTTGTAGACATGGTTAGGATGTTTATGGTTTTCAAAACCAGGAGGCTGAGAAACATAGACTTCTTCATTGATGAGTCCATTTAGAAAGGAACTTTTGACATCCATCTGTAGTAATCTGAAACCACTAATACAAGCATAAGCTAATAACAGTCTAACAACTTCAAGTCTAGCTACGGGTGCAAAGGTTTCATCAAAATCAATTCCTTCCTGTTGATTATATCCTTTGGCTACCAACCTAGCTTTATTTCTAGTAATAATGTCGTGTTCATCTAATTTGTTTTTGAATACCCACTTAGTACCAATTACATTGATATCTTTGGATTTAGGAACTAATTCCCACACATTATTTCTTTCAAACTGATTAAGCTCATCATGCATGACACTAACCCAATATTCATCATTTAATGCATCCTTAACAGTTTTACGTTCAATTTGTGAAATGAATGCCATATGATTGTAGAATTGATTAAGAGAATGTCTAGTGGATACTCCCTTATTGATTTGCCCAATGACATTGTCTAGAGAAAGATCTCTTGGGACAATCCATTCTTTGGGAAGCTCATCCAAGATATCTTCTTCCTGTTCTTCAACAATTCTTTCTGGTGGATCAGCTTTTGTAGGATCAATTGATTGATCACCTTCTTCTATAGTACACTGATCTGAACCACTGTGATGTTTTAAATGATAAGAATTATCAGTTAATTCGTCATCATCTGCAGTACCTATTATTTTACTCTGCAACACTCGAGGAGACTCATTAAAAACAACATGTACTGATTCTTCAACAGATTTTAGTCTTAAATTATACACTCTATATGCATGACTGTTAGAAGAATAGCCAAGAAAGATCCCTTTATCAGATTTTTCATCAAACTTGCCAATATTTTCTTTCCCATTGTTTAAAACAAAACATGTACATCCAAAAACCCTGAAATAGTTTATCTTGGGTGTCGCCGCCGTCAAAATGAGGCGGTCGGAGCGACGCGATGGTTCTGACTTTCCAATTTTCATGTTTTTATTGGTGTGGTTACAACGCCTTTAGGTTGTCTGATAACCGGGCTGAACCTAAGGGCGAGGATTTCGAAAGGGCGCTCTTGGATTGTCCGATAACCGGGCTAATCCAAGAGCTAGTTTTGAAGGGTTCTCTGGAGTCGCCACCGATGTTTTTACCGGAAACATTGGAAAAGGGGTTAAAAGGCGTTGGGTTTCGAAAAACCAACTTTGGTCGTTAGAACCAGAGTTGGGTAAGGGAGTTAGTTACATGTAAAGGAAGGGTTAGTTCCTTTACGACGCCCCTTTCGGGTTCCCTATGATAGGCCAACTATTTAAAAATAATTAAACCATGGAAAATACGCTTCTACCCTTTTATTTGCGGAATTTAAAATTACGACTACATGGTCGTAGTATCTATTGCATAATTTAAATAAAGCGGCAAAAGGTAAGGGGAGAAAGTAGAAACCTTCGGAGCAAGCTTTCTATTAATTCTTTAAAAATTAGGGTGCTATGTGGCAGCCCTTCACTCTACACAGTGTCGGAAACCTCTCGAAACACTAAAAAACACTCTTAGAAATACTCAGAAACTCCAGAAATGCTTCGGAGGGGTTCTAGAGAGAGAATTTGAAGAGATTTTTAGAGAGAAGGAGGAAGAACTGTTTGAAATGAGGGGAATGGAGCCCCTATTTATAGGAATTCGCGCCTGTCAGGTCGAGACAGCCGTCTAGCCAATCGAGACGACCGTCTCGCCTTACAGGAATGGCGAGATGGCCGTCTCGCCAAACGAGACGGCGGTCTCGCCACTTGTGCAAGGCGAGACGACGGTCTCGAATCCGAGACGGCTGTCTCGACCCTCAAAGACGAAAATCCTTATTTTTGTGCCAAAAAAAACCCTCCTATCCTAGTATGGGGCCTAATAGTCTCTCCTAGTGGCTTCTTAGGCTTGTTCCATCTTCGAAAAGGAGGTCTTCTAGTCTTTATTTTGAGACCGGGCAAGATTAGGGGTCTACAGTTGCCCCCCCTTTACTTGACCAGTCGACTATTGGCCTGTTGTGCCAAGAAGAACGACTGGAAGGTAAAGGAGTTGACCCTCTTGCCCGGTCACCCTTCGGATGTTCCGTCGTGTGACGGTTGATCTTCTGGGAAAAGTTATGGTGTGCACCTCCAGGATACTCCTTCTGACGGTAGCCGATCCCTTCGGTTGGCACATGGTAAAACCTCAGGATACTCCTTCTGACGGTAGCCGATCCTTCGGTTGATGGGTATAAACCCCTCATCAGGCTGGTAGAAGCAGTACGCTGTGTGTTGGACTGGATGGGTATGAACCCCCCATCAGGCTGGTAGTTGCGACTTACTGATCTGGCTGGGGCGCGGATCAGGCGCACTTGCGTGTGCGGGTTGATAGGTATGAATCCCCTATCAGGCTGGTATGGTCCACTGCGTAGGACCGGTGGTGGTGGCAGCTTACTGCTCGGGTGGCTCATGCACCGAGCGTTGAGGTGTGCTTCCTTTGTTTGTCTTTTTTGGGAATTGTCATCCGGTCTGTGCCGGGGAGTTTTGTTGGTGTTCATCCAGCTCATTGATTGCCGGGGATTCTTTGTTTTTGATCTTTTGGTGGTGATCACCCGACTCTTGTTGGCTGGCCGGGCAATCTTTGTTTTTTGTTTGTTGAATTTTGTTGGTCAAGGTGATGGCTTGTCTTAATCCTGCCTTTTTCTCGCGGTTTTATCTCTTTTTTCTCGCGATTTAGGATTTTGACTTTTTTCTTGAGCGTACGTCTTTTTGCTCTTTATTATTATTTTTTTTTGTTATGCTGACTTTTGAGAAGAAAGGGTGGCAACGAATGCACGAAATAAAATTTTATTCATAAGAAAAATTTTATTACAACCATTTTTCAAGTACTATCCCTAAGGGCTATCTTCTGGAGACGATCCGCGATGAGGGAATTGATGGTACATGTGTTCCCGGAATTCTGCTTGTTCCCGGGCTTCATCGTGGTATTCTTGCTGAAATGTCGTTCAGTCTTGTCACATTCCTTGCTGATACTGGTATATCGTCTCCAGCCGAGTATCAAAGGCTTCCTGCCTTAGGGACAACTGCTCTTGCTGCACAGACATTTGATCGAATTGCTGGCGCAGATCGTTGATGTTGCGGTTCAGGCCAGCAAAGTCGTCTGTGTACTGCGGGGGGTGTTGCTGAGCCTGTTGGAAATCGGGAGGTGTCGGAAGATCGTGCATTGCCACGATGTCCTGGAGGTCCAGCGCGAAATCCAGCGAGGGATGAAAGACCAACTGGGTCCCACGGCGCATCAGCATCCCCATGATGACCAGGATCGACCCGTTGATGGATTCGGATCGCAGGTTGGAGGCCATCTCTTCCCGGCCAGCGCACCCCCATTTCTCTGCCAGGGGGGGTGATAAGAGGAGCCACGAGGACGGCTCCCACTGGTCTGCTCCCGAAGTCCTTAAGGGCCCTCAGGAAGAAATAGCCAAGGTTACAGCGTCGCCTCTGGCTCATGCAGTAAAGTACGAAGAGGTCTGGGAGGGTTACCTTACCTTGGCTCTCCTTCCTCCCGTGGACAATCCCAGCCAGCAGCTTGTGGCAAATGCGGAGGGCTGGGGGGAGTGCTGACCCCTTCATCAGCATGGGCAGCGTGGGCGACCTGGTGAGTTCCTCCCACATTTCGGCGGTGGTGAGGTTGGTGGGGCGGCTGCAGATGGCCTCCCGGTATTCCCGAGTTAGCACATCCTCGGGCCGGACGAACCCAATGGTCACATTGAATTCATCGAGGGTAGTAGTCCGGTATGTCCCACCCATAAAGTAGTTCACCATCTTGGTGGGTGGTAGACCCGGGACCATAGAGGGAGCCTCGGCGTAGGAGATGGAGGCCAGGAACTCCAGTATCGCTTGAGGGTACACGTGGGTAGGTGGAGGTTATAGCAGGAAGCCCCACCCAATGCTATCTATGTGGGCCCGGACATCGTCCTCCCACCCGAACTCGGCGAGGATGCCGAAGTCAAGTCTGAGCATGGGGTGCCACGTATAACCTTGAATGTGCTCAAGGCGGGCTTGGTGCTGTGGCGAGAGCTGAGCAGGATCCTGGGGGGCTGGCGGCGAGGAACTGCTAGGGCCGGTAGTGCCTCTTCTCTTTCTGGATTGACTTCTACCGAACATTTTGGCCAAAAAGTGCTCTGAAGTGAGAGATTTGAGAGTTGGAGGTTTCTGGGGTGCAGAGGAGTTGTGAGGGATCCTCCACACGCCTCCCCTATTTATAGGGGAAAAATTCGATCCGGGACCGCCATCTGGGAAGTCGGGACGACAGTCTCAAAATTACGCAGGTCGAGACGGCCGTCTGGGTTCTCGAGACGGCGGTCTCGACTTTGGCCTTAATAGAGACGGTCGTCTCGCCAAGCGGGACGGTGGTCTCGTTTTTGGCCAAGTCGAGATGGCGGTCTCGAATTTTTGAAGATCGAGACGGCGGTCTGGGAAATCCGGACGGCCGTCTCGATTAAAAGTTTTTTTTTTTTTTGAGAAAACAATAGGACCTGGTTCAAAAACATCTTATGCATGCAATGTTTTCATGTTTGATGTCCTATGATGCCTATTTCAGTTAATTTTGAGAAGGATTTCACTGGCGTGTCTTGTAGCGTCGGAAGCCCTCTGATCTGCGTTCTTGTGTTTGGTTGTACCATGTCGGGCTCTTTGTGACCGAAGGATGATTGTTTTTTCCTCTTTTCTTTTTCTTTTTCTTTTATAGAGCATTCTTTGCCATGTAGTGTTCCTTTTTCTCCACTTTAGGGATTTCAATCCTCTTGTTGACTATACGCCTCCATATTCCCAAATTAATTATTAGAATATTGTTGCGAAGGTCAAGAGAAAAGAAGTAAAGAGGTAAGTTCAATGGCTTGTGTTTTAGAAGGTTGATTTTCATTTAGAAAGTGGCTTTGTAAGAATGGCTGGCTAGGGTTAGGCTTTGGTGTTTAGGTTTCGTCTAAGCAAACGTTTTCCCCTTTCTTGTACTTGCGCCTTTTAGTTTTATTTCCATTGCTTTTAATGGCTAGCTGATTTTCCTAGATCGCCCTTCGGGTTTTCGAACTAGGATATTGTGTTTTGGCCCTGACTTTTGTCTAGGTTCCTTCTTTTTGTATATTCGGGGAATCCTAGCGGACCTTATTTTGCAACCCTAACTTTTGCCTAGGCTACCCTTTATTTTTGTTCGAGCGTCCTACCGGGTTAACCCTATCTTTTGCGTAGCCCCCTTAGTGGGTTTCCTACCGGGTATTTTGTCCTTTTCTTTGGCCTTTGGCTTCTATGGGCTTTCTTTTTTGTGTATTTATTTTTTGTTCGCAATATTGACGAAGCATGACTTTCTTTATAGTGAGGTAAAGCCTTTATTTGGTGCTTCTAATCAACTAGCTTGATTGTAATGGCAATGGTGAATGTTGATTATTTGGATGCGCCTTTTTACTCTTCTTCTTTTTTCCGTTTACTTAGACACGGTTATTGTGAGGTCTAGTCAGAGATAGCAAGAAGAGAAGCAGATAGTAAGAAGTATTCTTTATTAATTAATAAGGGAATATGTGCCCTAAAATGCCCGGGGGTCGGGCTAGCCCCGAGGGATAATCTCTAACAGTCATGGGGTTTACATCCCTTAAATGAAGAAAAAGTTCTCCTAATGACTAAGGTAGCTCTTGACGCTTGCATCCCTCCACTTTGGAAAATTTGGTTGAGTGTGCGGAGGGGGGACTTTCCTTTTCCTCTTTCTGCTCGGCCCTTAGTAGGGTCATATCCTAGGCCATGCTTGAAAGGATTATCTTGGAATTCTGGGGGTTCCCTTATGCCTTGGGAATCTGCCCCCAGTCCTTGGCTAGGATGGTAGCCATGCTTCATCATCATGCGGGCTACCTTTGTGTTTTTGGGAAGTCGCTCTATGTTGGCAATTTCGAGCGCTTGAAAAGATGTTTCAAGGGCCTCTTCAGCCGCATCCACGTAAGGTTGGGTGGACGGTCCACTGATCAGGATATCATCTTCTGCTTGGACCGTGACCAATTTGTCCCCCACTATGAACTTGACTTTCTGGTGGAGCGTCGAAGGTACTGCCTTAGCGTCATGAATCCAAGGCCTGCCGAGGAGACAACTGTATGCTGGAGTAATGTCCATTACATGGAAATCGACGTCGAAGATAGTGGGTCCGACTTGAATTGGTAGTTTAACTTCTCCCACTACTTCTCGCTTTGATGATCCGTCGAAGGCTCGAACGATGGTGCTACTTGGGCGCAGGCGGGTTCCTTGGATAGTCAATTTGTCTAGTGTGCACTTGGGCATCACGTTCAAGGATGACCCGTTATCCACAAGAACTTTGGCGATGAGGTACTCCTTGCACTTGATAGCAATGTGCAAGGGCTTGTTATGGTTTGATCCCTCGAGGGGGAGTTCTTCCTCTATGAAGGTGAGGTGATCGCTTGCCATGATGTGACCGATGATCCTCTCAACTTTTTCTTGGGATATGGTATGAGGTACATGCGCCTCGCTCAAGACCTTCAGCAGGGCATTTCTGTGCGGTTCCGAGCTCATTATTAGGGATAACAACGTTATCTTTGCAGGTGTGCGGTTGAGCTGGTCTATAATGGAATACTCGCTTTGCGTTATGAACTGGAGTAATTCCTCCGTCTCCTTCGTGGATTCTTTATTTTCTTTTTCTTCTTCGGTCTTTTTATTTTTTCCTTTATTTCTGAGGACATCTTCCTGTGAGTCCTTGGGGGAGTAGACTCTTCCACTTCTAGTCATGCCCCCAATACCGGCTATATTCGTGATGTCTTCTTTTATTGGTGGAGATTCCCCATATCTCCATGGTATAGCCTTATTTGATTCGTAGGGGAAAGGACGTGGAATAAAAAGTCGCACTGGTGTCCTTGCCCCTTCTTCTTTATTTTTGAGGACCAACGGTCAATGCTGATTTTCCTCTTGTGGTGAGTCGATCATTGGGGAGAGCTTGATTAGGAGTGGCTTTCTCTCCATTCTTCTGATTTGGAAGACGTGTCAGTTAATCCTTTCTTTTTATTATCTTATTTATTAAGCGTGAAGGAGGGGAAATTAAATATGTAGATGAATGATATGCATGCAAGTAGACAATTGTTGAATAAAAGAAAAATTTCATTCATCCATTAGAAGGTGTACATTCCCTATTCCATACTACGAAGCAACTTTTGGCAAAAACGGAAAAGCCTAAAAAAACCCACAGGCGGGTCTTGATCTCTATGTAATTCCCTTTCGGCTTCCTGGACGTGACGAGCGAGTGCTTCGCTTTGCTTCTGGACTGCCTGGCTCATATCTTCACTGTACTTTTGAGCCTCTTTGATGTTCGCCTCTTGATGGACGACCAAGGCTTGTAGTTCATCGAGTTTTGCAAGGGCTCGGTCCTTATCTTGAAGTACTTGGTCATACTGAGCTAGCCCGTCTCTTTCCTTACAGCGTAGCTCAGTGAGACTTTTGTTGAGTCTCTGATTGGCCTCCCGCTCTTGGTGTATTTCCGACCGAGTCTTGGTAAGTTCTTGCAACAATTCCTTGATCGTGTGAGCCTGTTTTGCTGATTCGGCCTCAAGGCGTGCTGTCTTGGCAGTGATTTCTTAAATTTGGCTATCCGAGCTTGTTCTGGCAGTTTTGGATGCTCGGATAGCTTGCTCGTTGGAGTCAGCACACTGATCCTTGAGGCGTTCTATTTCATGATCCTTTTTCTTGCATTGCCTCTGTAGACCGTCAATGGTGAGGATAAATTCTTGCTCTCTCTCTTCAAGGGCCCTCATCTGGGCTCCCATGATTTCTATCCTCTGGGTCAAGGCGTCGACTTGAGCCTGCAGCTCTTCATTATTGGCGCTTGTAATGAGTGAGGTGGATGGTTGAGATATCCCTCTTCTTTTTCTCCACACCTCATAGTCACCGGAGACAGCCACTCGAGCTTTTCCTAGCTCTCTATCTCCCATATAGACTGGTCTCTCCCATGCTTTTCTCACAGCTAGTGAGTTGGCAATTGTGCATAGGTCTCCAAAGAAACACAGTCCTCCGAGTTCCCCTCGAGAAAAAGTAGTTTGGGTTCTCATGAGTTGTCTCATAGCTACTCTAGGTGAGTAGGCTATGCAACCCCTGAGTCCTATCAAGGGTACATTCAGATAGTCTCCACATCTGATGAGGACTGGGCCAGGTCGGAACCAAGGGCAGACCCAGGATATACTGTTGGCGTCCTTTTGTTCCAACTCGTCCCTCCATTCTGAAGTTAAGCGCCGTTGGAGAGGGATTTTGGAGAAGCTTCTCAAAGGATCGGGGAACATCCCCATGTGACTGGAGGCGTAAAAATGTGTAATGCCCCACACGAATAGTAGTGAAGAGCAGCAACGAAGTGTTTTTCCTTGCTTCTGGTGGCAGAAATCCACCGAAAGCAAGGTGTCGGCAAGAATTGCAGGCAAGGGACTCTTCGAGTTCACGTCCCAGGCGAAGAAGGCGTCCATGACGGCTTGATCCACTGTGTCGAGGTGGAAGGGAAATAAGATTGTTCCAAATATTATTAGGGCCAGGGTTTTGTTGAAAGCGACCCATTCTGTCCTTTCAGTCAAATCGGACAGGTGGTCTTCTAACATTGAGACCTTCCAACCCTGGACATTCCCTTTTCCTATCAGGGTAGTCTGCCGAAAAGGCAGTTGAATGATGGCAGCAACTTGTGCTGCAGGAGTATACGCTCCATGGCGGATATGGACCCCAGCTGATTTGGGTCATTTCAACATAATTTCGTACTCCTCTAAGGTAGGCACCATATCGAACTACGGAAATTCAAAGCATCGCAGACTGGAGTGCCAAAAATGAATTAATACCCTGAGGAACACTTGGTCGACACAGATCTTCAATAGGTCGAGAATCCGTCCATAGGATTTCTCAAAATCGGCGCGGACCTCTGGTGGCATTACCGCGCAAATTCGTTCTAGTTTCTCAGTATGGTATCGGAGAATATCCACCTTCTTCAATTGTCTACTAGTCCCCTCCATTTTCTAAAACCAAAATGCATGTTAAATGATGCTTATTCGAATGAATGTGGGTGTTTATTTTTTTTATCATGTTTTGTATGGTATTTACGTATTTTTTGAAAAATAAACTACCTATATGATGATTTGGGATGTTCATGAATTAGGTCCCATTTATTGCTTTAAAATCGAGAAAAGGGAAGAAAATTTTATTGGTTTTTTATTTTATAGCCTTTTATCTCTTCTGTCGGAACTGCGTGGCTACTTAGCTTACAAAGAACCTGAAACCAGGCTAGCTAAAAGGCAGACTGTCCGAGATAAAAATATGGCTTTATGCGAAAGACTAGTTAGCGTCCCTTATCTCTTCTGTCAGAACTGTGTGGCTACTTAGCTTGCAAAGAACCTGAAACCAGGCTAGCTAAAAGGCAGACTGTCCGAGATAAGGGCGTTTATTGCAAAAAAATTTTAGGTTTTTCTGTTGTTTTGTTTATGCTATGCAACAGCCAAATGCAACAAACATATGCACACACAATTCGATCATCCACGAACAGGCGAGAAGTCATTTTTAATCACGAGGTAGGATTTTCCTGCAGAAAAGTGCATTGGCGAAGGTAGGTTCTAACTGTTCTCACCAAGGCTAAGGCCCCCAAGGTGCCCCCATTATAGGGTCCCCACTCTCCAGCCTTCCGACCATGCTTAGCACTAAGGCCATAGTCAGTCTTTGTGCCAAAAGAGGAAGGTTATCACCTTGAGTGGTGGTTTCCGATCACACTGGTGGGCACAAGGCCATCACTAAAGCGAACCGTACCTGCCACCCACTCCCTATGGATTTCTCACTTGCCCCCGGGTATAGGAGGAACTGTAGTGTGCAAGGGTTTGTGTACAGTTTGTATTTCAAACAATTGCGTAAACAAACGACAGTTATTAAAGCCAACGAATAAAACATGTTATAATACAAAGTAGGGTAAAAGCGTATTTTTCTTGGTTTATTTATTTTTAAGCTGGCCCATCACTAAATGGGATCAACTCTCTAGGCTTCCCCAGTGGAGTCGCCATTTGTCGCCACCGTCAAAACGAGGCGGTCGGAGCGACGCGATGGTTCTGACTTTCCAATTTTCGCGTTTTTATTGGTGTGGTTACAACGCCTTTAGGTTGTCCGATAACCCGACTGAACCTAAGGGCGAGGATTTGGAAAGGGCGCTCTTGGATTGTCCGATAACCGGGCTAATCCAAGAGCTAGTTTTGAAGGGTTCTCTGGAGTCGCCACCGATGTTTTTACCGGAAACATTGGAAAAGGGGTTAAAAGGCGTTGGTTTTCGAAAAACCAACTTTGGTCGTTAGAACCAGAGTTTGGTAAGGGAGTTAGTTACGTGTAAAGGAAGGGTTAGTTCCTTTACGACGCCCCTTTCGGGTTCCCTATGATAGGCCAGCTATTTAAAAATAATTAAACCGTGGAAAATACGCTTCTACCCTTTTATTTGCAGAATTTAAAATTACGACTACATGACCCTAGTATCTATTGCATAATTTAAATAAAGCAGTAAAAGGTAAGGGGAGAAAGTAGAAACCTTCGGAGCAAGCTTTTTATTAATTCTTTAAAAATTAGGGTGCTATGTGGCAGCCCTTCACTCTACACAGCGTCAGAAACCTCTTGAAACGCTAAAAAACACTCTTAGAAACACTCAAAAACTCCGGAAATGCTTTGGAGGGGTTCTAGAGAGAGAATTTGAAGAGATTTTAAGAGAGAAGGAGGAAGAACTATTTGAAATGAGGGGAATGGAGCCCCTATTTATAGGAATTCGCGCCTGTCAGGTCGAGACGGGCCGTCTCGTCTGACAAGGTCGAGACGGCCGTCTCGCCTTGCAGGAATGGCGAGACGGCCGTCTCGCCAAACGAGACGGAGGTCTCGCCACTTGTGCAAGGCGAGACGGCGGTCTCGACCCTCAAAGGTGAAAATCCTTATTTTTGTCCCAAAAAAACCCTCCTATCCTAGTATGGTGCCTAATAGTCTCTCCTAGTGACTTCTTAGGCTTCTTCCATCTTCGAAAAGGAGGTCTTCTAGTCTTTATTTTGAGGTCGGGCAAGATTAGGGGTCTACATTGAGTTTTCTTCCATTGTAAAGTTCATATGGGGTTTTCTTAAGAATGGGTCTAATCAAAACTCTATTCAAAACATGACAAGAAATGTTTACAGCATCTGCCTAAAAGTATTTAGGTAAAGCATTTTCACAAAGCATTGTTCTAGCAAGTTCCACAATGGATTTGTTCTTTCTTTCCACAACACCATTCTGTTGAGGAGTTCTTAGAGCAGAAAAGTTGTGTTTTATGCCATACTTTTCACAGAATAATTCAAACTTTTCATTTACAAATTCTCCACAATTGTCACTTTGAATAGATGTAATGAAATAACCTTTCTCATTATGTAAAACCTTGGCAAGCTTTTTAAAAGATTTGAAAGAATCAGATTTGACTTTTAGAAAAATAGTCCAAGTAAATCTGGAAAAATCATCAACAATTACCATGATATAGAGATTACCACCTAGGCTTTTATTTCTTGAAAGACCAACCAAATCCATGTGAAGCAGTTCCAAAGGTCTACAAGTAGAGACTATGTTTTTGTTTGAAAAGGATTTTCTAGTTTTTTTACCTTTTAAACAAGCTTCACAGATTTTGTCTTTCAGAATTTGAAGCTTAGGTAGTCCAGAAACTAAATCTTTAGTAATCAGTTTGTCAAGATGATTAAGATGAATATGTGCAAGCCTTCTATGCCATAACCAAGATTCTTCTTCTTTAGTAAGAAGACAACTTTGAGATGAGATAGAATGCTTGATATCTAGCATGTAAATGTTGTTTAATCTCTTACCAACCAACATTACCGTATCAGATTTTGGCTCACAGATTAGGCAGATTTCTGGTTTGAAGATAACCTTGTGACCAAGATCACATAATTGACTTATACTGATTGAGTTGTGCTTGAGACCTTCAACAAGAAGAACATTGTGAATGGTCACAATTTCACCATCTCCTATATCTCCAGAACCTAAGATTCTTCCCTTGTTGTTATCTCCATATGTCACGTGTCCTCCATTCTTCAATCTCAGTTTCTAGAATTTGGAAATATCACCTGTCATATGCCTTGAGCATTCGCTGTCCAAGTACCAAAGTGATTTTTGCTGCTGTTCCTGAAAAATCAAGCATCAAGTATTTGGTACCCTTAAATACTTTGGGTCCTTAGGGGTCAAATTTTCTGTTTAACATATTTTGGAACCCATCTCATTTTATCCTGTGGCACAAAGTGTTTTCTAATATGACTGAATTTTATAGTATGCCCTTTTTTCATACAGTAATGACAAGATGAGAAAGGAGATGCTGTTGATTTTCTAAAAGAAAAGAAATTCAAATATCTTTTAGTTTTAACCTCAACCTTAGGTTTGTACCCAATTCTAGTATGATCAAAAACACAGTTTTGGGACCCAAGAAGTGTATCTAAATTTTCTTTACCTTGAGTAAACTTAGATAAAGTTTTAATCAAATACTCAACCTTATTCTGCAGAGAGATACACTTTTCACAATTGTTGTTAGTAGCAGCATTATCAGAAGATGAATTATTGTAGATTATTTCAAGATGTTCCATATCTGTTTTGCTTTCTAATAACTCTTCTTCCAGAACTTTAACCCTATTCTCTAACCAGTTATTTAGTCCTTTTAACCGATTATTTGTATGAGATAAATTCCTAGCTTCATTATGCATTTCATTGAAGGCAGTTAGTAATGTGCTGTAATTCATTTCATTTTCTGTGGGGGTTAACTTACATGGGATGAAGAGGATTCACAGCCAGCCATTAAGCATAGATTCACTTCTTCACCTTCAGATACAGAACTAGAGGATGAATCATTGTCTTGCCAAGCTATGTAGGCCTTTTTCCCTTTGTACTTCATCTCTTTCTTGTTTTGATTCTTGGATTTTTCTGGACATTCACTCCTTATGTGTCCCTTCTTACCACAAGAATAACAAGTATAAGTATTTTGAGTAGAATCAGTTCTTTTATCAGTGTACCTTTTAACCTGGCCAGTTTTGTTCTTCTTTCTAAGAAATTTCCCAAACTTCTTAACCAACAGATTTAGATTCTCAAATTTATCTTCTTCAGAATCACTACTTTCTTCAATCGTCTTGAGAACAATATTTCTGCTTTTCTTCTCTGCATTTTCTTGTTCTTTAAACTGATTGATCTCCAACTCGTGTTCCCTTCGCTTACCAAACAATGATGCAGTAGTCATCTCAGTTAAGTCTCTTGATTCTGATATAGCTGTCACCTTTGGTTGCCAAGTTCTGTCCAAGCATTTTAGGATTTTGATGTTTAACTCTTCCTTGTCAAATGTCTTGCCTAATCCAATTAGATGATTGACTATATGCGTGAATCTTTTCTGCACATCTGCAATGGTTTCACCTTGCTGCATTTTGAACAATTCATAGTCTCTAATTAATTCATGCTTTCTTGCCCTTTTCACGTCAGAGGTACCCTCATGAGTGACCTCTAGAATCTCCCACATTTCTTTGGCAGAGACACATTGAGAAACCCTGAAAAACTCATCAAGATTTAAGGCAGAGGTAATAATGTTCTTAGCAGTATAATCATATTGAACTTTCCTATTTTCTGCATCAGTTAATTCATCCCAGTTTTTTTCAACAATTTTACCATCCACTGTATGAGTTGGTTTGAAAGGCCCATTAACAATTGTATCCCAAATACCCCTATCAAGAGATTCAATAAAGATTTTCATTCTAACCTTCCAGAAAGAATAATTCACACCAGCAAATAGAGGAGGCCTATTGATAGAGGCTCCTTCAGAAAAATTCATCTTTCCCTCAGCCATTTAAACCTTTCTTGGACCGAATTCTTGAGTAACTTACAAGAACCAGCTCTGATACCAATTGTAAGAATTAATGGTTGAGTTCAAGAGGGGGGCTGAATTGAACTTTTGAAATCTTTTTCGAAAAACTCTCTTTCTTTTGGAAGAATGGTTAATCTTTATCCAATCTTTTATTAGGCAGATTTGGTTTTAAACAAAGCAAGAATATAAACAAGAAATGAAAAGAGATGAAAGCAGAAATTCAACACAAGAGTTTATACTGGTTCACTCTTTCCAAGAGCTACATCCAGTTCTTGACAAATCTGTCAAGTTCCACTAATTCCAAGTGAAAAATACAAACCAGTAGATATACACCAATCTACCCCAAGAACTATCTTACAACACCACAAGATAGACTCTTGAATTAACCACCCAGTAACCAAACCCAGTTACTGTAACCAGTGCAGATTCAAACCCAATCTACACAATTAAACTTTGTACAAGTATATGAAAAGAATAAACCTAGACTGCAGTTTTAACAATATAGAAGTCCAGAAGCAATTTTCCTAACTCAGAACTTTCTCTCTTGATGATCTTTCAACAATCTTGATCTAAACGCCTTATGATATGAAAAGTTTATGAATGCTCAAAGAAAGGCACGAATATGAGAGCTCTAAGATTGATTTCAAATGTTTTCCAAATTGTGTTTTCAAAAGAGAAATCAAAACTGTATTTATAGAGTAAAAGAGAGAAACTGATAGATTCAATTGATTTAAAATGACGTTTCAATCGATTGATTTCATTTAAAACTCATTCAATTAGTTGTTTCGAGCTTTCAATGGATTGAAAAAGTTTAGAAAAAAATGGTAGCTCTCTGTTTCAACAGATTAAAATATATTTCAACAGATTGAAATCCTCTGATACCTTAGAATGAAAAAATGATCTCTCTGTTTCAACAGAATAAAACTTATTTCAACAAATTGAAATCCTGTGATACCTTAGAATGAAAAAATGATCTCTCTGTTTCAACATATTAAAACTTATTTCAACAGATTAAATTTCTGTGATATCTTAGAATGAAAAAATGATCTCTCTGTTTCAACAGATTAAAACTTATTTCAACAGATTGAAATTCTGAGATACTTCAAAGTGAAAAATGACATCTCTCTGTTTCAACAGATTGAACTTGATTTCAACAGATTAAAATTGCGAAACCTTTAATATGAACAAATCATTAAGAACATTTTAACCTGTTGATTCTGCGATTCAATCAATTAAAATTTTGACTGTATATGAACATTTCCTATGTTAAGTGATTTTAACAGATTGAAACTTCTTTTTAACAGATTGAAAAACTCAGTTTGTTCTTTTAATGCTTAAAAATTGGTTTTTCATGCAATAAAATAAGTTCTATGAAATGCATCATTTATAGGCGCTTATCACAAGATCTACTGAAACTATCAAGAGATTAAATTCTCAACCTATAACCTATTCACCTACACACCCACAAACTAAACTCTATAAACTCTATGTGTCTTCATCAAATCCAACAAGTACTTCACATTATTCATGTCACCCAGAAAGCTATTAAGGGTAGTCCCGTAGCGGACTATCTAGCCCATGGATCAACAGACGAATACCAATCCCTACAGGACGATTTTCCCGATGAACATATCATGCACATCGAACACGAAGAGACAAAAGAAGAGGCATGGACCATGTTCTTCAACGGAGCCTCAAACATGCTGGGACATGGGATAGGAGCTATTTTGATATCCCCAGAAAAGAAGTATATTCCCGTCACGGCCAGGTTAAATTTTGACTATACCAACAACATGGCCGAATATGAAGCATGCGCACTAGGAATCCAAGCAGCTCTAGATCATGGGGTTACTAAACTCAAAGTATTCAGTGATTCATCCCTTGTCATCTATCAACTTAAAGGTGAATGGGAAACCCGAAACTCTAAATTAATCCCATATCTAGAGAACATCCGTGATTTAGTCTCAAGAATGGAAAGCGTCACCTTCCAGTATATTCCTCGGGAAGACAATCAATTTGCGGACGCCCTCGCCAGTCTATCATCAATATTTTCTTTAGATCAAGAGCATGAGATACCAATCATTCAAATCAAGTTGCATGACAAAAAAGCTTTTTGCATGACAATAACTAACGAACGCGATCAAAATCCTTGGTATCACGACTTAAAGCAATACCTCATGAAGGGCGAATACCCCGAAGGAATCAATGATAATGATAAACGAACCATTCTTAAAAGGGCAACAAGGTTCACATTGATTGAAGAAACCCTCTACAAAAAGAGTTTCGATTCTACTCTCTTAAGGTGCGTGGACCATGAGGAAGCCCAAACCTTGATAAGAGAAATCCACAAAGGAATTTTTGGGACCCACACACCTGAGCATGTCATGGCAAAGAAGATCTTAAGGGCAAGGTATTTTTGGTCTACAATGGAAGCTGATTGTCACCAATATGCTAAAAAATGTCACAAGTGCCAAATCTATGCCGATAATATTCGCGTGTCGCCCGCACCTCTCAGTACCCTGGCTACACCATGGCCATTCTCTATGTGGGGCATGGACGTCATCGGACCCATCGAGCCCAAAGCATCAAATGGTCATTGTTTTATCTTGGTGGCCATTGACTATTTCACCAAATGGGTTGAGGCAGCATCATATGCACACGTAACTAGAAAAGTGGTGACCACCTTCATCAAGAAAAATATTCTATGTCGGTACGGCATCCCTCATAGACTCATTACTGATAATGGGACTAACCTCAATAATAAGATGATGGAGGAATTATGTCAAGACTTGAAAATTCAACACCACAATTCCTCTTCGTACCGACCGAAGAGGAACGGTGCAGTAGAGACTACCAATAAGAATATCAAGAAAATAATCCAGAAGATGGTAGTAACATACAAAGATTGGCACGAAATGTTGCCCTTTGCCCTGCACGGGTACTGAACTTCAGTGCGAACCTCCACAGGGGCTACTCCATTTTCCCTCGTATACGGAATAGAGGTTGTACTACCAGTAGAGGTCGAAATACCCTCCCTGCGAGTTGTTATGGAAGCAAAATTAACAGAAGCAGAATGGGTCCAAAATCGCTACGATCAGCTGAACCTAATCGAAGAAAAATGGTTGGATGCCATATGTCGGGGGCAAGTTTACCAAAAGAAGATCAAGAAAGCCTACGACAAGAAAATCAATCCCCGCACCTTCCGAGAAGGGGATCTGGTAATAAAGAAATTGCTTCCAGCTCAGAAAGATAAAGTTGGGAACCTTTGTGGTCAAGCGAGCCTTCTCAGGAGGAGCCCTTATCCTCACCAACATGGATGGAGAAGAGCTTCGACACCCAGTTAACTCAGATGTGGTAAAAAAATACTATGCTTGAAGACATTGCTCATGACCCGTCAGGATGAAGACTCACAAAGAGCGTCCTGGGCAAAAGATAGGGTCCATATTCCTCGCTAGGATATGTCCTAGGCAAAAATTAGAGGTTTTTAAAAATAAAATAAAATAAGAGGAGCAATGATTACCTTAGCCGAAAACTGTAAGGCGACTAAGGTAATACCTTCCCAGAAGCAAGCAGACTTCGCATGATCTTCACTTCGAGCTCGACCATCTCAATTAAAGCAACCAAGAAAAATAGAAAAACAGAAATCACGGGCATGATTGTTATATCCTATACAGTTCAGCCAACCTTGGCCAGCCCTGCTTATAAATTCCTTTGAAAATCCTCCTGTAAAAATAAACCACTTGATTATATCAATAAAAATTGTCTTCTCTTCTCTTGACCTACTTGTGAGAATGCCTCTGTATTAACGAAACATGAGCATGCATAAAACAAGCAATACAAGAAAGCATAAGAAAGAAAAAAGAAAACAAGATCAAAATAAACAGCGCCTGCTAGGATAGTCTTAGGCAAGAATAGGGCAGCCTGCTAGATCGAAAACCCGCAAAGGGCGGTCTAGGCAAAATTTAAGGCCTTCATAAAAAGGAAAAAGCCCGCCGAGACGTCCTAGGCAAAAATTAAGGCAAGCCCGCTAGATCGAAAACCCGCAAAGGGCGGTCTAGGCAAAAGATAGGGTTAAAACAAAATTTCATAAGAATAATCACGGGAAAACAACAAAGAAAGTATCAGTCACTTTTTAGGTGCCCCAACTAAAAATAGATTGCATTAAGAGCATCCACGCACAAATAGTCGCACAAAAATGACTTTTTCAAAAACAAAACAAACAAAAATACTTCAGGCAAATAAAAAACCAAAAAGCATTCATATAAAAATATTAGCTTTGTGCTTACATTAAAAAAAAAAGGAAACACCCAAAAAGTATCCTGGTAAGACTTCACTGACTTTAGCAAAAATATGCATTAACCAAGAGTTTCTTCGACAACCAAGCAAGAGTCGAACGCCAAAATAAACAAGACTATCCGGCAACCACCAAGCCGGATGACCATCGAAAAAATCAGAGTAATCCCCGACAACTAGCAAAGTCGGAGGACTGTTACCAAATGATCAAGATTAAGAATCCCCAGCAACTAACAAGCTGGATGAACACCAATAGAATCCCCGGTAGAGACCGGATGACCACTCCCAAAAAGACAAAAAACAAAGACCAAAGAATGTCTCTCGACACTCGGCGCATGAGCCACCTGAGCAGTAAGCCGCCACCACCACCAGTCCTACGCAGTGGACTGTACCAGCCTGATAGGGGGTTCATACCTATCAACTCGCGCATGCAGTGCGCTTGATCTGCGCTCAAGCCGGATCAGTAAGTCGCAACTACTAGCCTGATGGGGGGTTTATACTCATCCAGTCCTACGCACAGTGGGCTGTAACTATCAGCCTAATGGGGGGTTTATACCCATCAATCGAAGGATCGCCTACCGTCAGAAGGAGCATCCTGAGGTTCTACCATGTGTCAACCAAAGGGATCGGCTACCATCAGAAGGAGTATCCTGGAGGTGCACAACACACTTTTCCCCAGAAGATCAACTGCCGCAAGACGGGACGTCCAAAGGGTAACCGGGCAAGAGGAACAACTCCTTTACCCTCTAGTCGATCTTCTCAGCACGACAGGCCAGCAGTCGACTGGTCAGGTAAAGGGGGGGCAGCTGTAGACCCCAAATCTTGCCCGGCCTCAAAATAAGAGCAGAAGACCTCCTACTCGAAGATGGACGAAGCCAAAAAAGCCACTAGGAGAGACTATTAGGCCCCATAGTAGGATAGGAAGGATTTTTTGTACAAAAATAAGGATTTTTGCCTTTAGGGGTCGAGACCGCCATCTCGCTTTTCGGGACCGCCGTCTCGCTTTTCGAGACCGCCATCCCGAATGGTGAGACGGCCGTCTCGACCTTGTCAGATGAGACGGCCGTCTCGACCTGACAGGCGCAAATCCCTATAAATAGTGAGCGTTCCCCCCCTTCATTTCAGACAGTTCTTCCACTTTACCTTCTACACTTTCTTCAAATTCTCTTCCTAGAGTCCCTCCGAAGCATTTCCAGAGTTTCTGAGAGTTTTTGAGAAGCTTTTTATAGCATTTCGAGAGAGTTTTCGGCGTTGTAAGAGCGAAGGGCTTCCAAAACGCACCCTATATTTCAAGAGCATTAATCAAAAGCTTGCTTCGGAGGTTTCTTCACTCTCCCTCTCTTTTACTGTCTTTATTTTTATGATTAAATTGCATAATAGACATTAGGGCCATGTAGTCGTGACTTTAATTCCGTAAATAAAAGGGTAAAAGCGTCTTTTCAAAAGTTTATTTATAAAATAGCTGGCCTATCATAGGGAACCCAAAAGGGGCGTCGTAAGGGAACTAACACTTCCCTTACACGTAACTAACTTGAAGCACTTGGTGGATTTGATGAAGACATAGATATAGCTTAGGTTGTGGGTGTGTAGATGATTAGGTTTTTAGTTTCAGTACTTAATCTCTTGATAGTCCATTATATTTTGTGATAGACACCTTAAAACATTGCATCTCATTGAAAATCATTTTCTGCATGAAAAACTCACATTCAAGTATTAAAAGAACAAACTAAGTTTTTTTTAATCTGTTGAAAAAGATTTTCAATCTGTTAAAATCACTTAACAGAATAAGTGGTCATACATAATCGTATTTTCAATTGATTGATTCGCAGAATCAACAAGTTAAAATAACTTAGTGAATTTTTTCAAATATCATGGTTTCGCATTTTCAATCTGTTGAAATACTTTTCAATCTGTTGAAACAGAGAGGTTATTTTTCTGTTTAAAAGACTGCAGGATTTCAATCTGTTGAAATGATTTTCAATCGATTAAAACAGAGAGCTATCATTTTTTCTAGAGCTGTTTCAATCCATTGAAAACTCGAAACAATCAATTGAATGAACTTTTAAATGAAATCAATCGATTGAATCGTGGTTTCAATCGATTGAAATGTAATCTGATCGATCATAGTTTCATTCTGATCGATCATAACTCGGTCTGATCGATCATACTTCAGTTCTAATCAATCAGAGTCTCTTCTAACCTGTTATACTTCAATCTAATCGATCTTGTGACTCTCTGAAACAGTTTTTGACAGATGAAACATTCTGATTCTTTGTTTTACTCTATATATACAGAATTGATCTATCTTTTGAAAAATACAACACACTACTTGAGAAAACTAGTGAAATCAATCTGTGAAACTTTCATATACGTGACTTTCTCTGCATTCAAGAATCTTTTCATATCATAAGGTGCTGTGATCAGAATTGTGGTCAATCAAAGAGAGAAAGTGCTGTTAGAATTTGTTCTGGACAATTAGAACTTCAAGTCCAGGTTTTTTCTTTCCATACTCTTCTGTAAAAGTGTGATTGTGCAGGTTGGATTGTGATCTGCACTTGGTACAGTAACTGGATTTGGTTACTGGGTGGTTTTCAAGATTCTATCTTGTGGGTTTGCAAGATAGTTCTTGGGGTAGATTGGTGAGTATCTACTGGTTGTAATTTTCACTTGGAATTAGTGGAACTTGACAGGTTTGTCAAGAACTGGATGTAGCTCTGGATTAGAGTGAACCAGTATAAATTTGTGTGTTAAATTTCTTCTTTCATCTCTTTTATTTTCTGTCTATAAACTTGCTGTGTTTAAACCAAATTACCTTTGAAAAAATTGAATAAAGATAACTCATTCTTCCAAAAGAAAGTAAGTTTTGCGAAAAAGTTTTAAAGTTCAATTCACCCCCCCTCTTGAACTCAACCATTAATTCTTTCATAACTCTCATACCTAAACTCTGGTTTTAATGACCAAAGTTGGTTTTCGAAAACCAACGCCTCTTTACCCTTTTTTCGATGTTTCTGGTAAAAACATCGGTGGCAACTCCATAAGAACCCCTTCAAATTAGTTCTTAGGTTAGCTCGGTTATCGGACAACCTAAGAACACCTTTTCAAAAACCTCACCCCTAGGTTCAGCCAGGTTATCGGACAACTTAAAGGCGTTGTAACCTCACCCATAAAAACACGAAAATTGGAAAGTTGGAACCATCGCGTCGCTCTGACCGCCTCTTTTTAACGGCGGCGACAGGTATCAATCGGTTAAGGAAGTATCTTCTGGCATTTGATTCTTCTTAAAGTTTTCTTTAGTTTCATTCATGTGTTCGGGAGGAGAGTCTGTGTAGTGCGGGGGATTGCCAAAATGCATCCTCATAGTTGAAGAATTGTAATAAAAGCTTGCTACGGAGGTTCTTTTCACTATCCTTCTCTTTTATTGCTTTATTTACTGCTTTCTGTATAGAATATAGGATCATGTAGATAGTTATTCTTACTTAATAAAATAGGGTAATGGCGTAATTTCTCTTAATCTTTACTTTATGAATTAATCCGTCATAGGGAACCCAGAAGGGGCGTTGTGGGGGTGCTAACACCTTCCCCACGCGTAACTAACTCCCTTACCTAACTCTGGTTGTAATGGCCAAGTTTAGTTTTTCTTAAAATCAATGCCTTTTTATCCTTTTCCAATGTTTATAGTCAAAACATTGGTGGCGACTCCATAAGAACCTTTTTGCGAAAACCTTGTTTTTATTAGAGGATAGTTCAGTTGTTGAGCACCTCGGAAGCAATGATCACATTTTTAAATAAAATGCAAGTCTAAACCATCTTATCGCGACCGCTCACATAAACGTTCGAGATATCCCTAGACGTTGGAATGGACGGCAGCGACAGATGGCGACTTCACTGGGGAAGCTAGAGAGTTGATCCCATTTAGTGACGGATAAATTCAAACTAAGTAAAGATTTGAAATTACGCCTTTACCCTTCTTTTTATGTTTTATTGTATGGCTTTAATAACTGCTGTATGATTATTTTCTTCAAATTGTCTGAAATACAAACTGTACACAAAAACCCTTGCACACAATAGTCCCTCTATACCCAAGGGCAAGAGTGAATACCTCTAGGGAGAGGGTGGTAGATACGACCGGCTTGTTGGCACACAGGGCTACAACCGTTGTCGGAAAACCACCAACTCAAGGTGATAACTCTCTTCTTTTGGTCCAAGGATGTCGACACGGAGTTCCGTGCATGGTCTGAAGACTGAGAGATTGAGAGGTCCCTATAATGGGGGCACCTTGGTGACCTTTGGCCTTGATGAGAACAGTATAAAACTCCATTCCCCCACGGGGTAAATCAAAATTAGATCTGTGGGAAGGCAATCAATTCCCCGGTGGATCACCAAAAACAGAAAAAACTATCTCCAGTGAGCCTATGACAAAGGAAAACTACAAATTCATATCCTTAGGGAGTTAATTGCCTATAACGCCTAATATGGATATCTCTAGTGGAATGCATTGGCAAGATCTGGCAAGCACAAAGCCTTCACCTCCAATGAAGCATTTGCCTACTCAGAGGCATTATCAAGAGCCAACATCCCCAAATGGAACATCATCCTGTTCAGAGGCAAAAGTAATGCAAGCATAAAAGAATATGCCTAATCAAGAGGCACAATCAACAGAAATCAACAAATCCTTAATGGATTCCTGCCTAAATCAAGAGGCAATCATCAAGAATCCCTGACAACCAATGAGTCGGATGGTTAAAGAAAAAACCAAAGATTAAGAATCCCCAGCAATCAACAAGCTAGATGGCTATAGAAAAAATCCAAAAATTAAGAATCCCTAGCAACCAACAAGCTGGACAACTATTGGAAAATCCAAAATCAACAAAAATCCCCAGCAATTAGCAAGCTGGATGGCTATAGAAAAAGCCCAAAAATAAAGAATCCTCGGCAAAACCAGATGACTAACCAGAAAAGTCAAAAACATAGTTCTCCAAACAACTACTCCCTACGGAGTCGACGCATGACCAGAAGCAGTAAGCTACCAACACATTTTCAGTCCAGAAGAAAGGACTCAGAACCAGATGAGGGTTCATACTCATCAGCCAAAGGATCGGCTACCTCACCAAATGAGCATCCTGCAAATCAAAGGATCAGCTACCTCACCAAAGGAGCATCCTACAAACTGAAGGATCGGCTACCTCATCGAAGGAGCATCCTACAAACCGAAGGATCGACTACCTCACCGAAGGAGCATCCTGCAAATCAAAGGATCGGCTACCTCACTGAAGGAGCATCCTGAGGTTTCACACTCGTCAGCTACGGGGTCATCTACCGCATCGAAGGAGCATCCCAAAGCTACGGAGTTCATACTCATCAACCATAGGATCAGCTACCGCATCGAAGGAGCATCCTGGAGGTTCACATTCATTGTCCGAGGGGTCAGCTACCGCATCAAAGGAGCATCCTGAAGCTTCACACATATCGTCTAAGGGATTAGCCTCCCCAGCAAGGAAGCATCCTGAAGACAACATCAGATTGCATTCATTGTCTAGAGGATCGACTACCCCACCAAAGGAGCATCTGAAGGACAGCCGAGCAAGAGGGTTAACTCCTTCACCTGCCAACCGATCTCGCAGGCATATTGAGCCAACAGTCGGTTAGTTAGTTGAAGGGGGGGGGGGCAGTTGTAGACCCCAAATCTTGCCCGACCTCTCAATAAAGGTCAGAGATCCTCCGTTCGAAGATGAACAAGGCATCATTGGGCCCCTAGTAATGTTCACTAGGCTCCATGTGAGGATAGGAGAGCTTTCTAGACTCAAAAAATAAGAAAAAGGTAAGAAAATGTTGTTAGGGGGTTTGGGACGACCATCCCACTTCCCAGACGGCTGTCCCAAACCCATTTTTACACTTGGGACGACTGTCCCAACCTATTTTTTCACTTGGGACAGTCGTCCCAACTTCCAGACGGTTGTCCTAAGATGTTTGGACCGCTGTCATCATTTTCTGGGCCTGAGACGGCTGTCTCGAGTTTTTGGCTGAAAAATACTATAAATAGGGACCTTAGGTGACGTTTTTAGACACACCTCATTCATCTCTTCTCTCCCTCTTTTGGAATGATCTCTCTGATTGCCTATAAGGTAACAATAGGTTAAGGAAGTATCTTCCGGCATTCGATTCTTCTTAAAGTTTTCTTTAGTTTCATTACTGTATTCAGGAGGAGAGTCTGTGTAGTGCGGGGGATTGCCAAAACGCATCCTCATAGTTGAAGAATTGTATTAAAAGCTTGCTATAGAGGTTCTTTTCACTATCGTTCTCTTTTATTGCTTTATTTACTGCTTTCTGTATAGAATATAGGATCATGTAGATAGTTATTCTTACGTAATAAAATAAGGTAATGGCATAATTTCTCTTAATCTTTAATTTATGAATTAATCCATCATAGGGAACCCAGAAGGGGCGTTGTGAGGGTGCTAACACCTTCTCCACGCGTAACTAACTCCCTTACCTAACTCTGGTTATAATGGCCAAGTTTGGTTTTTCTTAAAATCAACGCATTTTTATCCTTTTCCAATGTTTATAGTCAAAACATTGTTGGCGACTCCATAAGAACCTTTTTGCGAAAACCTTGCTTTTATTAGAGGATAGTTCAGTTGTTGAGCACCTCGTAAGCAATGATCACATTTTTAAATAAAATGCGAGTCTAAACAATCTTATCGCAACTACTCGCATAAACGTTCGAGATGTCCCTACACGTCAAAAAGGATGGTGGCGACAACTGCATCCATTCAAGGTAGGGAAGACAGCTTGCTGATCCGAATGTCGTCTTGTGACCAACTTGTCGCCTACCGTGAGTTTGTCTTTTTGGCAGAGTGTTGAAAGTGTTAGAATCGCGCAGCGGAATGATCGCGTGGTCGGACAAAAACCAAGAGGGGGGGTGAATTGGTTTCTTAATAAAAATTAGGTTTTCAAAATTTTCCCCAAATTTTACCGATTAAAAACTGTGTAAATGTAAATAAAGAAAGGGATAGAGTCTTACACAGGAGATTTATACTGGTTCAGATCAAAAGACCCTACGTCCAGTTGCTAATCACTCAAACAGAGGATTAACGCTATCACTATAAACAAGTTGTTACAACAGATTACAATTGACAAGATAAAGATAAAGATAACACCTCTCTTGAAACCCACAAGAAATGAAGAACAACTTTCCCCAGAGACGGCACAACACACAATCCACTAAGAACTCCACTTAGTGATTCTTATCGCTTCTAGCCCACACCAGGTACAGAAAGCCCCCTTTCCTTGCAACAAACAGTTCTCTGGCACTCACAACACTTAACTTTTGTATGGAAAAGGTTGTTCTTAGTTTCTGAGTGCCAAAGGAGAGTTTAAGTAGGGAAATTAGGGTTTAGGATTTGGGGATTTCGAAACTAGGGTTCTTGGTAATTGGGTTTTCGAAAATAGGGTTTGTTTGAAGTTTAAAATCAGAAATAGACTGGAATAATCGATTATTTGGAGTAATAATCGATTAAAACAGAGCCAAATACGTCAGAACCCAATACTCTCTGGTTTAATCGATTATTTGGTGAAATAATCGATTATCTGTATGGAACTGTACGGAATAATCGATTATTTTGCTGTTTAATCGATTAAAGCAGTGAGTTTATACAGAAAATGGTTTTCTCACTGTTTTAATCGATTATTTACCTATTTAATCAATTAAAGCCGAGCCTGAATGATAAATTTGAGCTTTTTGAAGCTTCTAAGTTACAGACTATGTACCGGCTATCTTAGATTCTATAATTACAGACTCAATCAAACTAAACCAGAGTTATTACAATACAAAAATCATCAATCTTCAATCTTCAATACTCTAAGTCTTTAAGCTCTTGGATCATCATCAAAATCAACATTCTTCATGATCATTATTTGCAACATCAAGTCCTTGAATGTTCAACAATCTCCCCCTTTTTGATGATGATCAAAATTATCTTTTTAAAGCCCTTGTAATAACCTGTTTTATCTGTCATACTAACAAACACATTAAACATACCAGATAAAATTTAAAATTGAATATAGGCTTTAAATTTTTCTCCCCCTATTTTGATTATAATCAAAAAGAACTCTGAAAGAACAAACATTAGATCTCCCCCTCAAAATATGCATAATTTAGAGAAAGCTCCCCCTTAATCATAGCATGAAAGAAGCATCATATTTTATTTCATAATCATTCATCCATTATAACATCAAGACAATAACAAAAGAAAATACATAACAGAATTTAAAATTCTTCACTATCATGATCATTAAAGTGTGCATCAAATCTATTCTCTAAACGACACACTTTATCATCTACATCCGATATACTGCGAATTAACTCCTCATGCCGTACACCGGAAAGAGTGAAGAACGATTGCATCCTTTGATTCATGTCAGATAACATATCTTCCATGGATTGTCTTGTTTCTTGATGCGAAGAGGATGTTCCAACACTTTGGATTTGGGTAGAGGGAAACTCAACTGCTGGAGGCATATCTTCATCGAGTCTTCAATTGCATCACCTTGATTTTGGACGTCATCTTTGTGAACATAGATGTCATTTACCCGCACCATTTGGAGATGAATCAATGTGCTGTCTAGCATGCGGTTCAAGTTATTAGTTCGGACAACTTGTTCACCTTCGACATTGGCTCCTTTATATTCAAGAATTCGGGATACAAGAAGAGCATATGGAATTTTGAATGTTGGATGACGTTTGGCCTTTAACATTGTCATTGTGACAAGAACACCCCAATCTAAAGGTTCATTATTCATTATGGCATGAATAATGCGAAGATCAATAGAAGAGCATTGGGCATGATTTGTGGCCCGGGGACATAAAATCCAGACAAGCAAATGAAGAATCATGCGTTCTTCTTTCTTCAAAGGTCCAACATGAAGAATACGCCCAATCTCCATAGAGGGATTCCACAGAAAAGATCGATAAGCTAAGAACCTATCAAAGTCATCTAGCTCACCATAAACGTTAATAACATCTTCTCTAATGGGGAAGTGGGCAACGTTTTCCCAAATATCATCATCTAGAATTATGGTAACCCCTTTTACACGGGATGTAGCAATTTGATCCCTAAACTTAAATCTAGAATAGAATACCCTAACTAAGTCAAGATAGTATGTACCTTGCATTTGGATAAATGGGAGAACTCCTTGAATTTCAAGAAGATTAGGAAAGTTAAATCCTCTATGAATGAATTGCTCACCAATTAGGAATTTAGGAGAAATGACTGGCACGTTCCTTCCAAGTACATCGGAAATTCCCGTTGACCTTCCGTATCGTAAATCCATCCTTCAACAGAATTAGGACGGGAATGAGAAGAAGGTGCAGATCTTCTTCTTGTAGGAATCTTAGGGCGAGAGGATGAGGCCATTTGAAAGAATAGATGAAGTATGCAGAAGATTTGGAGACAAGTGAGGGAATAATGAGGCAAAGAGAGTATAGATTGCAAGAAAAACTTGATTGCAAGAGTTAGAAGTGAGTATAATTGAACTAGAGGTCTCTATATATAGGGAAAATACTTCCAACGGTCATATAGAAGAGATTCCATGGCAAAATATCCGTTGGCAACGGCTAGGAGGCAAGACTGGTCGCATTTAATCGATTATATCTCAAAATAATCGATTATCTCTATATCAGACAGCTTTAATCGATTATTTCTAGCAAATAATCGATTATCTGAGGCATTTAATCGATTATTTCACGAAATAATCGATTATTCCGAGAGGAGAATACCCTGTTTTGGACGTTTTGAGGGAAAATAATCGATTATCACTTCCGAGTAATCGATTATTCCGGAGGCTATATCAAGTTTTTGAGATTTATATGCATAATAACCTATGAACATGCTACACCACGAATTTTAACATAACAATCATCCGAAACAGATCAAATTAAGCAGATTTTAAGCTATTTCTAATATCCCTAAGTCTCTTCTAAGATCATAGAATCTATCCTTGGGTAGAGGCTTAGTAAATATATCTGCTAATTGACGTTTAGTGTCTACATACTCTATTTTGCAGTTTCCTTTGCTGATATGATCTCTTAAAAAGTGATGTCTAATCTCAATATGTTTAGTTCTAGAGTGCATTACTGGATTCTTAGTTAGATTGATTGCACTCGTATTATCACACATTAATGGAATGTCATTTAAATATATGCTATAATCCTCTAATTGTTGTTTCATCCACGGAATTTGAGCACAACAACTACCAGCTGCAATATATTAAGCTTCAGTGGTAGATAAAGCAACACATGCCTGTTTCTTGGAATGCCAAGATATTAAGGATGAACCTAACAAATGACATGTCCCACTAGTGCTTTTCCTATCAATTTTACATCCACCATAATCAGCATCAGAATATCCTAATAAACTAATACAAGCATCAGACGAATACCACAAGCCAAACCCAGTAGTTCCTTTTAAGTATTTTAAAATATGTTTTACTACAATTAGGTGAGATTCTTTAGGACAAGCCTGAAATCTAGCACACACACAGACAGAATGCATAATATCAGGTCTACTAGCAGTTAAGTATAATAGTGATCCTATCATACCTCTATACATAGTTTGATTAACTTCCAAACCTGATTCATCCTTGTCTAAATAGCATGAAGTTCCCATGGGTGTGTTGGCTTCTTTTGAGGTGTCCATACCAAACTTTTTGAGAAACTCCTTGCAGTATTTAGTTTGAGAGATGAAATTGCCATTTTTAAGTTGCTTGATTTGTAGTCCAAGGAAGAATGTCAATTCTCCCATCATAGACATTTCAAACACTCCCTGCATAATCTTAGCAAATTCCCTTTTGAGATGTCACCTATGATGTTGTCCATTGAGAGTCCTCTAGGTGATTGCCATTCTTTTGCTAATTGAGGAGTTTGAGAAGGCTCATTACTTTCCAAGTATAGTTCATCAAGGGCTTCTCTTATATACTCATCATCACCTTGAATCCTTTGTCACATAATTGGCTTATGCTAAGGAGATTATGCTTAAGTCCATCAACAAGTAGCACATCCTTGATCTCCAAAGTGTTTGCACCACCAATGTTTCCAATTCCAAGGATCTTCCCTTTGTTGTTATCCCCATAAGTCACATATCCTTGTTCTTTGGCTTTGAAACTCACAAATTTCGATTTATCTCCAGTCATATGTTTTGAGCATCCACTATCAAGATACCACATAGACTTCTTTGATTTGGAAGTTTCCTACAAAACAAGAACATAGTAAACTTAGGTCCCCATAACTTTTGGGTCCTTGGGGTTAGAGACATAACAATCTATTTAAATACTGCAAAACTTTCTCATAAAACTTTTCAAGTTATTTTAACTGAGAAAAAAATAAGTTTTTATCGATTAAAACTCTGTGTAGAATATTTCTAAGTTGTTTTAATCGATTGAAAGGAGATTTAATCGATTAAAAGAGTTCTGATCGGTCATAACTAAATTCTGATCGATCATAACTGATTCTAATCGGTCATAATTGGATTCTGATCGATCATCCTGACCCTTTAAGTGATTTTAATCGATTGAAACGTGTTTTAATCGATTGAAACAATTCTGATCGCTTATAATTAAAATCTGATCGATCACATTTGATTCTGATCAGTCATAATTGGATTCTGATCGATCATCCTGACCCTTTAAGTGATTTTAATCGATGGAAACGTGTTTTAATCGATTGAAAAAATTCTGATCGCTCATAATTAAAATCTGATCGATCACATTTGATTCTGATCGGTCATATTTGTATTCTGATCGATCATAATGAGTTCTAAATGGTTTTAATCGATTAAAAACAAGTTGTATCGATTAAAATGCTGTAAAAACACTTCTTTGAACATTCTAAGTGATTTTAATCGGTTCTTTCAAAACTATATCAGTTAAAAACATGTTTAAGAAAGCTTTTGTAAAAATACTTTGTTTTTAGTTGTTTAAAACGATTTTAGAGGCATTTCGCAAAAATCTTTAAGTGAAGAACCTTCATGCAATAGAAAAGATAAAATGATTTTACCTAAGCATTCTGTTTAAAACATACTAAATGATCCATTTTCTTTGAATAAATACAAGATACAAATAGTTCATTTAACTATAGGAACCCAAATATATTTTCCTTTAGGAACTCCAAAATGCTTAATTTTACATCTATTTGAAGTATGACCATGTTTCATACAATAAAAGCATGCATTAGATGTAATATTTGAAAATGATGCATTTCTAATCATAGATGCTCTAGTTCCTTTTTCTACCCATACTCTTCTATTTTTACTTTTAATCTTTTTCAAAGGAACATGACAATTTTCTTTAATTTGAACACTATCCTTATTCTTATAACTATCCCTTAATTCCTTTTTAGCTTTATCAAGCAAATGTCTAAGTAAATCAATATCATGTTCATACTCTTTACATGATGCACATGCTATAGTCTTATCATCATTCTCATCTATGCATACAATTTTCGTTTCTAAGGTTTCCTTTTCCTCTAAACATGAAATTTTCGTTTTTAAGGACTCCTTTTCTTCTAAACATGTGATTTTCATTTTTAATGACTCATTTTCCTTTTCGGATCTTCTTAGGTTCTTCTTTACAACTTTAAATTCGTCTTTCATATTCTTAAAGGCAGTAAATAACTCATTATAAGCATTTTGCAATTCATCATGGTCATTTTCATCACTAGAGGATGAATCGGAATCACTAACCTCAAAATCAGATGATATGTTGTCATTTGCCATCAAGCAAATGTTTGCTTCTATCTCTGAGTCGCTTGATCCTGAATTTGAATCACTGTCATCCCAAGCAATATAGGCTTTCTTCTTGAATTGCTTTTTGCCCTTATGTTCATCATTTTTCTTGTTTGGGCATTCGGTCTTCATATGCCCTGCTTCACCACAACCATAGCATTTTATATTAACGGAAGAATTTTCTTTTACCTTTCCCTTACCTTTGAAAGGATGTCTTCCTTTTGCTTTCATGAACTTGGTGAATTTTCTTATGAAAAGACTCATCTCTTCTTCATCATTTTCGGAGTCTTCTTCTTCTTCTTTCTTATTTTTGCCTTTTGAAATCTCGGTCTTGAAAGCTAGGTTCTTCTTTTGATATTGACCCTCTTCCACATTTAGCCTTCCAAGGTCAAGCTCATGCTCCCTTAGCTTTCCAAATAACGCCGCCATAGACATAGTGGCAAGATTTTGTGACTCCGAGATGGCCGTCACCTTAGGTTGCCATTTCCTATCCAGAGATTTCAAAATTTTAACATTTAATTCATCAACGTCAAATACTTTACCTAATCCGGTGAGATGATTCACAATATGAGTGAAACGCTTTTGAATGTCGAAAATCGTTTCTCCTTGTTGCATCCGGAACATCTCGTATTCTTGGATTAGGGAGTTTTTACACGCTCTTTTGACGTCGTCAGTTCCTTCGTGGGTCACTCTAAGCATTTCCCACATTTCCTGTGCACTTTTACAAACCGAAATTCTATAAAACTCATCAAGGGTTAGAGCAGATGAAATAATGTTTCTAGCCCTAACATCAAATTGTGCTTTTCGACTTTCGTCTGCAGTCCATCTAGAAAAAGGTTTAAGAACGTCAACACCGTTCTCAGTAGTTTTAGGAACAAATGGACCGTTTAAAATAGCGTCCCAAACGCCTCTATCAACAGACTCTAAAAATATTTGCATACGTACCTTCCAGAAAGGATAATTTTGACCCGCAAAAAGTGGGGGTCTGTTGATAGATGCACCTTCGGCAAAAGTTTGATTTTGTCCGGCCATTTTCAAAAATTTGAATGACTATCAAGGCAAGCTCTGATACCACTTGTTAGAATCGCGCAGCGGAATGATCGCGTGGTCGGACAAAAACCAAGAGGGGGGGTGAATTGGTTTCTTAATAAAAATTAGGTTTTCAAAATTTTCCCCAAATTTTACTGATTAAAAACTGTGTAAATGTAAATAGAGAAAGGGATAGAGTCTTACACAGGAGATTTATACTGGTTCGGATCAAAAGACCCTACGTCCAGTTGCTAATCACTCAAACAGAGGATTAACGCTATCACTATAAACAAGTTGTTACAACAGATTACAATTGACAAGATAAAGATAAAGATAACACCTCTCTTGAAACCTACAAGAGATGAAGAACAACTTTCCCCAGAGACGGCACAGCACACAATCCACTAAGAACTCCACTTAGTGATTCTTATCGCTTCTAGCCCACACCAGGTACGTAAAGCCCCCTTTCCTTGCAACAAACAGTTCTCTGGCACTCACAAGCACTTAACTTTTGTATGGAAAAGGTTGTTCTTAGTTTCGAGTGCCAAAGGAGAGTTTAAGTAGGGAAATTAGGGTTTAGGATTTGGGGATTTCGAAACTAGGGTTCTTGGTAATTGGGTTTTCGAAAATAGGGTTTGTTTGAAGTTTAAAATCAGAAGCAGACTGGAATAATCGATTATTTGGAGTAATAATCGATTAAAACAGAGCCAAATACGTCAGAACCCAATACTCTTCGGTTTAATCGATTATTTGGTGAAATAATCGATTATCTGTACTGAATAATCGATTATTTTGCTGTTTAATCGATTAAAGCAGTGAGTGTGTACGAGAAAATGGTTTTCTCACTCGTTTTAATCGATTATTTACCTATTTAATCGATTAAAGCCGAGCCTGAATGATAAATTTGAGCTTTTTGAAGCTTCTAAGTTACAGACTATGTACCGGCTATCTTAGATTCTATAATTACAGACTCAATCAAACTAAAACAGAGTTATTACAATACAGAAATCATCAATCTTCAATCTTCAATACTCTAAGTCTTTAAGCTCTCGGATCATCATCAAAATCAACATTCTTCATGATCATTATTTGCAACATCAAGTCCTTGAATGTTCAACAGAAAGAATTGCCTTAGCATCGTGAATCCAAAGTCTACTCAATTTCCTCTTTGGATTATGTTTTTCTTCGGTCTTTTTATTTTTTTTTCCTTTATTCTTAGGAGCGTCATCTTATAGCTCCTTGGGGGAATAGATTCTTCCACTTCTAATCCTGTCCCGGATACTGGCTATGCTGGAGATATCCTCATTGATGGGTGATGTTTTTGCGTATCTCCATGGTACAACTTTATTTGATTCGAGGCATGAACAAATGTAATGGCATCCTTGCCCCCTCTTCCTTATTAAATTGGATATCCAATGATTGAGGCTTATTATCATCCTTAGACGGATCAACCGTTGGAGAGAACTTGACGACGAAAGGTTTGCTCTTCATCTTATTCCGATTCATGGGAAACACATCAATTAATCCTTTCTTTTTATTATCTTATTATTATTAAAGTGAGAATGAATGAATGCAAATTATAAATGTAATAGACAGTTGAAGAGATGATGAAAACAAACAATTTTATTTATTTCATCCAGACAGTGTATAGTCCTCAATGCAATGTTTCAAAGTACATTTTTTTTAAAAGCGGAGAAGCCTAAAAGAACCCATAGGCGGGTAAGAATTTCAATGTATTTTCTCTTTTTACATCCCGTGCATGGCATGCAAATGCTTTATCCTTTCTACACGGTATTGAACAATGTCCACTTTCTTTAACTGCCTACTACTAGATGCATGTTATGAAGTTTGGTGGATGTATGTATGCAGGTGTTTGTTTTTTCCTAAACATTATCATGTTTTATTTTCTAACATGATGTATGATATTGTTTGGAATTTTGCTTTTTTCTGTATGCAGGTGGGGGCATGAAGAATACCAGCTACTTTCTGGATTGCATATGAATTTAAGAATGTTTTTTTATTTTTATTTTTATTTTGAAATGATCGATTATTATGGGATATACCTTAAGACAATGACTTTGGTATATTCTTAAAGCTTACGCTTCACGAAAAACCATACCCACCTTGGTATAATGGTTACTTCCTCATCATTGATTTGACAAGCATAACGAAGGTCACCATATACCTTAGCACACTTGTCCATTCCTTGCGGAAGGTTACAAATATACTTGGGTCTCTTTTGCCTTTGTCGTAAGAATATCTAGTGCCCCTAAGATGAATGTGTTTATGCATTCACAAGTACAAAATGACCTTTTATGATAAAAGAGACGACAAATGTTCAAAGTAAGATAACTTTTGACTAGGATGCCGGATTTGAATGCACAACATATCAAAACGAAGATGAAAGAGTGAAGAACAGGTTAAAAATGCCCATAGGGGATTTGGCCCAACAATTTTCCCAAAAAATGCTCCTAAGAACCATTTTTTGAGAGATTTATTCTGATGATGTGTATGCATACTTGCATTTATTTCCCCTCTTGGTTTTTCCATTTATGAAATGATGCAGGTATGAATGATACGACTTTGTCAAAAATCTTTTTATTAGATTTCATTATTTTTTTTTATTCGTTTTGTGACCCCTTTATCTCTTCTGTAGGTCAACGTGGCTACTTAGCTTATAAAGAACCTGAAACCAGGCTAGCTAAAATGAAGATTGTCCGAGCTAAAAGTAGTTTATTACAAAAGAATGATTTTAGCATTCCTTATCTCTTCTGTAGGACTACGTGGCTACTTAGCTTACAAAGAACCTGAAACCAGGCTAGCTAAAATACAGACTATCCGAGATAAGGGTGTTTATTGTGAAAAGATTTTTGAGAGATTTTTCTTTTTGTTTTTGTATAATTATGCTATGCAACAAACAAATGCACACACAATTCACTCATCTGCGAACAGTGAGACGACGTTTTTATCACGAGGTAGGGGTATCCTGCAGAAGAGTGCGTATTCAAGGTAGTTCTAAATATCCTCACCAAGGTCAGGCCCCCGAAAGGGTCCCCACTTTCCCAACCTTCAGACCATGCATGGCACTAGGGCCTTGTCAGTCCTTAGGCCAAAAGAGGAAGGTTATCACCTTGAGTGGTGGTTTTCGACCATACTGGTGTGCTCATGGCCCTCACTACAACAAATCGTACAATGCCACCTACTCCCTAAGGTTATCCCACTTGCCCCCGGGTATAGGGGGAACTATTGTGTGCAAGGGTTTATGTACAATTGTTATTTCAACTAATTGCATAAAATAAACATACAACAATTATTAAAGCCAAACAATAAAACATGTTATCAAGAAAGGAAGGGTAAAAGCATAATTTCTAGTTTTTATTTCTCAAAACTAGTCAATCACTAAATGCGATCAACTCTCTAGCTTCCCCAGCAGAGTCGTCATCTATCGCCGCCGTCAGAAGAGGCGGTCGGAGCGACGTGATGGTTTTGTTTGACTCGCATTTTTTAAAGTGTGGTTCAACGCCTTTAGGTTGTCCAATAACCGGGCTGGACCTAAGAGCGAGGTTTTAGAAAGGGTTCGAGGAGTCGCCACCAATGTTTTTACCAAAAACATTGGAAAAGGAAAAATAAGGCAGTGGTTTTCTAAAGAAAAACCAACTTTGGTCATTACAACATCTAGACCCCAAATCTTGCCCCGCCTCAAAATAAAGAACAAAAGACCTCCAATTCGAAGATGGGCAAGGCCTAAAAGGTCCCTACGATAGACTAATAGGCCCTTGTAGACCCTAAATCTTGCCCCACCTCAAAATAAGAGCAGAAGACCTGCTATTCGAAGATGAACAAAGCCTAAAAAGCCACTAGGAGAGACTATTAGGCCCCATATTAGAGTAGGAAGACTTTCTTGTACAAATGTCGCCGTCGTCAGAAGAGGTGGTCGGAGCGACGCGATGGTTTTTAATTGACTCACGTTTTCTTTGAAAGAAACGGTTCAATGCCTTTAGGCCGTCTGATAACCGGGCTGGACCTAAGGGCGAGGTTTTCGAATAGGTTCGAGGAGTCGGCACCAGTGTTTTAACCTTAAACACTGAAAAAGGTAAAAAAAGAAAAGGCAGTGGTTTTATAAAAAACCAACTTTGGCCATTACAACCAGAGTCGGGTAAGGGAGTTAGTTACGTGCGGGGAAGGTGTTAGCACCTCCACAACGCCCCTTTCGGGTTCCCTATGATGGACTAACTTAGAAAATAAATACTTAAAGAAATTACATTTTTACCCTATTATTTGATCTACTTGCAGAATTTAAATATATACATGGCTCTACTATCTAATGCACACAAGGAAAGCAATAAAGAAAGCAGTAAAAGAGACAAAGAATAGAGAAGAAACCTCCAAAGCGAGCTTTATATTAATTCTTCTAAAACATGAGGACGCTTTTTGGCAGTCCCCGCACTCTACAAGCATGCTCCTCTCCACAAAACAAAGAAAAGTCACTCAACCGAGGGCCAGATGCCTCAAAGAGAGACCTCCTTAACCGATTTCAACCTTAACGGAAATCGGAAAGCTCCCTCGAACCTCCGAATAATGCTCAGGGTCACTCTCAAGTGCCAAAAAGCTTCCAAGAGAGTGGAGGAGTGGAAAAGGTGTGAAAATTCAGAGGAATGAGGCCCCTATTTATAGGGATTCGGGCTTGGAAAAGGCGGACGGCCGTCTGGACAAAGCGGACGGTCGTCCAGTGCAAAAAGTGGCCATGGACGGCCGTCCATGTAGTGTGGACGGTCGTCCAAGCTAAGTGGACGGTCGTCCATGGCCTTAAAGTTGCCATGGACGGCCGTCTGCTTGTCATCGACAGCCGTCTGCCTGCTCTGGACGGCCATCCGCCTGTTCTGGATGACCATCTGCTGTCTCCGGCGGATTTCCCGATTTTTAGTGCCTCTAAAAACGCTTCCTATCCTAAATGGAACCTAGAACAATCTACTAGGGACTTTGATAAAGTCTTAACCATCTTCGGAATGGGCGATCTTAGGCTTTATTAGGAGTTCGGGCAAGATTTGGGGTCTACAACAAAAAATAAGGATTCCTGCCTTCAGGGGTCGAGACCTCCGTCTCACTCTTCGGGACCGCCATCTCGACCAATGGTAAGTCGAGACCGCCATCTCGTTTGGCGAGACGGCTGTCTCGCCAATTACCATAGGCGATACCCCCCTCCCGTTTGGCGAGATGGCCCTCTCGCCCTTTGGCAAGTCGAGACCACCGTCTCGCCAAACGAGATTGCCGTCCGGCCACTTATCAAAGTCGAGACCGTCGTCCGGAATGGCAAGACCGTAGTCTCGACCTTGCCAGTCGAGACCATCATCTCGACCTTGCCAGTCGAGACCGTCGTCTCGACCTGACAGGCGCAAATCCCTATAAATAGGGGGCGCTCTCCCCTTCATTTCACACAGTTCTTCCATTTCTCCTCCTGCAATTTCTCAAAATTCTTCTCTTAGAGCCCCTCCGAAGCATTTCTGGTGTTTTTGAGTGTTTAAGAGAGCTTTTTATAGCGTTTTTGAGAGAGAATTCGACGTTGTAAGAGCGAAGGGCTGCCAAAACGCACCCTACCTTTTTAGAAGAATTAATCAAAGCTTGCTCCGGATGTTTATTCACTCTCTCCTTCTCTTTTTATTGTCTCTTTTACTTATACTAAATTGTGCAATAGCTATTAAGGTCATGTAGTCATTATTTTAATTCCGCAAAAAAAGGGTAAAAGCGTCATTTCAAATGTTTATTTATAAAATAACTGGCCTGTGATAGGGAACCCGAAAGGGGCATCGTAAGGGAACTAATACCTCCCTTACACGTAACTAACTCCCTTACCCAACTCTAGTTTTAACGACCGAAGTTGGTTTTTCTAAGAAACCAATGCCTTTTCCTCCCCTTTTTCAATGTTTCTGGTAAAAACATCGGTGACGACTCCATAAGAACCCTTTCAAATTTGTTCTTAGGTCAGCTCGATTATCGGACGATCTAAGAACACCATTTCGAAAACCTCAGCCTTAGGTTCAGCCCGGTTATCGGACAACCTAAAGGTGTTGTAACCTCACCCATAATTTAACGTGAAAAATGGAAAGTCGAAACCATCGTGTCGCTCTGACAATCGCTTTTTGACGGCGGCGACAGATGGTAACTCCACTGGGGAAGGCTAGAGAGTTGATCCCATTTAGTGATGGGCCAGTTTAATAAATAAACTAAGAAATTTCGCTTTTACCCTCCCTTGTATTATAACATGCTTTAATTACTTGGCTTTAATAACTGTTGTTTGTTTATTTTATGCAATTGTTTGAAATAAAAACTATACACAAACCTTTGCACACAACAATTCCCTCTATACCCGGGGGCAAGTGAGAAATCCATAGGGAGTGGGTGGCAGGTACGGTTTGTCGTAGTGAGGGCCATGTGCCCACCGGTATGATCGGAAACCACCACTCAAGGTGGCACAAAGACTGACTATGGCCTTAGTGCTATGCATGGTGGGAAGGCTGGAGAGTGGGGATCCTATAATGGGGGCACCTTGGGGGCCTAAGCCTTGGTGAGAACAGTTAGAACCTACCTTTGCCAATGCACTTTTCTGCAGGAAAACCCTACCTCGTGATTAAAACGACTTCTCGCCTTTTCGTAGATCATTGAATTGTATGTGCATTTGTTTGTTGCATTTGATTGCATAGCATAACCAAACAACAGATAAAAACAAAATTTTTACAATAAACACCCTTATCTCGGATAGTCTGCCTTTTAGCTAGCCTGTCTTCAGGTTCTTTGTAAGCTAAGTAGCCACGCACTCCGACAGAAGAGATAAAGGACGCTAATATTATTTTTTCGCAAAAAAACCATTTTATCTCGGATAGTCTGCCTTTTAGCTAGCCTGGTTTCAGGTTCTTTGTAAGCTAAGTAGCCACACAGTCTGACGGAAGAGATAAAAATCTCTAAAACAAAATAAAAAATAAAGACCCAAATAAATGGGACCTTGTTCATAAACATTAAATTCATAAATCATCCATATAGTTAGTTTATTTTTCTGAAAAATAAATGCGCAAATACTATCATACATCATGTAGAAATAAAACATGATAAACATTTAGGTAAAAACAAGCATACCCACAATAAGCATCATGTTCATAAAACATGCATTTTGGTTTTTATAAAATGGAGGGGACTAGTAAACAATTGAAGAAAGTGGACATTCCCCTGTACCATACTGAGAAGCTGGAACGGCTTTACACGATAATGCCGACAGAGGTCCGCTCCAACTTCGAAAAATCCTATGGACGGATCCTTGACCTGTTGAAGATCTGTGTCGATCCTATTTTTATCAGGGTTCTAGTGATTTTTGGAACTCTAGTCTGCACTGCTTCAAATTCCCGCAGTTCGATATGGTGCCTACTTTGGAGGAGTATGAGATTATGCTAAAAATGACCCAAATCAGCCGGGGTCCATATTCGCCACGAGGCATATACTTCTGCAGCACATGTCGCTGCCATCATTCGATTGCCATTCCGGCAGACTACCCTGATAGAAAAAGGGAACATCCAGGGTTGGAAAGTCTCAATGTTAGAAGACCATCTGTCCTCTTTGGCTAAAAGGGCAGAATGGGCTGCTTTTAACAAAACCTGGCTCTAATCATATTTGGATCAATCTTGTTCCCTTCCATATCGACACAGTAGACCAAGCCGTCATGGACGCCTTCTTTGCCTGGGACGTGAATTCGAAGAGTCCCCTGCCTGCACTTCTTGCCGACACCTTGCTCTCGGTGGAATTTTGCCACCAGAAGCAAGGAAAAACACTTAGATGTTGCTCTTCACTACTTTTTGTGTGGGGAATCACGCATTTCTACGCCTCTAGTCACATGGGGATGTTCCCTCACCCTTTAAGAAGCTTCTTCAAAATCCCTCTCCACCGACGCCTGACCTTAGAGTGGAAGGTCGAGTTGGAACAATGGGACGCCAACCAATTATCTTGGGTTTTCCCGTGGTGCCGACCCGGCCCAATCCTCATCAGATGTGGGGATTACCCGAGCATACCGTTGATAGGACTTAGGGGTTACATAGCCTATTCGCCGAGAGTAGCTATGAGACAACTCATGAGGACTCAAACTGCAATATCCCGAGAGGAGCTCGGAGGACTGTGTTTCTTCGGAGACCCATGCACGGTTGCTAACTCATTGGCTGTGCGAAGAGCATGGGAGAAACCAGTCTTTATGGGAGACAGAGAGCTAGGAAAAGCTCGGGTAGTTGTCTCCAGTGACTATGAGGAATGGAGAAGAAAAAGAGGCATGTCGCAACCATCCACCTCACTTGCTACATGTTCAAACAGTGAAGAGCTGCAAAATCAAGTCGACGCCTTGACCCGGAGGATAGAAATCATGGGAGCCCAGATGAGGGCCCTTGAAGAAAGAGAGCAAGAATCTATCCTCACCATAGACGGTCTACGAAGGCAGTGCAAGAAAAAGGATCATGAAATAGAACGTCTCAAGGATCAATGTGCTGATTCTAATGAGCAAGCTATCCGAGCATCCAAAGCTGCTAGAACCAGCTCGGATAGCCAACTTCAAGAAATAGTCGCCAAATCAGCATGCCTTGAGGTCGAATGTGAAAAACAAGCTCAGATGATCAAGGATTTACTACAAAATCTCACAAGGACTCGGTCAGAAGAAATATGCCAAGAGCGAGAGGCCAACCAGAGGCTTAACAGAAGTCTCGCTGAGCTATGCTGCAAAGAAAGAGATGGGTTAGCTCAGTATGGCCAAGTACTACGAGAAAAGGACTGAGCCCTTGCAAAGCTTGACGAGCTACAAGCCTTGGTCGTCCATCAAGAGGCGAAGATCAAAGAGGCTCAAAAGTACAGTGAAGATTTGAGCCAGGCGGTCCAGAAACAAACCGAAGCACTCGCTCGTCACGTCTGGGAAGCCGAAAGGGAATTACATAGAGATCAAGACCCGCCTGTGGGTTTCTTTAGGCTTTTCCATTTCTATCAAAAGTTGCTTCGTAGTATGGAATAAGGGAATGTACACCTTCTACGGAAAAAAGAAATTTTTCTTATTCAACAATTGTCTACTTGCATGCATATCATTCATTTGCATATTTAATTTCCCCTCCTTCACTTTTAATAAACAAGATAATAAAAAGGAAGGATTAACTGACACATCTTCCAAATCAGAAGAATGGAGAGAAAGCCACTTTTAATCAAGCTCTCCCCAACGATTGATCCACCAAAAGAGGATAATAAGCCTCGGTCGTTGGTTCTCAAAATCGATAAAGAAGAGGGGGCAAGGACACCTGTTCGACTATTTATGCCACGTCCTTTCCCCTACGAATCGAATAAAGTTGTACCATGGAGATATGGGGAATCTTCACCAATAAAAGAGGATATCTCCAATATAGCCGGCATCGGGGGCATGACTAGAAGTGGAAGGGTCTACTCCCCCAAGGACTTACAAGAAGATGCCCCCAAGAATAAAGGGAAAAATAAGCAGACTAAAGAAAATAAAGAATCCAAGGAGGGGACAGACAAATTACCCCAGTTCATAAGGCAAAGCGAGTATTCCATTATTGACCAGCTCAATCATACACTTGCAAAGATAACTCTGTTATCTCTAATGATGAGTTGGGAACCGCATAGAAATACCCTGATGAAGGTCTTGAGTGAAGTGCATGTATCTCACAGTATATCCCAAGAAAAAGTTGAGAGGATCGTCAGTCACATTACGGCTAATGATCACCTCACCTTCACAAAGGAAGAACTCCCCCTCGAGGGGTCTAGCCACAACAAGCCCTTGCACATTTCTGTCAAGTGCAAGGAATACCTCATTGCTAAAGTTCTTGTGGATAACGGGTCATCTTTGAATGTGATGCCCAAGTGCACACTAGACAAGTTAACTATTCAAGGAACCCGTCTACGCCCAAGCAGCATTATCGTATGAGCCTTCGAAGGATCCAAGCGAGAAGTAGTGGGGGAAGTCAATTTGCCAATCCAAGTCGGACCCATTATCTTCAACGTCAATTTCCATGTAATGGACATTACTCCGGTGTATACTTGTCTCCTCGGCAGGCCTTGGATTCATGACGCTAAGGCAATACCTTCAATGCTCCACCAGAAAGTCAAGTTTATAGTGGACGACAAACTGGTCACGGTCCAAGTAGAAGACGATATCTTGATCAGTGGACCGTCTACCCAACCTTATGAGGATGCGGCTGAAGAGGCCCTTGAAACATCTTTTCAAGCACTCGAAATTGCTAGTGTAGAGAGACTTCCCAATAATACAAAGGTAGCCCGCATCATGATGAGGCATGGTTACCATCCTGGGCAAAGACTGGGGGCAGATTCCCAAGGAATGAAGGAACCCCCAGAATTCAAGGATAATCCCTTTAAGTACGACCTAGGATATGACCCGACAAAGGGCCGAGTGGAAGGAAGAAAAGGGAAGTCTCCCCTCCGTACACTCAAGCAGATATTCTGAAGCGGAGGGATGCAAGCGTCAAGAGCTACCCTAATCATTAGGAGATCTTTTTCTTTGCTTAAGGGATGTAAACCCATTGATTGTTAGAGATTATCCCCCGGGGCTAGCCTGACCCCCGGGCATTTTAGGGCACATATTCCCTTATTAATTAATAAAAAATACATTTCTTACTATCTTCTTCTCTTCTTGCTACTTCATGTCTAGACCTCATGATAACCTTTTCTAAACAAATAAAAGAAAGGAAGAATAAAAGTGCGTTCAAATAATCAAAATGTACCATTGCCATAATAATCAAGATGGTCGATTAGAAACACAAAATAGGGTTCTACCTCACCATAAATAAAACCATGTTTCGCCAATATTGTGAAAAAAAAAAGAAAAAAACAAAAAGAAAAGAAGAAGCCCATAGAAGCCAAAGGCCAAAAGAAAAGGGTAATATACCCGGTAGGAAACCCACCAAGGGGGCTACGCAAAATATAGGGTCAACCCGTTAGGACACCCGAACAAAAATAAAGGGTAGCCTAAGCAAAAGTTAGGGTTACAAAATAAGGTCCGCTAGGATTCCCTAAACAAAAAGGAAAAAGGAAGGAACCTAGACAAAAGATAGGACCAAAAAACAATATCCTAGTTCGAAAAACCAAAGGGCGATCTAGGGAAATCAATAAGCCATAAAAGCAATGGAAATAGGCTAAGGCGCAAACCCACAAAGAAAAAAAATGTTTGCTTAGACAAAAGCTTAAACACCTAGGCCTAACCTTAACCAGCCATTCTTACAAAATCTTTTCTGAATAAAATCAACCGCCTAAAAACAAGTCGTTGAATTTATCCTCTACTTCTCTTCTCTTGACCCTCACAACATTATTCTAACAATTAGTTTGGGAATACGGAGGCGTATAATCAACAAGAGGATTGAAACCTCTAAAGCAAAGAAAAAGGACACCAACATGATAAAGGGTGCTTTTCAAAAAATAAAAAAAGAGAAGAGAGAAGGGGAGAAAGTCATTCTTCGGTCACATTACGTCTGGAACAGTACAACCAAGTACAGCAGAAAAACAAAGATCAGAGGGAACCCGTCTCTACAAGACACACCAGTTAATCTTTCTAAAAAACAAATGAAATAGGCATTATAGAACATCAAACATGAAAACATTGCATGCATAAAATGTTTTTGAACAAGGTCTTATTTTCTTCAAAAAAAAATAAAAAATAAAAAATCAACTAAAATTCGAGAACATCGTCTCGTCTTCCCAGACCGCCGTCTCGTTTTGGACGAAAATGAGACCACCTTCTCGCTTGGCGAGAAGGCCGTCTCGAAATCCCAGACGGCGGTCCCGAATTGCAGCGCGAATTCTATAAATAGGGGCCTTTGGGGGGTGGGGGGGTTCCAACCATTCTCTCCTGCACTCCTACACACCTTTCTCCTGTATTTGAGCACTTTCTCACCAAAATGCATAGAGGCGAAGCTTCAAGAAAGAGAAGGGGTCCTGGACCAAGCACTTCCACGGTCTCAATCCCACAGGACCCAACTCAGCTCTCACCCCAACACCAGGCCCGCCTAGAGCACATCTAGGGGTACACGTGGAATCCCATTCTGAAATTGGACTTCGGCATCCTCACCGAATTTGGATGGGAGGATGATGTTCGTGCCTACCTCGACAACATAGGATGGCGCTTCCTCTTCTAGTCTCCCCCCACCCACATCTACCCACAAGCGGTGATGGCGTTTCTCGCCACCATCACATACTACGAGCTCCCCACGATGGTACCAGGACTCCCAACGGTCAAGATGGTGTCCTACTACATGAATGGGTCATACCAGACGACAACCCTGGACGAATTCAACGTGTCTATTGGCTTCGTCCGACCCGAGGACATCCTGACCCAGGAATACCGAGGGGCCATCTGCGAGCGCCCCCCTACCCTCATAGCCGGTGAGATGTGGGAGAACCTCACCGGGATGCGCACCTTGCCATCCCTGCTGAAAGGGTTTGCACTCACTCCCGCTCTCCGCATCTGCCACAAGTTGCTGGCTGGGACTCTCAACGGGCGGAAGGAGAGTCAGGGGAAGGTCACCTACCCGGACCTCTTCGCCCTCCACTGCATGAGCCAAGGGCGCCGGTGCAACCCCGACTACTTCTTCATGAAGGCCCTCAAGGATTTTGGGTGCCGCCCGGTGGGAGCCATCCTCATGGCTCCCCTCATCACCCTGTTGGCAGAAAAATGGGGGTGCAGTGGAGGAGAGAACCTCTCCTCCGATCTTCGACCCGAGTCTATCAACGGGTCCATACTTGTCAGCATGGGGATGTTGATCCGCCAAGGGTCCCGGTTGGCCCTCCACCCCTCGCTAGCCATGACTCTAGACCTCCAGGACCTGGTGCCGATGCAAGATCTCCCGATACCCCCGGAGTTCCAGCAACAATAACAACAGCAACAACAACAACAACAACAGTATGGGGACGACTTTGCTGGCATCAACCGCAACATCTACAGCTTGAGCCAGCAATTCGACCAGATGTCCCTAAGGCAAGATGTCTTCGAGACGAGAATGGAGACCTTCAGCCAGGTACAAGAAGGGATGAGACAAGACCTGGCACTGTTCCGACAATAACATCTCGATTCAGTCTGGAGTAAGGCAGAATTTCAGAGGCATATGTACCGGCAGTTCCCTCCTCCCGGATCGTCTCCCGGCTCGAGCCCGCCATCTTAGGGATAGTACCCCAAAAATAAATAAAAATTTCTTTCATTCATTCTTGTTCTCTTCCCGAAGAAAAGTCAGCGTAACAAAAAGATACTAAAAAAAAGTAAAAAGACTTACGCTTAATCCCAGAAAAGCCAAAATCCGAAATTGCGAGAAAAAAGATAAAACCGCAGAAAAAGGCAGGATTAAAAACAAGACAAGTCAACCACATTGACCAAGAGTTTTTCAACGACCAGCAGAGTCGAACTACAAAACAAGACTACCCGGCAGCCAACAAGTTGGATGACCACCGGAAGAGTCGAAATAATCCCCAGCAAAAACTAGACGACTACTCCAGAAAAGTTAACCAATAAATATCAAAAGACAAGAGAACGTATCTCACTCGGCACATGAGCTACTGAGCAGTAAGCCGCCACCACCACCGGTCCAATGAAACGGATTGTACCAGCCTGATGGGGGGTTCATACCCATCAACTTATGCACGAAGCGCGCCTGATCTGCACACGAGCCAGACCAGTAAGTCGTAGTCGGTCCAACGCAGAGGACCATGCCAGCCTGATGAGGGGTTTATACTCATCCAACCCGACGCACAGTGGGCTGCAACTACCACCCTGATGGGGGGTTTATACTCATCCAGTCCTACTCACAGTAGGTTGTAACTGCCAGCCTGATGAGGGGTTTATACTCATCCAGCCTGACGCACTATGGGCTGCAACTACCAGCCTGATAGGGGGTTTATACTCATCTAGTCTTACGCACAGTGGGTTGTAACTACCAACCTGATGGGGGGTTTATACTCATCAACCGAAGGATCAGCTACCGTTAGAAGGAGTATCCTGAGGTTCTACCATGTGTCAACCGAAGGATCGGCTACCGTCAGAAGGATCATCTTGGAGGCGCACAACACATTTTTCCCCAGAGGATCAACAACCACAAGACGGAGCATCCGAAGGGTAACCAGGCAAGAGGGTTAACTCCTTCACCCTCCAACCGATCTTCTTGGCACAATAGGCACCCAGTCGACTAGTCAAGTGATGGGGGGGCAGGTGTAGACCCTAAATCTTGCCTGACCTCAAAATAAGAGTAGAAGACCTATTATTCGAAGATGGACAGAGCCTAAAAAGCCATTAGGAGAGACTATTAGGCCCCATATTAGAGTAGGAAGGATTTCTTGTACAAAAAATAAGGATTCCTGCCTTCAGGGGTTGAGACCGCCGTCTCGTTTGGCGAGACAGCCGTCTCGCCAATTACCATTGGCGAGACCCCCCCTCTTATTTGGCGAGATGGCCCTCTCGTCCTTTGGCAAGTCGAGACTGCCGTCTCGCCAAACTAGACCGTCGTCTAGCCACTAATCACAGTCGAGACCGTCATCCTGAATGGCGAGACCGCCATCTCGACCTTGCCAGTCGAGACCGCCGTCTCGACCTGACAGGCGCGAATCCCTATAAATAGGGGGCGCTCTCCCCTTCATTTCACACAGTTCTTCCATTTCTCCTCCTGCAATTTCTCAAAATTCTTCTCTTAGAGCCCCGCTGAAGCATTTCGGAGTTTCTGAGTGTTTAAGAGAGCTTTTTATAGCGTTTTCGAGAGGGAATTCGACGTTGTAAGAGCGAAGGGCTGCCAAAACGCACCCTACCTTTTTAGAAGAATTAATCAAAGCTTGCTCCGAAGGTTTATTCACTCTCTCCTTCTCTTTTATTGTCTCTTTTACTTATACTAAATTGTGCAATAGCTATTAGGGCCATGTAGTCATTATTTTAATTCCGCAAATAAAAGGGTAAAAGCGTCATTTCAAAAGTTTATTTATAAAATAACTAGCCTGTCATAGGGAACCCGAAAGGGGCGTCGTAAGGGAACTAATACCTCCCTTACACGTAACTAACTCCCTTACCCAACTCTGGTTTTAACGACCGAAGTTGGTTTTTCTAAGAAACCAATGCCTTTTCCTCCCCTTTTTCGATGTTTCTGGTAAAAACATCGGTGGTGACTCCATAAGAACCCTTTCAAATTTGTTCTTAGGTCAGATCGGTTATCGGACGATCTAAGAACACCCTTTCGAAAACCTCCCCTTAGGTTCAGCCCGGTTATCGGATAACCTAAAGGCGTTGTAACCTCACCGATAATTAAACGCGAAAAACGAAAAGTCGGAACCATCGCTTCACTCTGACCGCCTCTTTTTGACGGCGGTGACAGCCCCATATTAGAGTAGGAAGGTTTTTTGTACAGAAAAAATAAGGAATTCAACCTAGAAGGCCGAGACTACCGTCTTTCCATCGGCAAAGGGCGAGACCGTTGTCTCGTTTGGCGAGACGGTCGTCTCGCCAATTGCCAATGGCGAGACCGTCATCTCGTTTGGCTAGACGGCCTTCTCGCCATTTGTCAAGGGCGAGACCACCGTCCCGTTTGGCGAGACAGCAATCTCGACCTTGTCAAGCGAGACAGCCGTTCCGACCTGACAAGCGCGACCCGCTCCTTTTCACAGCATTCTTCAACTTTCCCATCTACAACTTCTTCAAATTCTTCTCCTAGGATCCCTCCGAAGCATTTCCGGAGTTTTTTAGCATTCTTAGAGGGTATTTTGTAGCGTTGCGAGGAAGAGCGACCAACGTTGTAGAGTGAGGGATTGCCAAAATACATTCTACTTCAAGAATATTAAATACAAAAGCGTGCTTCGAAGGTTCCTACATTTCCTCTCTTCTTTTATTGCTTTTTTATTACTTCTATATGTGTAATTAGCTGTTAGGGCCATGTAGTCAACATTTAAATTCCGCAAATAAATAAAGGGTAAAAGTGTAATTTTAAAAGGTATATTTATGAAATAAATGGCCCATCATAGGGAACCCGAAAGGGGCATCGTAGGGAAGCTAATACCTTCCCTACACGTAACTAACTCCCTTACCCAACTCTGGTTATAATGGCCAAAGTTGGTTTTTCAAAACCAACACCTTCTTCTTTTTCCTTTTCCAATGTTTCCGGATAAAACATTGGTGGCGACTCCAGAACCCATTTTCGAAAGTCTCGCCTCTAAGTCCAGCCTGGTTATCAAACAACCCAAAGGCGTTGTAACATTACTTTAAAATGCGAGTCGCCCAAGCTGGCCCACACGGGATTACACATCAAACAAACCCTAACTGACGTGGCAATCATTAATATGATGTGGAAATAGTAGCTGACATGGCAGGTGATGTCGCAATGATGTGGAAACTCTCTTCATCTCAATATTAATGTCCATACTTCAAAATTGTTTCACCAAAAATACCTAAAAATAATTAGAAACGAAAATTAGACCAATTAATGCTAAATTAAGCAAAATTTGGAATAATGGCCCAATGAAGCCCAATCAATGAAAATGCACTAATAATAGACAATTAAACACAATGCACCAATTAAGATAAGTACATAAAGATAAGAAAATGCTGGAAAATAATGGCTCATCACTAAGCACGAGATCAGAAGAGCTTCATCGTTAAAAAACACATAAGTTAATCCTTTTGAAAATATTAACTGAAATAGTATTATAGGACGCATATCATGAGCACTACATGCTTAGATGTTGATGAACAGGGTCCTATCTTTTCATAAAAAAAAAACCCCGCAAACCCAGACGGTTGTCTCGTTTGGCGAGATGGTCGTCTCGCCATTCACAAATGGTAAGATGGCCGTCTTGATTTTCCAGACGGCCGTCTCGCCATTCACAAATGGCGAGATGGCCGTCTTAGTATCCCAGACGGTCATCCCAAATCCCGGACGACCATCTCGACCTTCAAAATATTTCTTATATATAGGCGCGTCTGGGGCAGTTCCAACGCATCCCATTCTTGCATTCTCTCCTAATCCCATAACTCTTGTTGCATATCTGAATGTGATTGAGCAATAATGCATCAAGGAGAATCCTCCAGACCTAGAAAGCGTGGTCGGGGACCCACCCAGGGTGCTCTGGCTCCACAAGCGCGAGCAAATCTTGCTTAGCTCATGCCTCAGCACCAGGCCAGGCTCGACAACATCTGAAGATACGCCTGACACCCCATGCATCAGCTAGAGTTCAGCATCCTAACCATGTTTGGTTGGGATGAGAATGTAAGGAATTACATCCACAGCATCGGGTGGGATTTCCTCCTTGGAGCTCTTTCTATCCTCATTTTTCGAGAGGTCACAATGGAGTTCCTCTCCTCTGTGACACTAGTAGACATGTCGACCATGTACACGGGTGTCCCTCCGGCAAGGGCAGTCTCCTACTTCATGAATGGTGCATACAGAACGATGACACTGAATGAGTTCAACGTCGTCATGGGTTTCAACCATCTAGCAGACACTTTGAACCTAGAATACCAAAATACGCTCTGCGAGAGACCAGCTGCCCTCACGACCAATGAGATTTGGGAGGACCTCACTGGATCCCAGATCGTGCCGGGCCAACTGAAGCGATCAGCCCTGAGTCCTCCTCTCCGCTTCTACCATAAGTTGCTGGCAGGGATGATACACAGACAAAAAGAGAGTCAGGGTAAAATCGCCCAACCTGACGTCTTCGTCATCCACTGTATGCTCCAGGGGTATAGGTACTGTTAGAATCGCGCATCGGAATGTTTACGTATCTGGACAAAAACCAAGAGGGGGGGGGTGAATTGGTTTCTTAACAAAAATTAGGGTTTTAAAAATTTTCCCAAATTTCACTGATTAAATTGTTGTGTAAAGTAAATAGATCAAGGATATAGAGTCTTACACAGATGATTTATACTGGTTCGGATCAAAAGACCCTACGTCCAGTTGTTAATCACTCAAATAGAGGATTAACGTTGTCACTATAATCACGGTTATACAATCAGATTACAAATAAGAAGATAAGGTAAAGAATACACCTCTCTTGAGTCACACAAGAGATGAAGAACAACTTTCCCTAGAGACGGCACAACACACAATCCACCAAGAAAACCCACTTAGTGATTCTTATCGCTTCTAGCCCACACTAGGTTCCAAAAGCCCCTTTTTCCTCCAACAAACAGTTCTCTGGTAGTCACAACTCTCAACTTTTGTTTTGAAAAAGGTTGTTCAATTTGCAGAGAGCCTTAGAGAACCTTAAGTACACGGATTAGGGTTTGGGAATTGTGGATTTTCGAAACCTGGTGAATTGGGACTAGGGTTTTCGAAACTTGGTCCAATTTTGAAATTCAAAACACATATCTGACTGAAAGAATCGATTATCTTGAGTATTAATCGCTTATTACAGAGCCAAATTCACTTGGAACCCAAAACCACGCAGATTAATCGATTAACAGAGGAATTAATCGATTAACAGCCCTATTAATCGATTAACAGAGGCTTTAATCGATTATTCCAGAGAGCAGATGCTGAAAATGGTTTTTCTCTCAGTAATAATCAATTATCCTGCCATTTAATCGATTAATCTAGTATGTTTTTGATAAAAATGAGTTTTTAGAACCTTTAATGAGTAGACTATGTGTTGGTTATCTTGGACTTTAATATTACAAACTCAAAATCATAAAAACAGAGTTATTACATAACATTACACGTCTTCAAATATTTAAGTCCTTTGTTCTTGAATCATCATCAAAATCTACAGGCTTCATATCCATGTATGTTCAACATTCATATCCTTGTATGTTTCAACAGGTACAACCCAGGATATTTCCTCCTGAAGGCACGAAAGGATTTTGAGAGCCGCCCCATAGGGACCATCATGATAGCTCCCTTCATCACCCCCCTGGCTGAGCGATGGGGATGTGCTAATGGGGAAGATATACCCTCGACCCTCCAACCTGAGCCTATTAGTGGGTCGATGCTCGTTCACATGGGCATGCTCATTAGGCAAGGATTCGAGGTGGTACTGCACCCGACACTCGCCATGACGCTCGATATCTGGGATTTGGATGAGTCAGACGACATCCCCATACCCCCAGGATTGCAGCAACAACAACAACAATGAAAGTACGGAGACAACATTGCCAGTGTCCCCCAGCACATAGACGCCGAGTCCCAGATCCTCCGCCAACACCAGATGTCCCTAAGGCAGGACACCTTTGAACTACGGCTGGAGGCATTTGGTCAGAGACAGGAGGGACTTGCCCAAAGCATAGAAGCTATCAACCAAAATATGCTCGGTATGATACGGAGCCAGGAGGAATTCCAGAGGCACATGCTCCGCCAGTTCCCTCCTCCAAAACCCTCTTCAGCCTTACGGTTGGACCCGCTACCAGAATAGGGACCTTGTAATCTTTTTCTTTTTGTAAAACCTAAAAATATATATGATAGGTGAATAAATGTTTTTCGCCTCTACTCTCTTCTAAAAAGCTAGCATACGTAAAAAAGACTAACAAGTAAAAAGGCATACGCATCATTCCGAAAAAGCCAAATATCAAAATCATGAGAAAAAAAAATAAACCGTGGACAAAGGCGAAATTAACCAAGAGCTTTCGGAATGAAATAAGCTTCAACCACCATCCTCTTACCGAAAGAGAGAAGGCAACTTTTAACCAAAACAAAGCTGACGAAAAGGCTCTATCACCCAAGCGGGTTATTTCCTACTTCTTAGGCAAACAAAACAATTTTACACGACTCAGCATCATCATCATGAATCATCGTTCATTCTCCATCGCACCTGCCAAGTGAGAATAAAGGCTTCATCAAAAGCCCTTCACCAACATAGTCCAGAAAGCGAGACTCTGTCTCCCTACCCGGAGGATCATGAAAATCAAATTTCACAACGGGTCACCAAAAAGAGAAACCAGCCCTAGTGACCCTACTGCAAGGGTAAAACTTCAACTTTATCCCCAGTAAGTTGTTTGCTTGCGCATGGGCAAAACTGGCAAACAAAAAGCCATGTAGACCCCAAATCTTGCCCAGCCTCACAATAAAGAGCAGAAGACTTTCGTTCGAAGATGGACAAGGCCTTAAAAGGTCCCTAGGATTGCTCACTAGGCTCCATACTAGAATAGGAAGGCTTTTTGTACACAAAAATAAGAAAATTCTACCCAGAAAACTGAGATCGCTGTCTCATTTTGCGAGACCTCCGTCTTGCCATTTGGTAAAGGCAAGACCGCCGTCTCACCATTCTCCAAAAGTGAGAACACCGTCTCGTTTGGCAAGACGGCGATCCCGATTGGCGAGACGGCAGTCCCGATTGGCGAGATGGCGGTCCCGAATGGCGAGACGACCATCTCGACCTTGTCAGACGGGATGGCCTTCCCAGTCTGACGGGCATGAATTTCTATAAATAAGACCTTCGTTCAATGAGGAAAAGACACAGAAAAACACAGAAACACCTAAAAATCACATAATTATTACTCCGATACTTCGATTACTTGTTGTTTCTACTTCAAGAGTCCAATTCTAGCTCGTTTAGGCAAGTTTCGGTTCAAGAAAGGAGTGTCTGTGTAGAGTGCGGGGTTTGCCAAAAGGCGGCCTTTACAAGAGTGTTTATAAAAGCTTGCTTTGAAGGTTCCTCTATACCCTTACTCTATTTTATTGCTTTTATTAGTTACCATCTATGTGCATTAGTTATTAGGGTCATGTAGTCAATAACTTAAATTTTGCAATGAATAAATAAGGGTAAAAGCATAATTTTAATGTTCTTATTTTAAAAAATAATAGTCCATCATAGGGAACCCGAAAGGGGTGTCTTGGGGAAGCTAATACCTTCCCCGCACGTAACTAACTCCTTTACCTAACTCTGGTTTTAATGACCAAAGTTGGTTTTTCTTAAAACCATCACCTTCTTTTTTCCTTTTCCAATGTTTTTAGTAAAAATATTGGTGGGGACTCCAAAACCCACTTATGAAAACCTCACCCTTAGAATAGTTCGGTTATCGGACATCCTAAGGGTGATGACCACACTTTTTAAAACGCGAGTCAAATCAAAAGACCATCACATCACTCTGACCGCCTCTTTTGATGGCAGGGACAGATGGTGACTCCGCTGGGGAAGCTAGAGAGTTGATCCCATTTAGTGATGGACTAGTTTAAGAAATAAAAACTTGAAATTACTCTTTTACCCTTTCTTGCTTTTATAACATGATTTATTGCTTGGCTTTAATAACTGTTGTATGCTTACTTTATGCAATTGTTTGAAATAACAATTGTACACAAACCCTTGCACACAACAGTTCCCCCTATACCCTAGGGGAAAGTGGGATAACCTTAGGGAGTGGGTGGCATTGTACGATTTGTCATAATGAGGGTCATGAGCCCACCGGTATGGTCGGAAACCACCACTCAAGGTGATATTCCTCTTTTGGCCTAAAGACCGACAAGGCCCTAGTGCCATGCATGGTCTGAAGGCTGGGAGAGTGGGGACCCTATAATGGGGGCACCTTGGGGGCCTGGCCTTGGTGAGGATATTTAGAACTACCTTGAATACGCATCTTTCTGCAAGATACCCCTACCTCGTGATAAAAACGTCTTCTCACTGTTCACGGATGAGTAAATTGTTTGTGCATTTGTTTGTTGCATAGCATAATCATACAATAGCAAAAAAAAATCTCTCAAAAACCTTTTCATAATACACACCCTTATCTCGGACAATTCACATTTTAGCTAGCCTAGTTTCAGGTTCTTTGTAAGCGAAGTAGCCACGTGGACTTACTGAAGAGACAAGGGATTCTAAAATCATTCTTTTATAATAAACCACTTTTATCTCGGACAGTCTGCATTTTAGCTAGCCTGGTTTCAGGTTCTTTGTAAGCTAAGTAGCCACGCAGTCTGATAGAAGAGATAAAAGGTTATAAAAACCAAATAAATCGAATAATCATAATAAGAGAAAATGGGACCCTGTTCATAAGCATCGAACTCATGAACATCCATATAGGTAGTTTCTCTTTCTTTTGAAAAAATAAAAACTCAAACACTATCATGCATCACGTAGAAAATAAAACATGATAATGTTTCGGAAAAACAAACACTTACATGCATGCCCGCATCAACATCATACTCATAGCATGCATATTTGTTTCTAGAAAAATTGAGGGGTCCAGTAGACAGTTAAAGAAAGTGGATATTCCTTGGTATCATGTAGAGAAGATAGAACGGCTATGTGCATTGATGTCGTCTACGGATGGCAAAATGGGCTAGGCCCGGCGGACCGGCCCACTAGCCCGCCATAATATGGCAGGGCGGGTTGCTGTTTTCAGCCCACCAACCCGCTTTGGCCCACCCTACCAAGCCCGCCAACCCGTGGGATGGGGCGGGACAGCCTGCGGCCCGCCTAATTAATAAAAAAAATAATTTTTATTGTAATAAAATTAATTATAAAGATAATATATAAAGTTAAAAATTTTAAAAAGAGAATTAAAAAAAGTTTCACTCTCACAGAAAATATTCTCCTTACTGAAACACAACATTCTCTCTCTTGTTCTCCTTGTTCATCTTAAGCACTCGATTATTTTTACTCTTATGACTTGAATTAAAGGTGTAAGAATTACTCAACCAAGAATAATGTGAAGTTTTATCAAGTAAAAAAGATATAGGTATTTGAATTTTTCAATATAAAAAATATAAATTTTATAAGTTTTAACGTTATTTATTTATATATATATATATATATATTTATTATTATTTATTATTATGTAAATTTTATTATTGTTCTAAATTATAATTTCTTAAAACAATGTATTGATTTTTATTATTAAATTAAAATAATATATATATTGAATTATTGATAAACAAATAATAATCTTATTATTAAATTTATTAAAAAAAAATATTTTAAAAAATATTTTTTTTCTAAATTATGGCGGGCCAGCCCGCCAGCCGTAACCCGCCCCTTGGCGGGGCGGCCCAAGGTCTACAGCCCGTCATGACTATAACGGGCCAGCCCGCCCCGCCCCACTTTTTGGCGAGCCAAAGGCGGGGCGGGCCAAAATGGGGCGAGCTGGCTCGTTTTGCCATCCCTAATGCCGCCCGAGGTCCGCTCCGATTTCGAAAAATCTTATGGACAGATTCTCGATCTTTAAAAGATCTATGTCGATCCCATCTTCATCAGGGTTTTGAACAATTTCTAGAATTCTAGTCCACATTGCTTCGAATTTCCTCAATTTGATCTGGTACCAACTTAGGAGGAATATGAAATAATGTTAAGATGACCCAAATCAGGTGGGGTCCATATTCGTCACAAAGCATATATTCCCACAGCCAAAGTCGCCGCCATCATCCAATTGCCACGTCATCAGGCTGCCCTGATAGTAAGAGGGAATATCCAGCGGTGGAAAGTTGCAATGTTAGAAGACCATCTGTCCTCTTTAGCTGATAAGGCAGATTGGTTTGCCTTTAACAAAACCCTAGCTCTGATTGTGTTTGAGACCATACTTTTTCCCTTTCACCTCAACACAGTAGATCAAGCCGTTATAGACGCCTTTTCGCCTGGGACGTGCACTCGAAGAGTCCCTTACCTGCACTTCTTGGCGACACCTTGCTCTCGGTTGAGTTTTGTCACCAAAAGCAAGGAAGAACACTCAGATATTGCTCTTTGCTGTTATTCGTGTGGGGTATCACGCACTTCTATGCCTCTAGCCACATGGGGATGTTCCCTGATCCTTTGAAAAGCTTCTCAAAAATCCTTCTCCGCCGACGTCTAACCATGGAGTGGAAGGTCAAGTTGGAACAATGGAATATCAACCACCTATCCTAGGCATGTCCTTGGTTCCGACCCTTCCCTATTCTCATCAGATGTGAAGATTATTCGAGCATACCATTAGTGGGTCTCAGGGGTTGCATAGCTTACTTCCCCAAAAGTGGCTATGAGACAACTCATGAGAACCCGAATCGCGCTATCACAGGAAGAGCTCAGTGGACTGTGTTTCTTCGGAGACCCATGCAATGTTGCAAACTCACTCACCGTACGGAGAGCATGAGAGAAACCATTCTATATGGGAGATAGAGAGCTAGGCAAAGCTCGAGTGGTTGTTTCCAATGATTACGAGGAATGGAGGAGAAGCAGAGGGATGTCACAGCCATCCGCCCCACCTACTGCACCATTAACAAATGGAGAGCTCCAAGCTCAAGTCGATGCCTTGACCTAAAGGATAGAAATCATGGGAGCCCAGATGAGGGTCCTTGAGGAGAAAGAACAAGAATCTATCCTTACCATTGACGGTCTACAAAAGCAGTGCAAGAAGAAGGACCAAAAGATAGAGCGTCTCAAGGACCAATGTGCTGACTCCAATGAGAAGGTTATCCGAGCATCCAAAGTTGCCACAATAAACTCGGATAATCAACTCCAAGAGATAACTGCCAAATCAGTACACCTTGAGGCTAAATACGCAAAGTTGGCACAGACGATCAAGGGGATGCTACAAGATCTCGCAAAGGCTCAGTCTGAAATACGTCAAGGGAGGGAGACCACCCATAGACTCAACAGAAGCCTTACTGAGCTACGCTGCAAAGAAAGGGACGATTTAGCTCAGTACGGCCAGATTCTACAAGAGAGAGACCGAGCCATTGAGATACTCAACGACTTACAAGCCCTGGTCGTCCATCAAGAGGCAAAAATAAAAGAGGCTCAAAAGTACAATGAATATATGAGCTAGGCGGTCCACCAGCAGTCTGAAGCACTCGCTCGTCACGTACAGGAAGTCGAAGAGGAATTGCGTAGGAATCAGAACCCGGCTGTGGGTTTCTTTAGGCTTTTCTGTTTCTGTCAAAACGTGTTTCATAGCGTGGTATAGGGGAATGTACACCTTTCTTTAATAAAAATACCTTTTGTTTATCTTTACGGCTATCTACTGCATTTCGAAGTTGCATACATTCATATCCCTCCTTCACTTCTAATTAATAAGATAATAAAAAGGAAAGATTAACTGATGTGTCTTCCACAATCAGAGAGATGGAGAGAAAACCACTCGTAATCTGGCTCTCCCCAACGGCTGATCCACCTAAGGAGGACAATAAGCCTCGACCGTTGGTCATCAAAGTTGATAAAGAAAAGGGGGCAAGGACGCCTCTGCGATTATTTTACCCTGTCCTTTCCCCTATGATTCAAATAAAGTTGTACCGTGGAGATATGCGGAATCATCACCCACCAATGAGAAGATCTCCAATATAGCCGGCATTGGGGGCATGACAAGAAGCGAAAGAATCTACTCCGCCAAGGAGTCACAAGAAGACGCCCCAAGAATAAAGGAAAGAATAAAGAGACCAAAGAGGAAGAGAATAAAGAATCTAAGGAGGAGACTAATGAGCTGCTCTAGTTCATAAGACAAAGCGAATATTCCATCATTGACCAACTCAATTGCACACCTGCAAAGATAACTTTGTTATAATTAATGATGAGTTCGAAATTGCATTGAAATTCCCTGATAAAGGTCTTGGGCGAAGCACATGTGCCTCATAAGATATCCCAAGAAAAGGTCAAGAGGATTTTCAGTTACATCACGGCTAGCAATCACCTCACCTTCACATATGAAGAACTCCCTCCTGAAGGGTCAAGCCATAACAAGCCCTTGCATATCTCTATCAAATGCAAGGAGTATCTCATCGCCAAAGTTCTTGTGGATAACGGGTCTGTAGACCCCTAATTTTGCCCGGCCTCTCAAAATAAAAGCTAGAGGAACTTCGCCCGAAGATGGAGTTCATCCGGCTTCCCAAAAACTGAGGAAACCTCCCGCAACAAACATGGAGTTCGCTCATATGCACGATAAAGACTAAAGAAGACATCTCATAATAAGACGGAGTTCACTCATCCACACAAAGGAGACTTCCTATACATAGATAAAGCTCACCCAACATTTCAAATGAAGGCCAAGAAGACTTCTTACACGAAGATAAAGCTTCAACGGACATATATCGGCACCAATCCACGTCCGAAAACGGCAAGGAAAGCTTCCCGGGGTCCCAAAATACAAAGGCTGGACAAAACAGGTCGAGACCACCATCCCAGGGTTGGGACGACCGTCCCAACTGAAATTAAGCAGTTGGGACGCGCGTCCCGAATGTGGGACGGCCGTCCCAAGTGCCAATTTTTGTTTGAGACGTGCGTCTCAGGAGGGGGTCCCAGTATGTGCATTTTTTCCATTTGAGACGGCCGTCCCAACCCAGACGGCCGTCCCAAAGTTCCAGGCAGCAAAAATGCTATAAATAGGACCCTCATTTGTCTCATTCCTCACCCCAGACAACTCAGAGACTTGTCTTCTTCTCTCCCTCTCTCGAATGATCTTTCTGATTGCCTTTAAAAGGTAACAATCAATTAAGGAATTTGTATTCCAGCATTCGATTCTTCTAGAAAATTTAGTCGAGTCGAGTCTGTAATCGAGAGGAGAGAACAATTGTAGAGCGAAGGACTGTCGAAACGCGTCCTCTTTGTACAAGAATCATAATATAAAGCTTGCTACGGAGGTTTTTCTCAATTCTCTTCTTCTTTACTGCTTTATTTATTGTTTTCTGTATGCAATGTAGATACATCATGTAGATAACCATATCTAAATAACTATACGAATAAAATAGGGTAAATGCGTAATTTCTCATAATCTTCACTTAATGAATAAATCCGTCATAGGGAACCCGAAAGGGGCGTTGTGGGGTGCTAACACCTTCCCCACACGTAACTAACTCCCTTACCCAACTCTGGTTATAAAATCAACGCCTTTTTTCCTTTTCCAATGTTTCTGGTCAAAACATTGGTGGCGACTCCAAAAGAACCCCTTTTCGAAAACCTTGCTTCTATTAGAGGATAGTTCAGTGTTGAGCACCTCGGAAGCAATGAACACAATTTTAAACAAAAACGCGAGTCTCAACCATCTTTTCACGACCGCTAGCATTAACGTTCAAGACGTCCCCAGCACGTCGGAACGGACAGCGGCGACAGATGGCGACTTCACTGGGGAAGTCTGAGAGTTGATCCCATTTAGTGACGGATAAATTCAAACTAAGCAAAGATTTGAAATTATGCCTTTACCCTTCTGTATGTTTTTATTGTATGGCTTTAAATAACTGTTGTATGATTATTTCTGCAATTGTTTGAAATATATATTGCACACAAAAACCCTTGCACACAACAGTCCCTCTATACCCGGGGGCAAGAGTGAATACCTATAGGGAGTGGGTGGCAGATACGATCGGTTAGTTGGCACACGGGGCTACTACCGTTGTCGGAAAACCACCAACTCAAGGTGATAACTCTCTTCTTTTGGTCTAAGGGTGTCGCCACGGAGTTCCGTGCATGACCCGAGGACTGAGAGATTGAGAGGTCCCTATAATGGGGGCACCTTGGGGACCTTTGGCCTTGGTGAGAACAGTATAGAACCACCTAAACCAAGCACGTTTCTGCAGGAAAACCCTACCTCGTGATTAAATAAGCGTGGCTCTGCTCGTGGATGTATGAATTGTGTGTGCATTTGTTTGCTGCATTTGTATTGATGCATTAGCATAGGGTAATCATACAATAGAAAACAAAATGAAAAACCCTAAAAATCAAAAAAGCGATAAGATAACATCCCCTTTATCTCGGACAGTCTTCAGTTAAGCTAGCCTGGTTTCAGGTTCTTTGTAAGCTAAGTAGCCACGTTGACCGACAGAAGAGATAAAGGGTCATAAAAAATATAAAAACGATTGAAAGCCATAAAAATTCCTTTTTATAATAAAAAGAATCTTGGCAAAGTCGTATCATTCATACCATATCATCCAATAAGTGGTAAAACTAAGAGAGAAAATAATTGCAGCATGCTCATCATTTTAATAAACCCCTAAAAAATGGGTCTTAGAGACGTTTTTTGGGAAAATTACTGGGAACCACATCCATGTTCATCCGACAAGGAAACCACATCCATGTTCATCAATTCTCTAACTGGTCCCTATTATGACAAAATGATAGGGAACACATCAACACTTTTCGCAGATGTGGTAACCATCGGTGAAAGAATAGAGCAAGGACTGAAGAGCAGAAGGATTGCACAACCTTCCTCTTCTAATGCATCATTCAACAAGTCCTTTGGCCAGAAGAAGGAAGGAAGCGTAAATGCCATCAACCTTGCTACTCCTTCTCCTTCTTCGCCCCCAGCTGGGCAGTCACGCAGACAACAGAAGAAATTCACCCCCATTCCAACCTCTTATGGGAGTCTGCTGCCAAAGCTGTTAGAGGCCAAACTCCTAACACGTATCCCTCTCGAAGAAGAAAGATCCACCTTACCCCGGTTGGTACAAGCTCAACGAAAAATGTGATTACCACTCGGGCGCTCCTGGGCATTCCGTGGAAGATTGCATCAACTTAAAATATAGGGTTCAAGAATTATTGAATACCGGGCAGATTACTTTCGATACTCCAGACCCTTAGGTGGATGACAAGCCTCTATCACAACCAGAACGAGTAAGCCTGGGTAGAGAAGACCAGCTGATTAGGGCTCCTCATAAAAAAGTATAAATAAATAAAAAAAAAGCTTCCGATGTATCTCTCGTGATCCCCTCCCATGATCACGAGATTTTTTTTGGTTAAAGTGGGCTTTGTAAATATTTTCTTTTCATCAATACAATGAGGCATTTTCATAATATTCATATGCTTCTCATTCTTTTCTCTCTCATTCCAAAATAATTGAATAAAATCTACACCCAAATATAGACCATATAAACAGATCATGTCTGTGATTGAAAACTCTCTGCGGGATCTAAAAGCCGAAGGCGAATGGATTAAGTCGGACGGTGAGGAGGGGACCATTTCCCCGGACATGCAAAGACTGTTGGAAAAATAAGCTCAATGGATATAGCCCAGGATGAGGGCTTGGAAAGGATGCTCAAGGAATAAGAGAGCCACCAGATTTTAAGGATAATCCTTGAAAGTATGACCCTACAAAAGATCAAGTCATACAAAGAAAAGGGAAGTCTCCCCTCCATACCTTAAAGACGATCTTCCGAAAAGGAGGGATATTAGCATCAAGGGTAGCATTAGTCATTAAATGTCCTTCTTCCGATTTTAAGGGACATAAATCCAATGACTATTAGAGATCACTCCTCGGGGTGTGCCCGACCCCCGAGCATCTTTAGGGCACGCATTTCCCTTTGAATTACAAAAGAATGTTATTCTTACTATCTGCTTCTCTTCTTGCTAAATATGTCTATACCCCATTAAATAACCATGTTTAGGCAAACGTTTTGATCCAAAATACGTCAAAACAATCAAAGCGTCATAGACAAAATAAAGTCCGCTAGGTATCCCAAAAAATGAAAAAAGGGAACCTAGACAAAAGTTAGGACAAATCACAACATCCTAGGTTGAAAATCCAAAAGGACAGACTAGGAAAGTTAATCAGTCACAAATAGGCGCCATAATATTCAGTTGAAGACGCCACCTCATTAAGAACAAAACGTTTGTTTAAACTAGCCTAGACACCGACCAACCTTGGCTAGCCATTCTTACAGAAACTATTATTTCATAAAAAGAATCTCACTAAAACACAAGCCTTTGTGATAAACCCCTTTCTTTCTATTCTCTTGACCCTTCACCATAAAGCATTCAAGTAATTGACTGGGAAATGTGGAAATATGGTGATCAATAGGAGGATTGAAATCCCTAAAGGAAAGGAAGAGGGGCATTGACATGACAATTGTTCTACATTCAAAAGGATTACTCTTCGGTTATAGCAAAGATCTGAGACGACAAATCGGTACGGCTAATGGAAGCAAAATTAACAGAGGCTGAACGGGTTCAAAGCTGATATAACCAGTTAAATCTTATGGAAGAAAAACAGCTGAATGTTATATGTCAGGACAAGCCTATCAAAGGAAAGTAAAAAAGGCTTATGAAAAAAGATCAACCCTCACATTTACCATAAGAAGGATTTAATGGTAAATAAGTTGCTTCCAACCCAAAAGGATAAAATTGGAAAATGGGCAGTGAACTACGAAGGACCCCTTGTGGTCAAATGAGCTTTCTCGGAAAGGGCTCTTATCCTCGCCAATATGGATGGAAAAGAACTTCAACACCTAATCAACTCCGGTACGGTGAAGAAGTATTATGCTTGAAGACATTGCTCAAAACCCGTCAGGAATGAAAACCCATAAAGGGCATTCCTGGGCAAAAGATAGGGTCTATATTCCTCGCTAGGATACGTCCTAGGCAAAAAGTAGAGGTATAAAAAAAAAAAAAAAAAAAAAAAAAAAAAACTAAAAACTAAGAGCAATGGTTACTTTAGTCGAAAGCCGAAAAGGCGGCTAAAGTAACATTCTTCCGAAGCAAGCGATCTACATGATCTTCACTCCGAGCTCAAGCATCTCAACTAAAGCAATTAGGAGAACCAGGGGCGAGATATCATGGACATGACTTGTTTAAGCCTATACTGATGCTGACCAACCACGACCACCCATTCTTCTAAATATCTCTTGAAATCCTTCTGTAAAAGAAACAAAACTTTTGCTCACTTATCAATAAAATTCCCTTTTCATTTCCTTTCTCTTGACCAAATATTATGGAAATGCCTCTTTATTGATAAATCATAAATATGCGCAAAGACTTTTAAACAAAGATCAAGCATGCATCTAAAAAGAGGAAGCATATAAAAATAAGAAGAAAAGAACAAATGCCTGCTAGGATATTTTTAGGTAAAAATCGGGGTAGCCTGCTAGATCGGAAATCCCGGAATAACGGTCTAGGCAAAAGATAAGGCAAAAGCCCCTAAGATATTCTAGGCAAAAATTAAGGCAGCCGCTAGATCGAAAAACCGTAAAAGGTGGTCTAGGCAAAAGATAGGGCTAAAACCAAAAGATGAGTAAAAAAATGAGCCCATCTTCATGATCATAAAGGAGGAGCCCATCGGCACATTCATAAGAAGCCAATGGGAGAAGGCCAGTTACTTTCTAAATGTATCAAAAATAAATAAACATTAGATTGCATTTAGGACATCCACACACAAAGTAGTTGCACAAAACGACTTTGTCAAAATCAAGAAAAAAATAATTTTCTTAAAATAAGAATATTAAACATGCATATAAGGAGGCTAGTCTCCATACTTGTGATTGAAAACAGGAGGCGCCAGAATCCAGCCTCAAGGAAACTAGCTCTAACCTTCTATCCCAATAAAAGAAGGTACATCGAAGAAAAAAAGCCAACGGAAAGGCTCAATAATCCCCAAGCGGATCCTTGCCTACTCCAAAGGCAACACAAAAATTCAGCATCACCACATGAGTCATCAAACATAAATCATTTGAAGCCTCAATCAACATCCTTCCACCAATAAAAGAAGGAAACCATCAAAAAAGCCAACGGAAAGGCTTGATCATCCCCAAGAGGATCCTTGCTTACTCCAGAGGCAAGACAAAAAGATTATCTCACGACTCAACTACGTCGCCACATGAGTCATCAAGCAAACTCATGCAAGAGTCTCCACTTCATTCCCCGAAGGAAAATAAGGACTACACAAGAGTCCATCAAAGAAAATACGGAGTCAAATCCTCCATATCCACCAGGGGGCAACAAAAAGAAAGAAAAGAAAAACTTTCATTCCCCAAAATGAGGCCACAACGAAAAAGGCCAAATCAAAAACTCCAAGAAGAATATATCAAGAAAAGTCTACAAAAAGACAAAAAGAGGAAAACAAAAATTTCTCCATCTTCCAGCTCAGATAAGAAGCCTCACAAAGTCAGAAGCTCAAAACTAATCAAGGATTAGACCCCCAAGAGAAAAATTCCCCAGGGATCACCAAAAAGAAAAGAGAAAAAATATCTTTTCATCCAAAGAAAAAGCCAATGTGCATAAAAGGCGCACATACAAATCCATTCCCCAGCAGAAATAAGAGTATAGGCAAAGCCAGCTCAAACAACAAACATCCAACAAGGAGTCAAAAACTCAATTCCTCCCTAGGGGGAAATTCAAAATAGATCCCGGAATGAAATTAATTCCCAGTGGATCATCAAAAAGAAAAATCCCCAGCGAGCCTACCAAATGAAGGCAAAACTACAAGTTTATATCCTCGGGGAATCGCGTATAAATTCCCAAATACAGATATCCCGAGTGAAAAGCAAAGTCTTCACTTCCAACGAGCAAGCAGAAAGCCAATATCCCCAAGAAACGGGAAATCGGCCTATTCGGAGGCGAAAAACAACAAGTAAAAAGCCTTCACCACTATTGAAGCACCCGCCTAATCAAGAGGCACAATAAAAAAATCAACAAAATCCCCAAGTGGGTTCTTGCCTAAACAAAAGGCACAATCAACAAAAAGCTCAAATCCCCAGAGGATTTCCGCCTGATCAAGAGGCGCAACCAAACAAAAATCTCACCAAGTGGATTTCCGCCTAATCAAGAGGCGCAACTAATAGAAATCAAAATCCCCAAAAGGATTCCTGCCTAAAAAAGAGGCAACCAACAAAGAATCCCCGGTCAAGACCGGATGGCTAAAAGAAAAAGCCAAAATACAGAAATCCCCGGTCAAGACCGGATGGCTAAAAGAAAAAGCCAAAACAATGAAATCCCCATGGCTAAACAGAAAAGCCAAAATCAAAGAACCCCCGGCAAAAGCCGGATGGCTAAAACAAGAAAAGTCAAAAATCCCTGGTAAAACCAGATGACTAAAATAAGAAAAGCCAAAAATCCCTGGTAAAACCAGATGACTAAAACAGAAAAGTCAAAAAGAAAATCAATCACTCCCCATGGAATAGGCGCATGATCAGAGACAATAAGCCGCCAACACATCTCAAAAAACCGGATGAGGGTTTGTACTCATCAAAAGATTGATTGCCAAAAAGAGAATCCTAAGAGCCTTGCAAAACGGGGCTTGTCAGAGAGTTTAGCAAACGCGAACTCAAACATAGTGGGGGAAAGTACCCACAAAAATCTAGCAAATACAGACTCGAACCGGGTGGGGGTTTGTACTCACAAGAGCCTTACAAAAGAAGGTTCGGATCAGATGAGAGTTCATTCTCATCAAACCAGATAGGGGTTGGTACCTATCAAAACTATTCATCATCCAAAGGATCGGCTACCTCACCAAAGGAGCATCCTGCGCACCGAAGGATCGGTTACCTCACCGAAGGAGCATCCTGCAAACCGAAGGATCAGCTACCTCACCAAAGGAGCATCCTGTAGACCAAAGGATCGGCTACCTCACCGAAGGAGTATCCTGTACACCGAAGGATCGGCTACCTCACCAAAGGAGCATCCTGCACACCGAAGGATTGGCTACCTCACAAAAGGAGCATCCTGCGCACCGAAGGATCGGTTACCTCACCGAAGGAGCATCCTGCAAACCGAAGGATCGGTTACCTCACCGAAGGAGCATCCTGCAAACCGAAGGATCAGCTACCTCACCGAAGGAGCATCCTGTAGACCAAAGGATCGGCTACCTCACCGAAGGAGTATCCTGTACACCGAAGGATCGGCTACCTCACCAAAGGAGCATCCTGCAGACCGAAGGATCGGCTAACTCACCGAAGGAGCATCCTGTACACCGAAGGATCGGCTACCTCACCAAAGGAGCATCCTGCACACCGAAGGATCGGCTACCTCACAAAAGGAGCATCCTGCGCACCGAAGGATCGGTTACCTCACCGAAGGAGCATCCTGCAAACCGAAGGATCGGCTACCTCACCGAAGGAGCATCCTGTAGACCGAAGGATCGGCTACCTCACCGAAGGAGCATCCTGCAGACCGAAGGATCGGCTACCTCTCCAAAGGAGCATCCTGCAAACCGAAGGATCGGCCACCTCGTCGAAGGAGCATCCTGCAAACCGAAGGATCAGCCACCTCTCCGAAGGAGCATCCTAAGGCTTCACACTCGTCAACCACAGGATCAGCTACCGCATCGAAGGAGCATCCTGGAGGTTCACATTCATTATCCGAGGGGTCAGCTACCGCATCAAAGGAGCACCCTAAGGGAAAAATCTTCATTCACTAGCCGAAGGGTCAGCTACCGTATCAAAGGAGCATCCTGAAGCTTCACACATATCGACTGAAGGATCAGCCTCCCCAGCAAGGAAGCATCCTGAAGACAACATCATAAAATATTTATCATCCGGAGGATCAGCATCCGAAGGATAGCCGGGAAAAAGGGTTAACTCCTTCCCCTACCAACTAATTTTGTCGGCATATTAAAACCAACAAATTAGTTAGGCAGGTGAAGGGGGGGGGGGGGGCAGCTGTAGACCCCTAATTTTGCCCGGCCTCTCAAAATAAAAGCTAGAGGAACTTCGCCCGAAGATGGAGTTCATCCGGCTTCCCAAAAACTGAGGAAACCTCCCGCAACGAACATGGAGTTCGCTCATATGCACGATAAAGACTAAAAAGACATCTCATAATAAGACGGAGTTCACTCATCCACACAAAGGAGACTTCCTATACATAGATAAAGCTCGCCCAACATTTCAAATGAAGGCCAAGAAGACTTCTTACACGAAGATAAAGCTTCAACGGACATATATCGGCACCAATCCACGTCCGAAAACGGCAAGGAAAGCTTCCCGGGGTCCCAAAATACAAAGGCTGGACAAAACAGGTCGAGACCACCATCCCAGGGTTGGGACGGCCGTCCCAACTGAAATTAAGCAGTTGGGACGCGCGTCCCGAATGTGGGACGGCCGTCCCAAGTGCCAATTTTTGTTTGAGACGTGCGTCTTAGGAGGGGGTCCCAGTATGTGCATTTTTGCCATTTGAGACGACCGTCCCAACCCAGACGGCCGTCCCAAAGTTCCAGGCAGCGAAAATGCTATAAATAGGAGCCTCATTTGTCTCATTCCTCACCCCAGACAACTCAGAGACTTGTGTTCTTCTCTCCCTCTCTCGAATGATCTTTCTGATTGCCTTTAAAAGGTAACAATCAGTTAAGGAATTTGTATTCCGGCATTCGATTCTTCTAGAAAATTTAGTCGAGTCGAGTCTGTAATCGAGAGGAGAGAACAATTGTAGAGCGAAGGACTGCCGAAACGTGTCCTCTTTGTACAAGAATCATAATATAAAGCTTGCTACGGAGGTTTTTCTCAATTCTCTTCTTCTTTACTGCTTTATTTATTGTTTTCTGTATGCAATGTAGATACATCATGTAGATAACCATATCTAAATAACTGTACGAATAAAATAGGGTAAATGCGTAATTTCTCATAATCTTCACTTAATGAATAAATCCGTCATAGGGAACCCGAAAGGGGCGTTGTGGGGTGCTAACACCTTCCCCACACGTAACTAACTCCCTTACCCAACTCTGGTTATAATGGCCAAGTTGGTTTTTTATAAAATCAACGCCTTTTTTCCTTTTCCAATGTTTCTGGTCAAAACATTGGTGGCGACTCCAAAAGAACCCCTTTTCGAAAACCTTGCTTCTATTAGAGGATAGTTCAGTGTTGAGCACCTCGGAAGCAATGAACACAATTTTAAACAAAAACGCGAGTCTCAACCATCTTTTCGTGACCGCTCGCATTAACGTTCGAGACGTCCCCTAGACGTCGGAACGGACGGCGGCGACAGGGTCATCCCTGAATTTGATGCCCAAGTGCACACTCGACAAGATAACCATTCAAGGAACCCGTATGCGCTCAAGCAGCACTATCGTTCGAGCCTTTGACGGGTTCAAGCAAGAAGTAGTGGGAGAGATCAATCTACCAATCCAAATTTGTCCCATTATCTTCAACGTCGATTTCCATGTGATGGATATTACTCCAGCATATAGTTGTCTCCTCGGTAGGCCTTGGATTCATGACACTAAGGCAGTACCTTCAACGCTCCACCAAAAAGTCAAGTTTATATTAGACGAAAAAATGGTCACGGTCCAAGTTGAAGATGACATCTTGATCAGTAGACCGTCTACCCAACCCTATGTGGATGCGACTAAAGAGGCCCTTAAAACATCCTTTCAAGCGCTTGAAATCGCCAGTGTAGAGAGCCTTCCCAGCAACATGAAGGTAGTCTGCATGATGATGAAGTATGGTTACCATCCTGGCCAAGGGCTCGGTGCAAACTCCTAAGGAATAAAGGAGCCCCAAACATTTAAGGACAATTCTCTGAAGCATGGCCTAGGATATGACCCTACAATGGGCCAAGCTATAAGAAGAAAAGGGAAGTCTCCCCTCTGCACATTGAAGCAAATCTTTTGAAGCGGAGGGATACAAGCGTCAAGAGAAACTCTAGTCATTAGGAGTTATTTTTCCTTTCTTAAGGGATGTAAACCCAATGATTGTTAGAGATTACTCCCCGGGGCTAGCCTGACCGTCGGGCATCTTAAGGGAACATATTCCCCTCTTAATTAATAAGAGTACAATTTTTACTATCTGCTTCTCTTCTTGCTATTCATGTCTAAACCTCATAATAACCATGTTTAAGCAAACATTTTCAAAAGTGCATCAAAATAATCAAAACACGCCATCGCCAAAATAATCAAACTGATTGACTAGAAACACAGAATAAGGTTTTACCTCATCATAATAAAACCATGTTTCGCCAATGTTGTGTAAAAAAGAAAAAACATAAATCAAAAGAAGCCCCTAGAAGCCAAAGGCCAAAAAAAAAGGGCAAATTATCCGGTAGGAAACCCACTCAAGGGGGCTCGGCAAAAATTAAGGTTGACCCGCTAGGAAACCCGAACAACAATAAAGGGTAGCCTAGGCAGAAGTTAGGGTTACAAAATAAGGTCCGCTAGGATTCCCAAAACAAGAAAAGAGGAAATCTAGACAAAAGTAAGGACAAAAACACAACATCCTGGACTGAAAACCCAATGGGGAGACTAGGAAAACCAGTCAGTCATTGTAAGCGCCATAAAATAAGACTATTGAACATACAAGGATATGAAGCTTGTAGATTTTGATGATGATTCAAGAAAAAAGGACTTAGAGATTTGAAGACTTGTAATCTTATGTAATAACTCTATTTTTATGTTTTTGAGTGTGTAATATTAGAGTC